>CM031233.1:219766683-219807559 GCA_018340775.1 Taxus wallichiana var. yunnanensis
AACCTAACTAGATCACTACATTATTATTTTATCGACAAGTTAAATTCATCTTCCCTCGGTAAATATGTTGACCATCTCCCCGGTTTAAATAGATAAATTACAACTTCCGAGACTCACAAAGTAACCTTCGTAACTCCAAAGGGAGGATACGCATCCTTTGTGTACCTTGTTATGTGAGGTGTCACTTCAATCTTTGTATCAGCCCCGAATAAAAATTTGTGACCCTTTTGATGCCTTTATAGAATCCTTGTTACACTATTTTGCAGCGGTAGGAAGCTGCTAAATCTAAAAAGTTGGCTTTCATTTTGAACTACTATTTGAAACCTGGATAGAGAAATTATTATCCGTTTTCACAAAACTCTAGTGTTTTTACTAGAAAATTTCATGGAACATTTAGTTTAGGGAAAAACACTTTTCTATATAGTTTGGCAAAACCATTTTGTAGGCCTCTAGTCACAGTTTGACTAGGTTAAACTAGACCAATTAAGACCGGTGGCTTCAGAAATCATGTCATCATTTGAAAACCGTGTTCTAGTTTTCAGTTCCAACAACTCTGATGAATTCTCCATATATGGTGGAACTCATAGGAAATTTATTGTGGCACATTCATCCATTAAATGTTAGTTTTGGACATGGTTTTTTGAGCCTTGAGCTAAATTTTGACCATTTACAACTAGGTCAATTATGACCGATGGCCTCAGAAAACTAGCCACCAATCGTAAACCATTCACTAGTTCCAAATTATGTCAATTCCTATGAACTCTTGGTATATAAATGGACATGTATTAATTTAACCGTGGTGTGGTTTCTCATCGGAAGACAACGTTTGAAAGTGGATTATTAGCCTCTGAGCATGATTTGAACGTTTTTGTAGCTAGCAGGAAAATGTAAAAAGAAAGTTGTAGGATCCTTGTTGGGTTGCCAAACCACCATGGAAAATTTTGACACATGTAAATAAATGTTTGAAAACTCTATAGTGTAACTTGTGTGAAATAGAAATTTTGACAAAATGGTGTTTCTCTCTCTTCCTTTCTCTTTCTCTCTCCTTGGTTACAAAATGAAGTGAAATGAAATGAAACGAATACATGTTTCTAAACCTTTTCTTTCGAATGAAAATTATAATTGTTATTACATGTAAATGAGAGACTAAAGACATTAATTATGTTATATAGGGTGGAATTTCATGTTGGTGATTTATCGCTAATTTCATGCTCACATGATTTTGTAAAATGCAAGAAAGATGGCGAAAAGGTGATGTGTAATTCATTATTTATTATTGTAATTTTTATAAGTCGTTATAAAATGAATATATGTGTAAGTAGTTGAAATGGATGATAATCAGATCGATCGTTTCCCAAGCTAAGAAAACTAATGTTAATCAAACACCACGATTATCAATAAGATGAAAGTAATTCACCGAATAACTTTACATAAACCTTTGCTAACAAATGAGCAACAATATCATATATTTTTATGGAACTCAATGCAATACAATGAGAATGGGCCTTGCTTAAATAGGCAAGGAATAACAATCTAAGAACTAGTCAAGGTGTAGATCAAGCCATAAATCAAGGAAATAACTAGTCATCAAAGAACTAGTCAAGACCATATCATATATTATTATGGAACTCAATGCAATACAATGATAATGGGCCTTACTTAAATAAGAAAGGAATAACAATCTAAGAACCAGTAAGGCAGTGAGATCAAGCTATAAATCAAGGAAATAACTAGTCATCAAAGAGCTAGTCAAGACCATAGATTTAGAGAGAACTAGACATCAAGGATCTAGTCAATACCATAGATCAAGGAAAGAACTATACCTAACAACTAGATAATATCTACTAATATTTAAATAAGATAAAATAAATATTCACACACATAAGTGGGTGAGAATAAATATAATAAAGGTAAATAAAGTACCTAGGTGAACATGAGATACGGTAAATACCTACTCTAACACCCCCTCAAGTGAAGCTAGGGGCCAAAATAGAAGTGGCATGTCCATAGTATGAGTCCCGTAACTAGGCCTAATGAGGTACTCATGTACAATAACTGGGAAAAAGGGACACCACAAGGTACCCAAAACTAGTAACAACAAAGTAAAGAGAGTAAAGACCCGCTCCAAGGCATCCCAAGAAGCTTGGCTCAAAAAACTTGTATAATGCTAAAGAAGTTTGGTGTGCACTGTGGTTTGAATCCACTTCTCGATCACAAAACTCAAAAATAATCGACATTGGGTTTCACTCAAAATAACTCCTTACTGAGGAGATTGTCAACAAAGTGATGTTGAAAAGTGCAAAAAAACACCAAACATAATTCGATCAACTCTGCAAATAGGTGTGCCATAATCCAAGAACAAAAACAAATCAACAAGGTAAGGACACAAAATCCAGAGTGTTACGATCCAAGAAAAGCCAAGGTAACAAGGCAAGGACACAAAACCCAAAGAAGCAGGATCAACAACGCACCCCTTCATACTACTAAATGGGTGGATTGGCGTTACAAATCTGTATGAGTTGTCAAAACAACTACAAAAACACCGACAAACTAACACCGAAATGCACTGAGAATAGATCCCCATAAGAGATACTATGAACATGCCAAAAATGTCAAAAATATAGATGCAAAAATCTCTCAACAAACAAATAAGAGAGATACACTACACCTGCTAAAAAATGCTCAAAATAAGAAGCATCACAATGCATAAGGTATAGAAAGTGGAGAAAGAGGTCGAATGGTGGAGGAGTTACACTATAGATTCCTCTTAATGAATGCCTATGTCGCCACCATGAGTGATCGAGATACCCACCCCAAATCAACACGAGATGGATGAAGAAGATGCCGCATATGACTTGGTGTAAATGCACAATGGGTGCATGCAAAAGAACATCAGAATGTGTGTCAGGTTGATCATGTCTAACAACTAAAATCTCAGGTTTCTCAAGCATGAGTAAAGATGTAGAACTCATTTTTGCTCATGATCCTCAAAAAGAGTCAATCGAAGAAACAAATGAGCTCTATCAATGTGTGATCCCAATGAAGTATCTACACAAAAACCAATGTCATGGTGAGAATTCCACTTAACATGTGGAATAGAGGAAACAATACCATGTGAATGTCTACCTTTGACTCCGCTAGTGAGACCCATAGAATGAAGCATGCAAGAATTGAATGCGATGGTTTTCTTCTCAAAAAAATCCATGCAACTGAAAGGTATAGGATACACAACATGTGGTACTATAATAGGGACAAATGTGGAAGAGCATGCAGAACAAGCTTCATAGGTGTATGAGTATCAAGATCAAGAAAAGACTCAAAGAATGACAAATTAATGTCATGGGTTCGGAGCAATAGCTCTAAGTGGACTAGGAGCATGGATATGGTTGTCCACAATAAGATGGTGATGTTGTAGGCTAGCAAGTTTGTTCTGCAGGAAATGTATTATTGTATCCTTATCATGAATGAATGATTGTAGAAGATAAATTCACTTCTTGAGTGATCTATTTTGTTCCACAAATTTTACAATATCCTCTTGAAGTCCACACACTTCAAAGAAAAGCATATAATTCTCATAATCCATGATAGATACAAAATGCAACTCCTAGAATTTATGACGTCGGGCTCATCCGAAATTACATCCACAATTGATTACAACACTCCTCCATATTTGGCACTTTATAATTATAGTTCAAGCCTCAAAATAAATATTTAAAAATAAGCATTTTTGCAAAAATGGCACTTTCAAAGCCGAGTTCTTGATCAAAAGTTACAAGCTTTTTAATATTTTGCTCTGTTATTTATTTTAGTTGCCACTAAAACAAAATAAATTGTTGTTGCCTTCACCACACAAATAAAATTAAAGGGGGATAAAGTTAAGCACCTACTAGTAGGAATCACAAGCTTAAAGCCCTCATATTGCCATACCATATAACCACGGGCTAAGGATTTTAATGGGTATGCAAGATCCAAAAACGGTCATGCGCACAAACCGAAATAGGTATGTTTATGAAAAGAAAATTTCCCTATGTAGATCCCAAGAAACCCAACAAACCCAAAAAATAATCTCGCGATTAGTTTAGTTTTGGTGGGCACTAATCTCGAGGTGAACTAGTGTGCTTCTAGGTATCGACCAAAAAAAAAAAAATAACTTCCTATAGATATGGCTTAGTTTTCAAGCCTTCCGGATCCAATGGAAGCCTTTTTTACATAAAACTATGCACGCGATAAAATACAACCAAATCCCAAATATTTGAATATACAAAGATTTGATTTACAAAATAAAACTTACTGAGACAGAATGTCAATAAAATATCCTACTATGACACCATAAAAGGAACGATAACTAGGTCGTACTGCAAGCCAAGAACATAGATGTTAATCAAACACCATGATCAATAAGATGAAAGTAATTCGCTAGAATAGCTTTACATACACCTTTGCAAACAAATTAGCAACAATATCATATATTATTATAGAACTCAATGCAATACAATGATAATGGGCCTTGCTTAAATAGGCAAGGAATAAAATCTAAGAACCGGTCAAGGTCGTAGATCAAGCCATAAATCAAGGAAATAACTAGTCATCAAAGAACTAGTCAAAACCATATATTTAGGAAAGAACTAGACATCAAAGATCTAGTCAATACCATAGATCAAGGAAAGAACTATACCTAACAACTAGATAATATCTCCTAATATCTAAATAAGATAAAATAAATATCCACACACATAAGTGGGTGAGGATAAATACAATAAAGGTAAATAAAGTACCTAGGTGAACATGAGCTAAGGTAAATACCTACTCTAACAGTAGTCTTCTGCTATATAAATTTTATATTTGAAAATTTCTAATATGTATGGGATGCTAATTTTAGGGATATATTAGGAAATGTGCATTTAATCAAAGGTTTAATTTGATTCATAGTTACATATGGTAAAAGGGCTTGATATATATATATATAGTAAATGAATTTGAATTTAATATCTTGTAGTGATTTTTTAGTGTTCAATAAATGATTAATCAATTAGTGTGTTGTATTCTTATCTTGTAAATGTAATAAAGAGATTTAATCAAAACACTCAACCCTAGTATAAGATCTGTGTGTAACATGTCTTCATGTGTGATCCTTTTTACCATAGAAGAAATTGAAAACCATAGAATGAACTTAAACTTTGCACTCAATGAAACCTCCTAGTTTAGTTAAATAAGATCCCAACTATGGGGTTCGCCTTAGTCGAAGATGTTTAATTACATCGTCATAAACCTAATGACAGATAGTAGCGACACATTCAAACTTTATCTAGAGTAAGTAGAGCTAAATCTTCCTTCGTATCCTAGTGGATTACCTTATCTTCCAAAGATAGATTTAGAATTAAGTTTATTCAGCAAATGAAATGTTTATGGGATCCATATGACATCATGGAGCTAGTGAAATAGTTTCAAGTATCACTTTTAATCTTGTTAATCACCTCTTTATATCCTCTCACCAAATGTCTTATCTTTGGCTAAGAAAATATAGTGCCTTGATATTTTATGGAGGTTTTATAGGGTAAACATGTTTTTGAACCTTGGTCTAATCTATAATAGGGTGTAAAGCTGAAATATCCCTTGTGGGATACCACTTAAAAATCCACAAAATATTGAAAATTTGTAGCCAAATAAAATATGATTTTTTGTAGATTTTACAATTAGGGCAAACTAAAGAAGATTAATATCTCCCAAAATATCCATGCGAATTACTTGAAAATTTAAAGAGAGATTTCTAATATTATAAAGGACATAATAAAACTGTTTTTGGAATTTTATAGAAATGAAAATGCTACTAGAAAATTACGTGTTCCTAAAATGGAAACTTCTAAAATTCGTAACTCTCCAAATACAAGAGCAAAAATTATGAGTCTTTGGAAATAACATTAACAAATATAGGAAATGATATTTCAACCTTCAGATCTGAAAATGGCCAACTGAGACCCTCTGAATAAAGGCTGCAATATTCCAAACAAGTCACCTAGCTTGGAAAAGGGTTGGAAATTGATGAAGATGCCTTCAAAGTGATGCTAAGCCCTACCCAAATGGCTACCATAAATCTGATCTGAAAACCCTCTGATTATCTTCCCCAAATTCCCCCAAAACCCTCAAAACCCTTCCTCTAAAATCTCTGAAAATATCTCTATAAAATAGCCTTGAAAACAGCTCCAAAATGACAAGCGATGGTAGATCTCTCACTACCGAAGAATGTCCTGCTAGCTAGGGATGGATGTCTCACCACCGAAGCTAGGGTTGCATGGGATTTCACTCCACAAGCTATAGATTTGCAAATGAGTTGTGACGTGAAGGAAAATAATTATGTATGCAAAAGTGATCCTTCCTTTTTCCCCCAACTCCTTATATAACTTCTCCAAGGCAAAATAGCCCCAATATACCCTAGTCACATTTTCCCTGGAAGGTTCAATAAAATAAAAGTAACTTAAGTTACGTTTCCCTTTTAAGTCATCATGGTCCAAAAGTGACCCCAAACACAAAATTAGAATATTTAGTGTCATGTGGGCCCTTCCTAATGAGAAAACATAATGTTCATCCCTCCAAAACACTTTATGCTTATGTCAATGAAGAAATATAACAAAATGGACTAGATATTCATACCCAATAGCTCCCTGCATCCATAACCCCTTGGGTATGACCAAGGCTTGGACTCGAATTGGCCCTTAGGTCTTAGGCGTAGGAAAGGGGACATTACAATCCTCCCTTCCCGAGAAATGCTTGACCCCAAGCATTATCCTGTCATGCTGCAGAAGCTGAATACCACAAAGTAAGTTTCTCCACCTCACCCTGTCATCAACCAAAGATTGGTGTAATCTGAAGTAACCAAGAAACCCCATGTAGTCATCATGTCCTCCATGTTGTATTGAGAGAAATGTTGTCCGTGAAGTAGAATGATACTTAAACCGACTCTCCACCGGTACCCACATCGGGATTGCCAATTTGTCCAATCCTGTCACTCTGATGCCATCATCCTAGGACTCATCACTCTCTCTCTAATTAACTCTTGCGTATGAAAGTCCACTCTGAATCCTACAAAATCCCTTGGATCAACTCGTGAAATAACTCGTATATGCACAAATGGTGCTAACTCTCCCACATGACCTCGCACATGATTGAGAGCAATGCTCCTCATAATGTATCTCAATGTGTCCATGGGGAAAAGTCCCCAAGACTCAAAGGGTAGAAATTCAAATGGTAATATCATCTCCACATAGTCCACCTCCCGTGCTGAATGTGAACCTATTGAATAACTATGAGTCAATTTTGTCTCTCCACCGAATAGCACATGGGTGAAGTCATCATTGGGCATAGAAGTAGTAAAATACATAGGAGTGTTATCCCATATCGACTCAAAAAATGATGAACTCGTAGGCTCTAACTTTTCATAGTGATAAATTGTACATGTTTGTATAAATTTGAGGATATCCTCCCTTAACCTATGTCATATGAACCTCTCCGACATGAACCCGTAGGTCTCATTGAAGCTCGGGTGCCTAGTGTTGGTCGTCAAATAGGACTTTTAAGAAGAGCAACAGTCAGGGGACAAGAAGTCCCTCCTCTTTAATGGGAGAGGTTCCCTTATTCAGAAACAAACCTATTTACAAATGTACAGGACATGATTTGTTGGTTAAACTTGGATACCATGAAAGTGTTTTCTATGAAGGTCATCAATTACAAAAGGACTGAGGAAATGAGAGCATGGAAAAGAGCAGAAAGGCAAACATGCAGAATTATAGATATCAGAGTAATTCTTTATGTATGCGAAGTCACCGTGAATTGAAAACAAGATCATTCATATAGAACAAGTAAGATGGAATTTAAAGACACAAAGTTCTGTAAATAACATCTGCCAGAACGCAAAGTTTCTTAACGTAACACAGATTCGTTATCAAGGAAACAAAGTTCCTTCTTGGTTATGCAAGATCACCGTGCTTGCAAAGTTGAAGAGTATGCAATCGATGAGACTAACGAATTTGAGATAAATGATCTTCACAAAGAAAAAAATGAAAGCTTAGAACAGACAGAGATCAGATAGACAAAGAAAGGAAAGTCCTTCTGTATTGATTTCTCTATAATCTATTTACACTTGCAGAAAATATGCCAAGTTCTTCCTCCTTTTCAAAATGGCGCAAAGAAGGCCATTATATAGCTTACAATTCGGTTACTCCTCGTAACCGTTTCTTTTAACTAGAGAATAGTTAAGGAATGCTAAACACAATTTCTTAACTAATTACATGGAATACGAAAGGAATGGCGAGAAGAGAGAAGGAAGGGGAAAGAGACAGGTGGCCAGTTCTGAGAGGGACCCACTGTCTTTGGAAACCGCTGCTCGAGTTTCTTCCACATCTCAGCCATGTCCTTGCCACGAGGGACACGCCAGAATTTTATCTTGAGAATGACAATGAATATCTTTGGAAACTGATGTAACCGACGTCTTGAAAGTTTCATCCTTCGTAACTGCTTCTTTAGTTCTCCCAAGCCTCCTCCAGGATCTTGATCTTCATATTGATAATAACAGCTGAAACCAGGCTTGGAAAGGAGTTTCGAGAGGAGGGGACATGCGCGGGTTTTCAAATTGCAAGGGTTCGAAACAATGTAAGAATGCAAGGAAGTTTTTCCCATTATTACATAGCCATTGAGGAGAGAGAAGGTTAATTAATGCGCATTTGAATTCATATTTTGAAAAATAGCATATTCGGGAAGAGCGGGAAACTAAGTATGGATGACCGTTGGTTCGCTTGGGACAAGTGAGACGCGAATGCGCGAAACACGCGGCTCGGCCGATTCGGGTGAAACAGGGAGAGGACGCACAAATGCATTTTGGGACAATTGGGATGGAAAAGAGCGAAGTGTCGCGACTCGGGAGTTTCGGCCGAAAATGGGACAACTTGCACTTTTTAACTTTGGGACATTTGGGACATGAAAGCGCGTTCGGGCGAATCGGCCAAAATGGAACAAGAGGCCCGTTTGGACTTGGGACATTCGGGAAAAAAGTTTCTGAGTACGCGATCGGTGTTTCAGCCGATCGGGAATAGAATGCACTTTGAAACTCGGGACAGTTGGGACGAAATCGAACGAATCGTAGAAAATGGAGCAGTGTTGAGACAAAAATTCAGAGTACGCGACTTCGGCTGTTCGGGCGAAATTGGAGCAGAGCGTATTTTGAAATTGGGACATTTGGGACAAGAAAGTGTGAAGTACGCGGTTTGGGCGGTTCGGCCGAAATGGAACATCTCGCACAGATAACCCGGGACACTTGGGACAAAAACTTCCGACGGGCCCGAAAATGGGACAAATTCGGAGGTTTCGGCCGATCGGGGAACAAAATGCACTTTTGTACTTGGGACAGGCGGGACAAAAATGTCCGACAGCCCGAAATACTTACAGAATGACCCAAAACATTAGATTTTTTCGACTTCAAGACTTTTTCACACCACCAGCTCGACAGAAAAGACATTTAAACTCAAAATTTTGAAATTTTTACTTTTGACAGAAGCGGGAATTTTGAGTGGACAACAACTGGCTCCTTCTGGGGATGACTTGGCATAAATTCAAGGAATGAGACAAGGCAAGAACTTAGACAAACTCGGTGAAGCAGACCAATGCCTTATCCATTGGGCAACAGAGTCAAAAACAGACCAACACAGAGGGCAACACACAAAAACAATAGAAGGAAAACACACCAAAAGCAGAGAAGCAAAAACGCTGTACAGAATATACAAGGGACTCCCTAATCACCTAGGACTTGAACAACTTGAGATACTGCCCACTATAAGGAAGTGGGAGAGAAGAACCATCCATGTAATCAAGATAAAAGGAATTCTCACCAGCAAAGTGTCTGATCTTGAAAGGTCCGAGCCACAGGGAATCAAATTTTCCATGGCTGCCACGAGGTTCATGTCTTTTATCCCATAACAGTACGATGTCTCCAACTTGGAAATCTCTGAACCTAGCTTTCTTGTCAAACAGGACCTTTACCTTCTGCTGGTGAACAGATATCCTATCAAAGAACCACCAATCTGTCTTCATTCAGCTTATGCGCAGTACATAATTCTCTTGTCCAGGGCATCACTGAAACTAGTATCCTCGATGGCCTTCATTAGATGCAAGGCCGGCAGTTCCACTGTCACTGGCAATTGAGCTTCAACTCCATATACCACTTGAAAAGGAGACATTCCAATAGCTCTCTTTGGTGTAATCCTGTCTGCCCAAAGAGCATCATAGAGCTTCTTGTGCGGTTTGGCCACGAGACTCATTGACTAACTTCCTTATGATAGTCACCAGATTTTTGTTAGTAGATTCTGCCTGCCCATTTCCTTGAGGGTAGTAATCTGAAGAGTGAGCCAAAGAAATACCATACCCATAGCAGAAGTCCATTATCTCAGCTGAAGAGAAATTCGAGGCATTATCTGTTACAATCTTGTTAGGTACACCATACCTTACCAAGATATTCTCTTTGATGAAATTGCAAACCACTTCGAAGTAGTGCTCTTAACCGGAATAGCTTCCACCCATTTGGTGAAGTAGTTAGTGGCAAGTTAGCACATGAGTGTGACCAGAACTAGAAGCGAGATTGCGTGTACCAATGAAGTCCAAACCCCATTGTTGAAATGGCTCCTCAATCACAACTGGCTTGAGAGGCAAAGAAGCCAATTTAGGTCTTCCCACAAAGGTCTGGCAGGCCTCACATTTATCCACCCACTTGGATGCATCTCTGAACAAAGAAGGCCAGTAGTATCCTCCCCGGAGTATCTTATGAGCTGTAACCATTGATGAATAGTGCCCTCCACATGCATGATCATGAAAAGCTGAGAGCAACTTTCTCTGCTGTTCCTTGTCTACACACTTCAAAAATCTCCCATCTAAGCCACGCTTGAACAAAGCATTTTCCCATAATACATATTGCGCTGACCTCAATTTAACAGTCCTCTTTTCCTTGGCAGTTAAATGAGAGGGACATTCCCCATAGGTGAGAAAATGGGTGATGTCAGCATACCATTCATCAACTGAACTCAGGAATAGAACAGTAGGAAGGTCAACTTTCTCCCCAAGCAACTCATGTTTGGCTCCTTCAGCAATGAGCTCACAAAGACCTTTTCCACGAACCAGCTTGGTCGGTTTGATATCAATGTCATACTCTTGGACCTTAGCCACCCAGCCCTCTCTTGGATCCAAATTCTTGCTGTGTAGAATCACTTAACGATTGTATCCGGAACCAGGCACCATGGAGTGAGAGTTGAGGATATAGAAACGAAATTGTTTTACATGACTTTGACCACCGCAAAAGCATGTTTCTCCATCATGGTGTATTTCAACTCGTGATCTTTCAGAATATAGCTCATGAACGCAATCGGTAGCTCATGTTCATCAGAGTCTTCTTGAGTCAAGACAAAGCAGCCAAGGTATTATCTGTAGCATAGCAATAGATGATGAAATCTTTGTTTGAAATCAGACAAAGCAAAACTGGAGTTTTAGCGATAGCTCTTGATACCTTCAAAGGATTCCTTTCCTTCGAAGACCAACCAAATGTTTGTTTCCCTTTCATCATCCGAGAAATATTCAAAGTTAACTCGCAAAAAAATCGTGATGAACCTTCTTAAAAAATTGATCTTACCGAAGAAGGAGTGCACGCCCTTTTTACTGGTTGGGAGAGGAATTTGCTGGATAGCTTGAACTCGTTCAGGGTCAATCTTAATACCATCCTTGGAAACGATGTGTCCTAATAACCTTCCCTCAGTGACACAAAAGACAGATTTTTTAGGGTTCAGAGAGATCCCATGCTCTCTGCATCTCAGCAGAACTGTCTCTAGGTGATCAAAATGATCCGCTCTTGTCTTGGAAAACACTGTCAGGTCATCAAGGTAGATGACAATACACTTCCCTTTTAAGCTTCCAAAAGCCAGATCCATAGCTCTCTGGAAAGTGGCACCAGCATTAATAAGCCCAAAAGGCATTCTCTTGTAAGCAAAGGTGCCCCAAGGAGTAGTGAAAGTTGTTTTATGTTGATCTACAGTATCAACCTCTACCTGATTGTATCCAGAAAATCCATCAAGCATAGATAACATTTCAGAGCCTGTTACTGCTTGCAATATTTGATCCATCATGGGCAAAGGATAATTATCTTTCAGAGAAGCCTGATTCAGGTTCCTGAAATCAACACAGATGCGGATCTCACCATTCTTTTTCCTGACAGGCACAATATTTGCAATCCATGTTGAATGGTGAATAGGAAAGATAATTTTAGCTTTCAACAACTTCTGTATCTCCTGAAAGATGGTGTCAGCTACTTTGGGGTTGTATTGTCTCTGTTTCTGCTTGAAAGGCTTAATTCCAGGCTTGAGGGGAATAGAGTGCTGCATATCTTTTGGTTTGAAAGCTTTCAAATCTTCATAAGAGTAAGCGAGAACATCTTTATACCTTTTTAGAAGATCAATTGCTTTTCTCCTCTCATCTGCTGAGCAACATTTTCCAATGTTCACGAACTTGGGGTCAGTAGAACTCCCAATATCAATCTTATCATACTCAGCTGATTGCTGAGGCCCAGAAGAAGCTCTAGATTTCACATACCTGTCATGCTTATCAAATAGTTCCTCCAAACTCACCAACCCTTTAGGAATCTTGTTTCCTTTGAGTTTAATGCACCCTTCCTGATCTGTTTCTTCTCCTTGGGTGACAGCTTGGTCAAAGGACACACTTTCACGAGGCAGGTTGTCACTTCCCTCAAAATACAGTTGTTCAAAATTACCTTTGAGTTCCAGGAAGGAAAGCAAATGCTGATCATTATTGAAAACCTGCCAGTTATTGGTGTTGTCAGGTACACTAGGCCGATGGACCATTTCAATGGTGAATTTGTCCTGAGAGAAATCAGGATGAGGAATCAACAGTGACCCTGAGACAGCTAGTGAATCAGCCCTGCTGTTCTTTTCCCTAGGTACTGCTTCAATAGAGAAAGCATCAAGGAATTCAATGGAATCCCAAACCTGATTCCGGTAATGCCTTAACCTTCCATTTTTTACTTGAAAAAGGTTTCTGACCTGCTTTACAATCAATTCTGCATCACCACGAGCCAGAAGATTCTTTATACCTTGTTCTTTGGCCACCTGCAATCCGAGAATGAGAGCTTCGTATTCTGCTGTGTTATTAGTGTTCTCGAACTGCAACTTAAATGAAAAAGGATGAAGGACACCTTCGTGACACTAGCAGTAGACACCAGCTCCAGAACCAGCTGAGGAACAACTTCCATCAAATTCTAAAATCCAAACCCCATTAGGATCTCTAGGAGACACTTTGGGGGGTGGGATTTCGTCAGGGGACATAATCATGTAGTTGCCATGACCCATATCCTCATAGAGTATTTGTGCTCTAGGATCATCCGTTTTCTGCACAATATACTCGGATTGCTTTTTAGGCAACAACTTCTTCATTTGTCCATTGTGACACAGCACGAGTGCATGCGACCGACCATCCATCTGGATTTCTCCACCCACATCTTTGCGAAGTTCCTACTTAGCAACATCCCGTATGAAGGAGGGATATCTCGCTACTAGGATGGTAGCCAACACTTTCTTTTCAGGCAAGGCAGCAAAAGCCACTTGTGCATCTTTAATCCTTCCAACCGTAGGCACTTCTTTACTCTCCATAGAGTAGCAAGATCCATAAGTACGAGTGAGGGTTAAGCCTAAAGCATGAGCTACTTTAGCTGGCATGACATTGTCCGAGGCTCCTGAATCTATGACACAATTACTGAGTCTATGGCCAGCTATGAGAAGTGTTACATAAAATGGTTTAATTTTGTCACTGTGCGAGGTGACAAGCTGAAATACTGGCTGGGTCAGTGGGTGCAGAGGAGGAGTAGGTAGAAGGCCTTTAGAAGTGGTCTTAGAGTTGGAATTAACAAAGTGGATCATTTTGGCAAAGGCTTTGGGATGGGTTTGATAGTACTCAGCTTCTGAGATTTGTACCTTGGTCTTTTTCAGGTGATCAACAATATCAAAGGATCCAGAAGTGGACGGGCCATCATCATTTGGAATTCTAGGCTTATCAACTTTAGGAGAAAAAGAAGAAGCAACTTTGGTAACTGGATTGATAGGACTCACCTTCTGTGTAGACGAAGTAGGGATAGGAGATCCTCTTCTTGCAATTACAGGGATAGTTGCCGACTGCTCCTTGGATTTCTTAGGTGGCTGGGTCACCTTCTCCCTCTGCTTTGTCTGTTCTCGAGTCATGACAGCAAAATATTCACTTGTTCATGTCTGCTACCACTTCATCATAATCATCAATGCCCTCAGTGGTAAAGAAATTCACTCGAGATCCCTCAAGTTCCTCTGCCTCATCATCAAATTCTCTCGCAAACTCTTCGCAAGCTTCGTTATCTTCATCATCATCTGGTTCTTCAACTTCACAGGTTGCATTCACAGGGACTCTAACAGGAGGTCCTTCAAGTGCTAATCTTGTTTGAGAAGTAGGCAAACGATTCCTGGGCTGGAAATTTCTCCTCGGGCGTCATCTGCATAAGGAGCGTGCTGAGCCAGTTGTTTCTTTATAGCAAGAAGATCATTCGCAAGCTTCTGAACTAATGGGTCAGTGTTAGGTCCAGGGGTGGAAGAGGAAGAAGCAGCAGACTTAGATTTGGAAGTGTCTCTTCTCAACTTCCCTGACATGATCAAGTCATCCTCGACACTAACAGCCAGTTCTTGATCCAGAACTAACGTTCCGAGATTAGCCCTTCTTAGTGCATAACTAACTTTGGGCGTTTGAGCATTTAGAAAGAAACATTTTTGGATTTGATCAACAGGTCGGGTATTTACAGGAATTTTGTTGATCAGTCTGTTGAATCGAGCCACAAATTCTCTCATGGGTTCTGATGGATCTTTCTTTATCTGAGAAATTTGGGCAAGCAGGGCATGCACATCTTCTGCCGGCTTGAAACGGTTTTCGAACTGAGTTCTCATTGTATTCCAGTCGGTGATGGCACCAGCCGGAAGGTGATAGAACCAATCAGCAGCATTATCCTGTAACGTCTCAACGAACAGTCTTACTGAGACGTCTTCATGTTCAACTCCCAAAACTCCACATGCAACTATGAAGGCTGCAATATGTTCATCAGGATGTACTTTTCCATCGCCTTTAAATTTGGGGAAGTTCTTCCGGTTACCTCTGGGTAACTCATGCAAAGGCTGAGTAAGGGCCAGAGGCCCGACACGTTGACCCCATGGCAATTGTGCCGCCATTCTTGGAAAAATGGCTTGGAGAGGAACTTTAACACCAGCGAGAGTCAAAGCTCGTAGATTGGGACTAGCAGGTTCTGAAGGAATACCACCCGTAGGACTTCTATCTTGAACAGGTGGAGTGCTCGTTGAACGAGTTCTTCTATTTCTTGTTGAAGGGAAAGGAAAACCCTGCTGCTCCAAAAGTTGAAACTGAGAATCTTCGATACCAAGGGTCCTTCTCCCTCGAGTGAAACGCGGAGTCGCCAGATCAAAAGATGATCAAAAATTACTGAACTGGAATGTGATTTTCCCCAGCGGAGTCGCCAAAAACTGTTGGTCGTCAAATAGGACTTTTAAGAAGAGCAACAGTCAGGGGACAAGAAGTCCCTCCTCTTTAATGGGAGAGGTTCCCTTATTCAGAAACAAACCTATTTACAAATGTACAGGACATGATTTGTTGGTTAAACTTGGATACCACGAAAGTGTTTTCTATGAAGGTCATCAATTACAAAAGGACTGAGGAAATGAGAGCATGGAAAAGAGCAGAAAGGCAAACATGCAGAATTATAGATATCAGAGTAATTCTTTATGTATGCGAAGTCACCGTGAATTGAAAACAAGATCATTCGTATAGAACAAAGTACGATGGAATTTAAAGACACAAAGTTCTGTAAATAACATCTGCCAGAACGCAAAGTTTCTTAACGTAACACAGATTCGTTATCAAGGAAACAAAGTTCCTTCTTGGTTATGCAAGATCACCGTGCTTGCAAAGTTGAAGAGTATGCAATCGATGAGACTAACGAATTTGAGATAAATGATCTTCACAAAGAAAACAAATGAAAGCTTAGAACAGACAGAGATCAGATAGACAAAGAAAGGAAAGTCCTTCTATATTGATTTCTCTATAATCTATTTACACTTGCAGAAAATATGCCAAGTTCTTCCCCCTTTTCAAAATGGCGCAAAGAAGGCCATTATATAGCTTACAATTCGGTTACTCCTCGTAACCGTTTCTTTTAACTAGAGAATAGTTAAGGAATGCTAAACGTAATTTCTTAACTAATTACATGGAATACGAAAGGAATGGCGAGAAGAGAGAAGGAAGGGGAAAGAGATAGGTGGCCAGTTCTGAGAGGGACCCACTATCTTTGGAAACCGCTGCTTGAGTTTCTTCCACGTCTCAGCCATGTCCTTGCCACGAGGGACACGCCAGAATTTTTATCTTGAGAATGACAATGAATATCTTTGGAAACTGATGTAACCGACGTCTTGAAAGTTTCGTCCTTCGTAACTGCTTCTTTAGTTCTCCCAAGCCTCCTCCAGGATCTTGATCTTCATATTGATAATAACAGAGCTGCAAACCAGGCTCGGAAAGGAGTTTCAGAGGGAGGGGACATGCGCGGGTTTTCAAATTGCAAGGGTTCAAAACAATGTAAGAATTGCAAAGGAATTTTTGCCCGTTACATAGTCGTTAAGGAGAGAGAAGGATAATTAATGTGCATTTGAATTCATATTTTGAAAAACAAAGCATATTCGGGAAGAGCGGGAAACTAAGTATGGATGACCGTTGGTTCGCTTGGGACAAGTGAGACACGAATGCGCTAAAACACGCGGCTCGGCCGATTCAGGTGAAACAGGAGAGGACGCACAAATGCATTTTCGGGACAATTGGGACGGAAAAGAGCGAAGTGTGCGACTCGGGAGTTTCGGCCGAAATGGGACAACTTGCACTTTTTAACTTTGGGATATTTGGGACATGAAAGCGCGTTCTGGGCGAATCGGCCAAAATGGAACAAAGGCCCGCTTTGGACTTGGGACATTCGGGACAAAAAGTTCGGAGTACGTGGTACGGGTGTTTCGCCGATCGGGAACAAATGCACTTTGGAACTCGGGACAAAATTGGGACGAAATCGGCGACCGGCGAAAATGGAACAAAGTGTTGAGACAAAAATTCATAGTACACGACTCGGCCGTTCGGGTGAAATTGGAGCAGAGCGCACTTTTGAAATTGGGACATTTGGGACAAGAAAGTGCGAAGTACGCGCGTTCAAGTGTTCGGCAAATTGGAACATCTCGCACAGTAACTTCGGGACACTTGGGACAAAAACTTCCGACGGGCCCGAAAATGGGACAAATTTGAAGGTTTCGGCCGATCGGGGAACAAAATGCACTTTCGTACTTGGGACAGACGGGACAAAAATGTCCGACATGCCCGAAATACTTACAGAATGACCCAAAACTTAGATTTTTTTGACTTCAAGACTTTTTCACACCACCACTTAGCCAAAAAAACATTTAAACGCAAAATTTTGAAATTTTTACTTTTGACAGAAAGGGGAATTTTGAGTGGACAACAATAGTCACAGAGAAGCAATGCACATGTCGCAATATCTCCATCCTCAGCCATTAATCTGACACAAGGTACAATCTACCTTGATAGAAGATCATCTCATCCTCCAATCTGTAGTTGTCATCCTGTATGTGACCATCCAGAATCTCACAAGTGTGTCGGTTCTTGGAGTACTCAACAAGCAAATGAGAGCTCCAATCTACGAAACTCGGATAACCAATATAATGATAAACTCGTATAATCTAAACTTGTAATGTCAATCTTTGTAACTGTCTCATGTGCAACACTACTAGTTACACCCACATCCATGACTCCACTCACCCTATCTAGAGTCAAAGTCTCCATCATAACTAACTCACTCTCCACATAAGTCATCATGGTGTGCTCTGTGTCTACAGCAAACAATCCATTAGAATAGGAGTCATCAAATACCCCACTTGTCTCATACCTTGTGATATCACCATGATCCACAAGAGGATGAGTTCCTTCACAATTCAACCACTGCAACAACATGATTCTTTCTTCACCAATCACATCTTTTGCAATCTTCCCTTGTATACCATGAAATCTGATTTCTTTGTTTTCCTTGAAAAATTTCAGTTTATCCACATAAGGGGTGAATGCAAATTTCCCAAAATATGGAAGCCAATATGTCCAATGAATGATTCCAACTTCAAGTAACCCAAATGTATAAACACATTCAAGTACTTCACATCTCTTAATGATAATAAAGAAATGAGTTACCTTCTTTGTGCAAGACATGTCTTTCCATGGACATAACTCATCAATTCCTTCTATGTTGGGAATACACATGGCTTCTCCCTCATCATACTTTATTCTCTTTCCCCATATTTTCATTTCATCATAAATGCAAGAGAAAGGAAATCAACATTAGAAAGCATGCATCCATAAAATTTATCATAGGGAACTTCATACCTTTTCTTGTACCCATTGATTCTCATCATGAGAGAAGACAACACATCTGAAATAGCATAATTGGGGATGTTTATCATACCTTTGCAACTCAAAATTTCAGATATATGATCAACATCTTCATTCTCCTTTGATTTTTCAACACCCGCATCATCGTCTTTCTTAACATCATACAACCATTAATTCCAAAAAAAGTCTTACCTCTAGCAAGTTTAACCACAATATATATACAACATACCTTATGTCCTTTCAATATCAAGGGCTCTTGCATTATTTTTCTTTTCCAACATATGCTTATTAGCTTAATCAAGAGCAATGTGAATAGAGGATGTGTTTATCCCATCTAGCATACCTTGAGACGTGATTGTGAAATAGTTTTCCTCAATCATCCAAGCATGTAAATGTTGTCCCAAATAATAGAAACATGGCAACAACATAGGAGAACTCAACAAGCTAAGAAAATGGTAACCATTCTCATACCTTAGGATGCTTCAAAGTCATGAATGCACCTTGAATTCAACTCTTCTTTTTAATAGCAAATTACACCTTGATTCTTTGAGTACTTTAAGGACCAAATGCCCCCACTAACCCTTCCAAGGGTTCCACCATGTAGCTAGCATAAAAATCAGTCAAGGATCTATTAATAAAGCATTTTCTCCTCTCTTTATGACTGTTGTTATACATAGTCTAGCAAGTGAAGATGATTAAAAATATTCTCACCCTTTTTAGCAATCGAAAAACCAATGCTACTGAGTCTCCAATAAAGAAATCATGCTTGCCAACACTTTTAATCCCAAAAGACACATTTTAGTTCATTCTTTCGCTCATGAAATTAGTCATAAAAGTTTTCAAAATCAGAATTGATAGTTTTGGATAATTATAACATATTACCAGGATCCCATACCTTATAATGCCCATGAACCCTTATATCATGTAAGGTCTTCCATCTTTGATTCTTTTGTATCTCCTCATAAAGAATATCATCACTCTTCGTCTTTATGATGACTTGACTTTGATGTACCAAATTCTTAGCATTCTTATCGACAATAGGCTGAATACCATCATGATAAAATTGTTGTAATGATATAGGATGAAGATGATGAAATAAATCCATGCTACTACTAACCTCCTTATAAATAATATCATCAAAAGGTTCACCTTCTATTGTTGATTTAGAAACCTCCAAAACAACACCATCCCTATTGTGATTCATGATTTTAGATGGAGAATAAGTGGAACAAGAATCAACACCTTTCACAAATTTATGCTCATTACTGCTTGGTAAATCCATCCCATATGATAATGACTTATTCTTTGGAGGATTGATAGGTACCTTTTGGATTGAAATATCTTTTTCAATTTTGCAACCAACCAGCCATGTTTGTTCCTTCTTGCCACAAATATTTTTCTCATTAAAAGTCATACCTTTTTCTCTAGAAGCTTCTTCTTCTTTCACTTGGTCTTCAATCATCTTTGGATCAACATTATCTCCATCATCTAAAATTACCTCATGTGGTGTTGTTATTGGTTGTTCAAATGAGTTCTTTTGTAATTCAGGTAGCGGAATATGATGATCTCGCTTGGGCTTGCTACCAATCTTCATCATGCAATAATCTAGAAATGACAAATTATCTCTGAAACCCTTACTCAAAGATTGGTATTTCCTCCAACAAGAATCCTCATCAATCACCTCTATTGGCTTCCCTTTATCACTATTCTCACATTTTTCCTTATTGTCCCAAATTTTCTTTGATTCAAACTCTGAGTGAGCTGGCTCAAGTAAAGGTTAGTGGTTTCTTGTTGTTTCACCATGTTGATGAACATTTTCTTCATAAAACCCACATTGAGATCTTTCCAATTTGCCATATTTAACCCCCACAGGCTGGAGGAACAATAGCTCTGATACCATTGAAATATCCCTTGTGGGATACCACTTTAAAATGTACAAAATATTGAAAATTTGCAGCCAAATAAAATACTTGATTTTTTCAGATTGTTATAGTTAGGGCAGCAAACTAAAGAAGAGTAATATATCCTAAAATATCCACCTGAATTACTTGAAAATTTAAAGAGATCTTGCTAATATTATAAAGTACATAAGAAAACTATTTTTGGAATTTTACAAAAATGAAAATGCTGCCAGAAAATTACTGCGTGCCCTAGACAACTGGGAAACTTCTAAAATTTGTAACTCTCCAAATATAAGAGAAAAAATTTTGAGTCTTTGGAAATAACATTAACAAATATATGAAATTATATTTCAACCTTCGAGATCTAAAAATGGCCAACCGGAGACCCTCTGAATAAAGGTTGTAATATTCCAAACAAGTTGCCTAGCTTGAAAAAGGGTTGGAAATTGATGAAGATGCCTTCAAAGTGATGCTAAGCCCTGCCCAAATGGCTACCATAAATCTGATCTGAAAACCCTCTGATTATCTTCCCCAAATTCCTCAAAACCCTCAAAACTCTTCCTCTGAAATCTATGAAAATATCTCTAGAAAATAGCCCTGAAAATAGCTCCAAAATGACAAGCTAGGGTAGATCTCTCACTACCAAAGAATGCCCTGCTAGCTAGGGATGGATCTCTCACCACCGAAGCTAGGGTTCCTGTGGGATTTCACTCCACAAGTTGTAGATTTGCAAATATCAGTTGCACGTGAAGGAAAATAATTATGTATGCAAAAGTGATCCTTCCTTCTTCCCCAACTCTTTATATAACTTCTCTAAGGAAAAAGAGCCCCAATAAACCCTAGTCACATTTTCCCCTTGGAAGGGCCAATAAAATAAAAGTAACTTAAGTTACTTTTCCCCTTTTAAGTCACCATGGTCCAAAAGTGACCCCCAACACAAAATTAGAATATTAAGTGTCATGTGGCCCCTTCCTAACGACAAAACATAATGTCTAGTCCCTCCAAAACACTTTATGCTTATGTCAACGAAGAAATATAACAAAATGGACTAGATATTCATACCCAATAGCTCCCCACATCCATAACCCCTTAGGTATGACCAAGGCTTGGACTCAAATTGGCCCTTAGGCCTTAGGTGTAGGAAAGGGCACATTACAAAAACCCCGAGTAAAAAATAGAATTAAACTAAACCTTAGTTGATTAGAAGATTAACTTGTGGGTAGAAAATTATAAGTAACTCTTGCAAACGAAATTGATTTGAAAAATGTTGACCTTAGAGAATCTAGGAAACCAAAATCTTGTCCCATAATCCTTGTTATGACCTTTTATAATATTAAGAATAAAAGAAATTTCACATGCAGAATCGTGAAATGCAAAAACATGGGATCTTACCTTGAACACAAATCACTTGTGGTTTATGTGTAGTTTATAATGCTTCCAATCATGTAGTTCTTCAAGATGTCAGAAAGTAATTTCGTAACTTTTGTGTTATAAAGAGATGGAAATAATGATACCATAATGTCATGTAAAATTAAAGCATATAAGAGTAAAAATGAGATTTTAGGTTAGGAATAATGCCACTCTTGGAGTCCTTTTAACTTAGTTAAACATTTTTATGTGTTTGAAGAATATGAGTTTTCTATGGTGAGATCAAACTTCGAGAGAAACAATACACACACACACACACACACACACACACACACACACACACACACACACACACACACACACACACACATATAAATACAATTTCTTGTTGTGGGAATGTTTGGGAATGTTGAATCAGAAATAAATATACTGTGATCGAATAAATTTTATGGGAAAAAGGTATCTTGAATCTAAACCACCCCCTTAAATATTAATATTGCTCTCTGGACATCAAGTTAGATTAACTTGAGTTGCAAGGGAACATGCGAGACATTGAATAAATGTTTGAGAAACATATTCTTAATATAAGAACAAGATAATTAAAGTACTTTATATGCAATTTGAATCATGCCTAATAATTATGTAAGTTATGGAAATTTATGTAAAGGATAAAGAGCTAACTTAAAATGGTCGAACTATAAATTAAATGTGTAATGAACTTAAGAATCTATAGGTAGAAAAAAGGAGAAAATTATCCTTGCACAATAATATTCTTGGAATGTTAATCGTAACTAAGATGCAATTAAAGAAATGATGTGTTGTGGGTTTGCCAATCCTTGAGTCCCTTTTCTTGTGGCTAGGTTATTGCTAGCATTTGATTCATTGGAGAAAGTGTGTCATCGACATGTATATGGTGTTTTCATATGTCTATTTGATTTGATGACTTATGTAAGTGTTTTTTTCTTTGTTGAATTTCTCTTCTTGGATCCCTTTTGGTGTTGTATAGTGAGCAATGTAAGTCAAAAAAATTATCCTGGTATTTTACTGTTGTATTTGTGTGTGTAAAATGTGGGCGTTGCAATCAATGCAGCTTTATAGTTTACATGCAACAATACTATAATTTCACTATTTTAAAGAAGACTAAAAGAGAGTGAAGACAAATAAGAGAACTTATTCATTTCCAAACTTATTTTCTTTTGAAATACAATGGGAGAGGAAAGATCATTTTTAAGAGAAGTAACCAACAAGTATTGTTTTGTAGTTTCATATAAATGAATAAATTTTTCATTGATAAATCAAGTACATATGATAATATTTCAAGTTTGGAAGAGATACAAGAATCACAAGAACCAAACTTTACATCCCTCTTCTATAATACAAATTTCAACAAGTAACAATACACTCCTTTCACAATAATCAAAGTTCATTTGCTTACAATACAAAAGCTCTTCTTTCCAACTATTGAATGGATAATTTACAATATTCCAACTCTCACTTTACAAAAATGAAATAGTATTACAAGGATGATATTTTTGGCTCTAATAAGGTATAACTCCTCCAATATCTAACTCTTGCATTCTTCTCATCAAACAAATTTGGGTCCTGAATACAAGGAAATGGAGGTAGGTGACACTCACGCCAAACCTATAATAAAATAATAGGTTAATCCATCCTCCTTCTTGGCCCCCGAGCCCTAATCAAAGAACAATGAGGTATATTATGCAACTTTGACAAATTTACAAAAATGGATTCCAAAAAAAAAAAGCATTCCATAATAACAACACATTCAAATAAACACACAAAACAAGATTTACAAACTTTCTAGCAATACATAGGCTTGACAACAAGCCAAAAGGAGCAAGGAATATGGGAAAACCCTCCTTTTGTCTCCCAAGTGAAGTAGAGTTTCACCCAAAAGCCTCCATGTGCACAATATAAAACAATAAAATACATCATTATCTCCTTCTTGTAAATATGCAAAAATATGTCCATGTTTCCTTTTCACTCCCCATAGGTGAAACTCCTAATCACACTCCCTCCAAAATGTATGCCTCACATCTCCCTTTTCCCTCCCCAATGGTCCCACACTTCCATCTCCCACACCCTTCTTAAGGCAAGCTACCCAACATAAAAAACATTCTTAACACTATTACAATACTCAAACAAGCACAATTCTTTTACATCTAAATGCATAAATAAAAGAATGACAACATGTGGAGAGCCTACCTCTCCATCAACCTTCCAAAATTATTCACTCTAAAAATATTTCAACACCTTCAAACCAAGCACAATCCAAATTCAACTCCAAAAAGCTCCCAATTCCAAAAGTGCAAGAGAAGAAAATAAGACAAGTAACCAAAAATCCATCAAATTCATTCAATAAATAGAAAGCAGGGGTGAGGATGATGAGGTGGCTCCATGTAGGATGTCACTTCATCATCCCTCCATTCCAACTCACAAGTCAACACACCAAACCCAATGTAATAAATGAACATGTAAGACTTATGACACTCTAACATGCACTCCACATTTATCAAGGACAAAATTAATTATGGTAAGTATAAAAGTGTAATTATTTTTATTTTATGTTCAAAAAATGCATTAAAATGGTCAAAATAAGCCCCATACTTCATAAGTATGGTTGGTAGAAGAGTTGAGATGTGAGGGACAAGGTTAACTTGTCCCACAAGTCTCAAAAAGTGCCCTCCAAGTCAAATTTCGAGGTTTGGAAGGAAAGAAGGGTGTACACAACAAAAATGCAATAAATTTCATTCATCATCAAGCACAAAACAAGGACCATCTACCCTCATAATTACCCAATTGTCACATCCTTATTTTAGTTTTAAAAATTAAGTTGGATTAGCTAATTAAGACACATTAATCAATTATTATTAAAGTGGCTAAAGTTTCCAAATAATTAGATACATGCATAACAAAATAAAATACACATTTTTTAAAAAAAGAACATTACACCACATGGCCACACATGTGAGGTCACCCCCATGAGAAACCTCCTAACTAAGCAAGAAATTACACAACATAAACATTAGACACAAGTAAAATTTGGCCATGTTGCAAAACACCCAACATTCTTTTGTGGTTGGTCCCCTATCCCCTTTCAATGTATATGATATAATGTCCCTGCAAACACAAACAAAATACCTCTCTGGCCTCATGGCCGCATCAACAACATCAAGAAATAATATATACATAGAAATAAATAATTGTCATCCAAAATTAAGTAATTCTATCATCTATCAACATATCAAATAATTCGATTCTAACATCCATGAGATCATAATTCTACTCAAAACATCTAGAGTATAACATGTCAATATAAAATTCAAATAATACAAATCAACATATATCGAACTGTCTACCAATGTCATCTAGTGTATCATAATCAAAATGTAAATCATAAAAATCAATGGTCCAAATATCTCTATAGTCTATCATCATCTGTGATCAAGATATAATAATCAAAATGTCAAAGTATCTATCCACGATTAATAACATCATAATTGTAATGCCCACAATTTCTACCCTCAAAACAAAGAGAACTAATGAATTAATAGACAAGTTTATGGTAGTAATTTTTTTAATTTTTTTAATAGAGTTAGAAGTTTAGGCATTTGCACATTTAATAAATTTCTTGGTTAGGGATTTCTACACAAGCTTGTGAATAAAGGAATTAAATTAATGATTAAATATTATCGTTTACTTCTAAAGTTATATTTACATTTTAAAACATCTACTAGTCTCATTAATTAATTTGGTTATCATGTACCAAGGTTATATTATTTTCTAACTCAAAGGTTTATTTTTTTACCTAGCCACTAAGTGGCCCCATTCACCCCATTACCCATGTTCTTTCTTTTTAATTTAAAATTTACATTCCCACAACATACCTTCCCACTTAAGTGAAACAGAGTTTAATTTGGGATGTATGATTGAATCTATCCTAGCCCTTAGATTTAGGTTCCCTAAATTCCTTATGGTTCTCTTTTAATTCATATTTTCCTCAAACAACCTCATTTGTTCTTTTCTTATTTGCAAGTTTTGGAAGAGGAGGAGCCATGAGAGCAAGGGGAGCCACCATGGAAATATTTCTCTATATAATAGTTGTAAAGATTTTTATTTTTAATGTTTCCCATTTGCTAAATGTAGAGATCCTATCTTGGATCTATTTTGTTATTTAATAAAATCATTTTCTTGTTTTTTTAAGTTCAACTATTGGGGAAACCCCATTTCTTTTAAAATCCATGATTTTTACACATTTGGGTACCAAAAAGGAGATTGGAAGGCTAGATCTTTTAAATTTAGTTGATTTCTAGTTATTGGAAGGTTCCTTGTTAAATTTTTATGCTTCGATTTTACTTAAATCTGAAACTGGGCTTTTCTCAAACAGTAATCTTAATTTTCCGTCAACATGCTGATGAAACCGCCACCCTACACAGGTCAGTGGTCATGTGACCGCTGCCTTGTTTGGGGGTGTTTCATAGACCACAACTCGAGCTTGGTGGCGGTTCTAAAATCCCCACGCTTTCTGCATGGGGCGGCATCTTTTATCGAAAATAGAACGCTCAAAACACATTATTTTCATAGTTTTTCCTTTTAAGTTGATTTTTAATGCAATATTAATTTTAATGAGGGTGTATTCTATTCATTTGTTGGTAAATTAATAGTGTATCTAGTTTCTTAATTACAAAAACAACAACTAAATCTTTATTCTAACCTTTGCAATAAAATGTAAAAATTGAGTATAACATTACTACAATTCATTCTCTTTCATGGGTAAGCGCACTGCTAGGGGGCCAAAAAGTGGACAAAACCCGAAAATGAATGAAATGTGATCACATTTTGCAATAACACGATCGTGTTATGTTTTCCTAGGCTCGGGAATTCATGAACCTAAAATGCGTACGCGTTTCTATGAACACAAAACGTGTATGTGTTTTTCTCTATATGAAGTTTGTAAGGGCTGGAAGGAGCCATATTTAGAAATATAAGAAATTAGGGTCACTTTGCACCTGATGGAAGTGGTCTCATAGTTTTGATAATGATAATCTAGAAGATAGTTTTTCAAAATCTAATCTGGTCAGTACTTACTCATTTTCAGAATTTCAACAATGACCTAAAACTTTCAAGCCATATATATTGTAGTCGGTCTTTGTTTTGTGAAAACATATAGTCATTTTGTAGGTTTTTTGACCTTCTGGATTGGATTTTGGCCCTACCACTGCTTGAATTGGTACTAATTTTGAAATTTGGTCCATAATTCACTTTAGTGACCATGAATCAGCTCTATGATGCTTGTCTACTTCTTACTAAAATGAGATCCTTACTAAAATGATGTTTAGGGTTTAGGGTTTAGTGTTTAGAATTTAAGGTTTAGGTTTTAGGGATTTGGTGTTTAGGGTTTAGGGTTTAAGGTTTAGGTTTTAGGGCTCAATATTTAGGGTTTGGGTTTTAGGATTTAGGGTTTAGGGTTTAGGGCTCAGGGTTCAGGGAATAGGGTTTAGGGCTCAAGGTTTAGGGTTTAGGGTTTAGGATTTAGGGCTAAGGGTTTAGGGTTTAGGATTTAGTGTTTAGGGTTTAGGGTTTATGTTTTTGGCTCATGGTTTGGGGTTTAGGGTTTAGGGTTCATATCTCATGGTTCAGGGTTTAGGGTTTATGGTTTAGGGCTCATGTTTTAGGGTTGAGGGTTTAGGGGTTAGGGTTTAGGGTTTAGGGTTTAGGGCTCATGGTTTAAGGTTTAGTGTTTATGGTTTAGGATTTAGGGTTAATGGTTTCGGCTCGTGTTTCGGGTTTATGTTTCATAGTTTAGGGTTTAGGGTTTAGTGTTTAGAATTTAAGGTTTACGATTTAGTGATTATGTAGTTAGGGTTTAGTGTTTAAGATTTAGGTTGTATGGCTCGGTATTTAGGGTTTGAGTTTTAGGGTTTAGGGTTTAGGTCTCATGGCTGTGGTTGGGGCTTAGGGTTTAGAGTTTAGGGTTTAGGATTTAGTGTGTATGTTGTAGGGTTTAGGTTTTTGGATCAAGTTTTGGGGTTTAGGGTTTAGGTTTAGAGCTCGGGGTTTAGGGCTCAAGGTTAAGGGTTTAGGTGTTAGAGTTTAGGGTTTAAGGTTTAGGGTTTAGGGCTCAAGGTTTAGGGTTTCGTGTTTAAGGTTTAGGATTTATGGTTTAGGGTTTTAGGCTCAAGGTTTATTATTTCGTGTTTAGGGTTTAGGATTTAGGTTTTAGGGTTTTGGGGTCAAGGTTCAGGGTTTAGGTTTCATAATTTAGGGTTTAGGGTTTAGTGTTTATAATTTAAGATTTATGGTTTAAGGTTTAGGGTTTAGGGTTTAGGATTTAGGGTTTAGTATTTAGGGTTTAAGGTTTAATGTTTAGGTTTTAGGGTTTGGGTTTTAGGGTTTAGGGCTCAAGGTTTAGGATTTAGGGCTCAAGGCTAAGGGTAAAGAAATATTACCCAATACAAGGTTATCTTCTTTTACCCATCGCATGGGAAATATTTCACTCATTGTAATGTTTTGAGTCTTACCCATTCTTATTAGTAATCGACAGAGAGTATTCAACTCAAAAGGGTTCATTAACTCTGTAGGCAAAACGTTCAAAGAGAATTATCACAATTTCATGTCTTTCATCCGTTGATATTTTGAAGGAGGGAAATGTCAGATTCTTGAACGTTCAATCCTTCCACATACCCCAGTAGTCCTCGATCCTTGGATACATGGAGACATCATTACTTGGCTTCCATTTATAATGATAGAGATGTTTGTAAATTCATGTTATGACCTCTAAATCATTATAAATTTCAAGTTTCTTGGAAATCACATCACACCCTTCACTAGGATTGATGGATACCCCTATCTTTTTGAAGGTACTTTTGAAAAAATCCATGGGTTTATCATATAAGGAATTATCAATGAATGGAAGGTCACTAAGTCGTAGGCTAGGTGACTCCCATTTATAACTAAACAAGAAATATTTACTATGTGATTGATAATCCCTTTGTGTTCTTAGTCATTCCCCTGTTTCTATGCTTATTTTTAACACTTTAGGAATTTCTATTAAATTTATTATCCATTCCAAAGTAGAACAATAACTTTTTCTTTCTCTAGAGGAGAGGATACTACAGAAATTCAATTATGATCCTATACCTCTGCATTGGTATATTCTCTATGTTTCTTTTGTTTCCTTTAAGATTAATTTTTTTGTTGTGATGGTTATTTTTCCAGCTTCCAATGGGTCATCCTGGATTGCATAATACCATACATGGAAATATGGGAAATGTGAAATTTGTTTCAGAGTGTGAATAAATTTACATTCAAGAACGCAAGTATATATGGGGAGAACCAAGTTTGGAAGAGATGTGTAGTATGCTTTGAAAGGCAAAAGGTAGATGTCATATCCATTTAGTTACTTGTCCCAACTCTCATAAACAAGGTATTTCTATAAGCATAATCAATGATGGTTCTAGGCATGAGAATAGGAAATATTGATAAAATATGGTTTGAGGTTTAGGCTTTAGGGTTTAGGGTTTGGGGCTCATGGTTCAGTGTCTGGTTCAGGTTTAAGGTTAAGGATTTAGGGTTCAAGGTTCAAGGTTTAGGGTTATGGATTAGGATTTAGGGTTTAGGTTTAGGTTTTAGGGTTTAGGGTTCAGGGGTTTAGTGTTTATAGTTAGGGTTTATTGATTGAGGTTAAGGATTTAGGGTTTAAGTTTTATGGTTTATGGTTTAGGGTTAAGGATTTAGTGTTTATAGATTAGGGTTTATGGTTTAGAGTTTAGGGTTTAGGGTTTAGGATTTAACATTTAGGGCTTAACATTTAGGGTTTATGGTTTAAGGCTCAAGGTTTAGGGTTTAGGGATTAGGGTATATGGTCTAGGGCTTATGGCATATGGTCTAGGGTTTAGGGTTTATATTTTAGGGCTCGTGGATAAAGGTGTAAGGTTCAAGGCTTAGTGTTTATGGTTTAGGGTTTAGGATTCAATGTTTAAGGTTTAGGGTTTAGGGTTCATGATTTAGTTTTTATGGTTTAGGCTTTATGGTTTAACATTTAGGGCTCATGGTTCATGGTTTAGGGTTTATGGTTTAGGGATTTGGGCTCAAGGTTTAGGGCTAAAGGCTATGGGTTTAGGGTTCACATGTAAGGGATAAATGTTTAAGTTTTAGCTTTTAGGGTTTAGGTTTTATGGTCTAGGGATCATGGTTCGGGGTTTAGGGTTTAGGGTTTAGGGCTCAAGATTTACAGGTTTAGGGTTTATGTTTATGGGTAAGGGTTTAGGGTTTTTATTGTAGAAGTTAAACACTAAAATCTTTAGGTCAATGCTTTGAAATCCTAAAAATTACCTATGTATTGACCAAATTATATTATAAAAACTATCTCCTAAAACATAACTCATGGAGTCATGAGACTAATTCCATAACGTGCGAGTTACCCTAATTTCTTATATTTACATAAATAAATTTTAAGTATAAGTTTTACATTTATTATTATTTATAAATGAAAAAATTATACTTAAACATTTTTTGTAAATACAAGCATGGAAAAACATATACAATTTTTATACTATAAAGAACATGTACGTGTTATAGCGCATACGCATTATAGCATTTACACATTATAACACGTATGCTTTTGTATTTTCACTTTTTCAAGCCATGCCTCAAGGTTTGGGATCCAGCTTTGATCCCCAAGCTCGAGGCATGGACTTCGCACAAACACAACAAACAACGTTTTTTTTAGGAGAATGTAAAAATGCCACTTCCTCCATGATAAATCAACATAAAACAATTGATTCATTTAAAAAAGTTACACCACGACGTAGAGTAGAGTTTAATCTTTCTAAAAATATAATTTTTCAAATTTTGTGACTAAGATAAGGTTTTCATATTATTTATTTTCTAACTATGTCTTTTTATAGCTATTTTTGAAGTTTAAATATGTTTATCTTTCATCATGAATCTTTTCTTTAGGTCATTGAAATTGAAAAAAAACTATAGTAGCACAAACTAGGCCTAGTTCTATACATATTCAAAAACTTCTAATTTTCGATATTCTTTGAGGTAGTTAGGGGAGGGAGGCATGGTTTGAGCTCCGTTATTTTTCAAAACAGAAAATCTCTATACTAGAAAAATGATAAAAAAAAAAATACTTGCTAAAATGTCTAAAAAATCTAGCACAAACCTAGATGCTCCTAGCTATCTTTCTACCAAAGAGTTTTCAAAACTACTAAATGGTGCTAAGAAAATGGTGGGGGGCATGAAAGTCACTCATATGTTTTTTAACAAGAATAGGTGCACATGTTGGTATTTTAGTTATTTAACCCACTTAAACTTATCCATTTTCAATAAAAATTTAGTAGTTTAGAAACTAGACTCAAAATGCTATGATTCATGTTTACACAACATCTTCCAATTTTGAGTGTAACTAATTAAAAAAACTTGTAGATGTTGATTTTTTTTATTTTTCAAAAAAATATTTCACTTAACACCCCCTTTTGTCCAACCAACTTGGTGCACTTACCCTCATATATTCCATTTTGCCAACTAAAACAACAATAATTCAACACACTTCCTTTCAATACATATTTGTTTTTCCAAATATACATTGCAACTTTGAATGCTTACAAATTTTAGGAGAGTTTTTTTCAAGACAAATAAACAACTTAAGTTTTCCTTTCACTATAACATTATAATACAACTAAGGAACTACCAATTTTCCAAATCATTCTTTCACAATGCAAGGCTTCAAATAATTTTCTTTCACTAAGACTAATTCTTTCTAACAAGGTAAAAAACCAAGAGATCTTTCTACATTTACTAACTCATTTCAATCTGGAATAAATGAAACATTACAACTTTCCTTCAAACATAACATATTACAAACTTCAACTCAAAGTGGGAATAATAATATAACCAATACAACATGGAGTTTTCAACAAGGCCAAACACAAGTCTTCTTGCATGTCTTCTCCCAACTTGAAACTTCAATATTGTTGTCCACTCAAAATTCCCGCTCGATAAGAGTAAAAATTTCAAAATTTTGAGTTTAAGTGTTTTTCTCGAAGTGCCTAAGTCGTGAAATTGAAAAAATCGTGTTTTGGGTCATTTTCGGGGATTTCGGTATCGGGAACAGAGTGCACTTTCGTGCACTTGGGGACAGTTGGGACAAAAGTTCCGACATGCCCGAAAATCACTTGGCTTAGAATTACGGGAGGTGGAAGAGTAGTCAATGGGGTAGGTTCCAAGACTTTATCCTTAGATAAAAGAGACTTGATGAAACTCTGTGAGAATCTGGCTTGTTCTTCCAACTGCTCAATAGTTTGCTACCCTTTCTCTACCCTTCCAATGACTCTTGAGACTATTTCCGGAGGTTGTGAATTTCACCTTCGAGGAGTAGACTCTCCCATAGGGATTCTAGAAAGCTCCAAGATGAAGTGCAAAGTATCAAAGATATGCACAAGTATTCTGTCTATGGCAGAGCTATTGAAGCCATGGTGGATGACATGCTTGTTGCTGGATTAAACTTCATCGATGAAGCTTTCAAACTCCACGAAAAGGTGAGTAATGTGCAACTGAAGCTCTCCTCCACTATCAGTACCATGGATAAAGAACTAAAAATCTAGAGCAGTTGTATAGTAGACCTTCGCCTTATGGGACAGACAGATGAGAACATCTTACTGGAGAATAAGATTTTCGATGATGCTAAGGACAATCTATCAAAATCCTGGGTCTACAGCGTGGAGTGGAAGATCAGAGTTTTGGAGGAAGCTTTGGGAGAAATGAAGAAACAAGGTTTACTAGCGGGAGAAGCTTTCAAGACACTCGGTTTATTGCTTTGCTTTCAAGGATATACATTGTCATCTTCAGGATGAAAACTCGTGTTTCCCCTGTCCTTGCAAGAAATTAAAGCTCAGTTCAGAGCTTTTGTCAAAGATAATCTTTTCAAGGAAAGCTCCATCTCTAAGGAAAAGATGAAGGAAATTTGTTCTCTTCAATCTGCCATTGAAGAAGTAAATAAAGATTATCATACTCACGTCGAGTTTGATAAAGAGATGGAGAAGTGTCTGGGATTTTGGACTCAGTCTGCAGCCAACACGTCAGTTCCATGTGGCAGAGACATAGCTGAGGCATTGAAGAAATTCAAAGGCGGATTCTGAAGACAGTGGGTCCCTCCCAGTAGCTAGCCACCTGTCTCCTTCTCCTTTCTTTTCTCTTCTTCCCATTCTTTTCGTATTCTTTGTAATTAGTTAAGGTATTGCAATTGGCGATCCTTAACTATTCTTTAGTTAAAAGAAACGGTTACGAAGAGTAACTGACTTGTAAGCTATATAATGGCCTTTCCACGCCATTTTGCAAGGAGGAAGAACTTGGATATTTGCTGAAAGTGTAAATAGATCTTAAAGAAATCAATACAAAAGGGCTTTCCATTCTTTGTCTATCTAATTCTTGTTATCTCTGTGTTTTCCTTTAATATTGTGAAGATCATTTTGTTCCTAATCCGTTAGTCTCTCCGATTGCGTACTTATTCAGCTTTTTGCAAATACAAGGATCTTGTACAACCAAGAAGGAACTTTGTGTCCTTGATTAATAAATCTGAAGAAGGTTATTTATGGAACTTTGTGTCTTTAAATTTAATCTCATTCAACCAACGCAAAATGATCTTGTCTTAAATTCTTTGAAGCTTCACATACACGAAGAATTATTACTCAATTATCTATAATTCTGAATGTTGCTATTCTACTCATCTTCTTATTCCCTTTCCTCATTCCTTGTGTAATTGATGATCCTTGTGGAAAACACTTTCGTAATATCCAAGTTTGACCATAAAACAATGTTCTGTACATTTGTAAATAAGTTCGTTTCTAAATAAGGAACCTCTCCCATTAAAGAGGAGGGACATTTTGTCCCCGATCACAGTTGCTCTTCTCCAAAAGTCCTATTTGACGACCACAGCTTTTGTTTCAATTTCTTGAACCGCCAAACCGCGTACTCCGGAACTTTTTGTCCCGAATGTCCCAAGTCCAAACGGGCCCACTGTTCCATTTTCAGCCGAATCACCCGAACCGCGTACTCCGCGCATTTTCGTCCCAATCGTTCCAAAAAGCATTTGTGCATCCTCTCCCTGTTTCACCCGAATCGGCCGAGCCGCGTGTTTCGCGCATTCGTGTCTCACATGTCCCAAGCGTACCAAGTGTCATTCACACTTAGTTTTTCCCGCTCACTCCGAGTATGATGCTATTCAAATTGGTGGTTGTGTATTCAATGCGCATTAAATTCATTCCTCTCTCCAAACAGCTATATAACGAGCATTTCCCCTTTGCATTTTTCGCATTGCTTCCATGCTATCTTTGCTCGAACCCTTGCAATTTGAAAACCTGCGCAAATATCCCCTCCCTTTGCAAATTCCTTCCCAAGTCTAGGTTGCAGCTCCGAGACTATCAATATGAAGATCAAGTTTCGGACAGAGCAAATTTCTCTCGCTTGAGTCTGCATTGCATTAGCAATATTGGGACAATGAAGCTCGTCATCTCGACTTCGGTGATTTTTGGGCAAGAATGGCAGATGCAAACCCTACACCAATAGCATAAACGATTCATGATAGCGGTTTGGCTTTTGCCGTGGTTTCCCAATCTCAAGTACAGTGTGTTGATCTTGGTGCTTTCATGCGAGCTCACTTCGACCCCGCTTCGAGTGAATTGACAAATGTACATGGAGAACTCATTGTGACAAAGTGACCGGACGCGCCGCATTAGCCTTTGCTCGAGGATTCCGGAGTTGGACAATGCTATAGTCGTCTCCCGGGATCAAGCACAGACCCTATTCGATCAAGACAGTGACAAATATAAGGCGCGAGTGGCGAAGTCTTGGTTGAAGAACCCTAAGAAAGGTGCTTCTCGCCTAACCAAAACCCTCTTCCGAGCGGATTTCAATGAGGAATTGTTAGACTTCATAATCCTGCTGGCTCGGGTTATGGGTTTGCCCTCCACTAATGAGTTTCATTTCTGGATGTGCCCGCTCATCAGCATGGTGTGCGAGGGAACGCAAAACATCAACTGGGCAGAGATCATCAGTATGAATTTGGCGGAGCAGCTATCCAACGTTCAACAAACAAAGAAGTTCTATATGACTTCATACCTGATGTATACCCTAGCAGCATCAAGGTAGTGGTTTGGTTTCTCCTATATAGATGCACACAAAGATGATCCAGTGTATGCCTATTGCCCAGCAGTTCACCCTGGAGACCAGCAATCGAATTTCAGAAGGGTCAATGATGCTTTCACCATGTACATGGTCAGATTGCTCGAAGGTGATACTGCTAGAAGGTTTTCAGATGAAGCCATGAACCTGATATCGCAGTATGGAGCCTATTTCATCCAATTCAGGAAATTTTCCTATATCAGGCTTGCTGGCTATGAAAGCACTCCTCTACGGCTTCCCATGTTCTGCAATGATAAAATGGCCTTGATAGAAATATGCAGGCAACTAGACAAGTTGCACAGAACTTGCAGAGACAAGAAGATTTCTGGCTTGCACTTTCCCATCTCTCTGGGAAACTACACATGCAAAACAGCTCTAGATGCTCAGAACATAGAAAGAGCCCTGGTCCCTATCACTGTTCATTTCTTCAAGCCAAGAACCTGCTTTGACTTGAAGAAGTTTATTGAACAGAACATCAAGATAATCTACCATCATAGGGCAGATACAGAAGACTACTGGGCTGACTGTGCAGATGATTTTGAAGCCAGGAGAAGGCATTGTGGCAGGTTCTCCCTGCAATTGATTCAAGAACTCGGTCTGTACCAAGTTCCTGAAGGTCTCCAGGATGACAATTCTGACCTATACTCATATGAGTATGAAAATGTGATTAAGCACACCCCTCTGGAGGACCTGGATTGGAACAGGAAAGAGAGGGATGATCTGGCTGAGATTCTTGCTCCAGTCTTAGTCAGGACTAAGGTCTGGTTCAGTAAGAAGATCCGAGAATTCAAGAGGCACTCAGGAGAATCCTCCTCCAAGGATGATTCGACACCAATAAGAGAGGCATCGAGTTCAAGTCCAAACACCAATGCAAACCCCTCTGCCTCATCAACACAAGGACCTCACCGAATCTACTCCTCTCCATCTACCCGTATATAAGAAGAAACTCAAAGAGGTAAAGAAGGAGCTGCAGAGAGAATGACCCTCCAAGAAAGCAGCAGAGAGTTGCCTATAGGGCCGAGAGAACATCATTGTTCTCGGTGAAAGTGAAGAAAGTGAGATGCCAACTCCTGCAAATGTCACTGAAGATCCAAAGCAGATAAGGACAAGGAGGTCCAGAGCACTGAACTTCCAGGTGCTACTGATTCTTCTACCGCTATTGCCTCCAGTGCTCTACTCACATCTCAGCTTGAGTCAACAGCTGCGCAGACCCTGAGTGTCATGAGCTCCCTGTCTCTTGGTCCCCTTGCTTCTCCTGCAGATTCTTCTTCCTCTTTTGCGTGGGTGCAACCTTTGGTTGACAGAAGGAAGAGGAAATCCTCCTCTCAAAGCTTGGGACCAAATTTTGATGCTGTTGCAGCCTTGTTGGGCACCACTCCTTCTCGTGCCAAGAAAGCCAGAACCACTTCCAGAATAGTGTCTGATGCCCAAGGTCAGCAATTCTTGGAGATTGCTAAGCCTACAGACAGATCGAAATCGGACTTGCGGCATCGACTTGGAGCTTTCTAGAATCCCTATGGGAGAGTCTACTCCTGAAGGTGAAATTCACAACCTCCAGGAAACAGTCTCAAGAGTCATTGGAAGGGTAGAGAAAGGGCAGCAAACTATTGAACAGTTGGAAGAACAAGCCCAGATTCTCACAGGTTTCATCAAGTCTCTTTTATCTAAGGATAAAGTCTTGGACCCTACCCCATTGACTACTCTTCCACCTCCTGTAATTCTAAGCCAAGATGAAGTGCAAAGTATCAAAGATATGCACAAGTATTCTCGTCTATGGCGAGCTATTGAAGCCATGGTGGATGACATGCTTGTTGCTGGATTAAACTTCATCGATGAAGCTTTCAAACTCCACGAAAAGGTGAGTAATGTGCAACTGAAGCTCTCCTCCACTATCAATACCATGGATAAAGAACTAAAAATCTGGAGCAGTTGTATAGTAGACCTTCACCTTATGGGACAGACAGATGAGAACATCTTACTGGCGAATAAGATTTTCGATGATGCTAAGGACAATCTATCAAAATCCGGGTCTCACAAACGTGGAGTGGAAGATCGAGTTTTGGAGGAAGCTTTGGGAGAAATGAAGAATAGCTGGCAGAAGGGAGAAGCTTTCAAGACACTGGCTGTTTGCTTTCAAGGATATACATTGTCATCTTCAGGATGAAAACTCGGTCTTTCCTGTCCTTGTAAGAAATCAAAGCTCGGTTCGAGCTTTTGTCAAAGATAATATTTTGAAGGAAAGCTCCATCTCTAAGGAAAAGATGAAGGAAATTTGTTCTCTTCAATTCACATTGAAGAAGAAAATAAAGATTATCATACTCACGTCGAGTTTGATAAAGAGATGGAGAAGTGTCTGGGATTTTGGACTCAGTCTGCAGCCAACACGTCAGTTCCACGTGGCAGAGACATAGCTGAGGCATTGAAGAAATTCAGGCAGCGGATTCTGAAGACAGTGGGTCCCTCCCAGTAGCTGGCCACCTGTCTCCTTCTCCTTTCTTTTCTCTTCTTCCCATTCTTTTCGTATTCTTTGTAATTAGTTAAGGTATTGCAATTGGCGATCCTTAACTATTCTTTAGTTAAAAGAAATGGTTACGAAGAGTAACTGACTTGTAAGCTATATAATGGCCTTTCCACGCCATTTTGCAAGGAGGAAGAACTTGGATATTTGCTGAAAGTGTAAATAGATCTTAAAGAAATCAATACAAAAGGGCTTTCCATTCTTTGTCTATCTAATTCTAGTTATCTCTGTGTTTTCTTTTAATATTGTGAAGATCATTTTGTTCCTAATCCGTTAGTCTCTCCCGCTGATTGCGTCTTTTTCGCTTTTGCAAATACAAGGTGATCTTGTACAACCAAGAAGGAACTTTGTGTCCTTGATTAATAAATCTGAAGAAGGTTATTTATGGAACTTTGTGTCTTTAAATTTAATCTCATTCAACCAACGCAAATGATCTTGTCTTAAATTCTTTGAAGCTTCGCATACACGAAGAATTATTCTGCTATCTATAATTCTGAATGTTGCTATTCTGCTCATCTTCTTATTCCCTTTCCTCAGTCCTTGTGTAATTGATGATCCTTGTGGAAAACACTTTCGTAATATCCAAGTTTGACCATAAAACAATGTTCTGTACATTTGTAAATAAGTTCGCTTTCAATAAGGAACCTCTCCCATTAAAGAGGAGGGACTTTTTGTCCACACGATTTGTTGCTCTTCTAAAAAGTCCTATTTGATGACCAACTTGAGCTTTTGGTAACTCCATTGGGGAAAATCGCATTCCAAAGATGCACTAATTTTTCGATCATCCTTTGATCTAGTGACTCCACATTTCACTCGAGGAGAAGGGCCTTGGTACCGAAGATTCTCGCACGGAGCAACAGGTTTTCTTTTCCCTTCAAATAAAGAACTTTCGTTAACGAGCACTCCACTGCTTCAAGATAGAAGTCCTACGGGTGGTATTCCTTCAGAACCTCGCTAGTCCCAATCTACGAGCTTTGATCCTAGTCATGGTGTTAGGTTCCCCCAAGCTGTATTTCCAAGAATGGCGGCACAATTGCCATGGGGTCAACGTGTCGGGCCCTGGCCCTTAATCGCCTTTTCGCATGAGTTACCTAGAGGTAACCGGAAGAACTTCCCAAATTTAAAGGAGATGGAAAAGTACACCCGATGAACACATTGCATGCCTTCATAGTTGCATGTGGAGTTTTGGGAGTTGAACATGAAGACGTCTCGAGTAAGGTCATTTTGTTGTTGAGACGTTACAGATAATGTCATGCCATTGTTCTATCACCTTCCACCGGTGCCATCACCATCGGAATACAATGAGAACTCAGCTTCGAAAGCCGTTTCAAGCCGGAAGATGTGTATGCCCCTGCTTTGCCCAAATTTCTCGAGATAAAGAAAGATCCATCGAGAACCCATGAGAGAATTTGTGGCTCGATTCAACAATTGATCAACAAGATTCTCAGTAAATACTCGACTTGATCAAATTTAAAAATGTTTCTTTCTAAATGCTCAAACGCCCAAAGTCGGTTATGCTCTAAGAAGGGCTAATCTCGAAAGCGTTAGTTACGGATCGAAGAACTCGCCATTAGTGTCGAGGATGACTTGATCATGTCGGGGAAGTTGAAGAGATCCTCCCAAATCTAAATCGCTTTTCTTCCTCTTCCACCTCTGGACCCAATCTTGCATCCATTAGTCCGAGAAACTTGCAAATGATCTAGTAGCTATAAAGAAACAATTGGCTCAACATGCCCAGTGATGCGAGATGTTCCAAGAAGAAATTTTCACGAAACCAGAAGCGCGTTTGCCTGCTCCCCACACAAGACTAGCACTTCAAGGACCTCCAGCCGAGGTTCCTGTGAATGCAACTCAGTGAAGTTGAAGAGCCGATGATGATGTGGATGATGAAGCTCGTGAGGAGTTCCGGAGGAATTTGATGATGAGGCGGAAGAACTTGAGGGATCTCGGGTTAATTTCTTTACCACCTGAAGGCACGATGATGGAGATGACTATGATGAAGTGGTAGTAGATATGAACAGTGGTGAATTGCTTTGCAGTCATGACTCGAGAGCAGTGACAAGGCGAGTAAGGAGAAAGTAACACTGCCCCCATGAAGAAATCTAAGGAGCAAAGCAAGAACTATTCCTGTAATTGCCAAAGAGGATCTCCTATCCCTACCTCATCTGCACCAAAGGTAAGTCCTGTCAATCCTACTACCAAAATTGCTTCTTCTTTTTCTCCTAAAGTTGATAAGCCTAGAATTCCAAATGATGATGGTCCATCCACCTCTGGATCCTTTGATATTGTTGATCACCTAAAAAGGACCAAGGTTCAAATTTCAGAAGCTGAATACTATCAAACCCATCCCAAAGCTTTTGCCAAGATGATCCAATTTGTTAATTCCCATTCCAAGACCACCTCTAAAGGCCTTTTGCCCACTCCTCCTTCTCGCACCTGACCCTAGTCTAGTAGCTTGTTGTCACCTCGCACTTTGTGACAAAATTAAGCCTTTTATGTAACACTTCTTGTAGGCTGGCCATAGGCTCGATGAATCTGTGTCATAGATTCGGAGCCTCGAGATAACGTGATGCTGCTAAAGTAGCTCATGCTTTAGGCTTGACCCTCACTCGCACTTATGGATCTTGCTACTCCATGGAAAGTAAGGAAGTGCCTTTGGTTGGAAGGATTAAAGATGCACAAGTGGCTTTTGCTGCTTTACCTGAAAAGAAAGTCTTGGCTCCATCCTAGTAGTAGACATTCCTCCTTCTTATGGAATGTTGCTAAGTAGGAACTTCGTAAAGATGTGGGTGGAGAGATTCAAATGGATTGGTCACATGCACTCATACTGTCAATGGACACATGAAGAAGGCTGCTTTGCTGAAGAAACAATCGAGTATATTGTGTAGAAAACGGATGATCCTAAGGCATAAATACTCTATGAGGACATGGGTCATGGTAATTACATGATTCGTCTCTGATGAAATCCAACCCTCAAAGTATCACCCAAAGATCCCAATGGTGTTTGGATTTTAGAATTTGATGGAAGTTGTTCCTCGGGTGGTTGCGGAGTCTGGTGTCCTGCTAGTGTCACACAAAGGCTGCCTACACCCTTTTAATTTAAGTTGCAGTTCGAAAACACTAACAATACAGTGATGTATGAGGCTCTCATTCTTAGGCTACAAGTGGCCAAAGAAGCGAGGTGTAAAAAAATCTTCGGCTCGTGGTGATGCGAGCTAATTGTGAAAGCAAGTCGAAGCCTTTTCGGGTAAAAAATGGGAGGTCGAAGCATTACTTCGGAATCGCAGTTTGGGATTCAATTGAATTCCTTGATGCTTTCTCCATTGAA
>CM031233.1:219807659-220220159 GCA_018340775.1 Taxus wallichiana var. yunnanensis
AATACAACAAGACCACTAGATAACATTAATAATATAGGTTAGTGGATTGCCAAGAACACATTATTATTGACCAAGCTTGTCAGAAAGATCCCGAAACCATCCCGAATAAACTTGAATCCTCTCTATGAACTCCAACCATCATTGAGAAGGCACTACCAATCAACCTTCATGCCTCTTACTAGCCCTCACTTTACCAATTCACACCTTTTCCATCAATGCCACTTGAAATCAATGACAACACCAATGACCAAGGTACAACAAATGGTCGAAAAATAATTTCTTACGTGTCGCTCAATGTCGCTAACCTAATTTTTTTTCACCTATGTGTCGTACTATGCCTGTAGAATTCACATATAACCTACAAAGAGAAAGAGCATCTACAAAACACCAAAAAACATCAAATGCTAAAAATAAAAAGAAAATGGGGAGTCGATCGACTCCCGGTGGTCACCCGACAGAGTGAACTTACGATCGAGTGTTGCACTACATTTCAGACTCCATGTAGTTTTCTGCGTGTGTGTGAAGAATTGTGCTCTAGGTGGCTCTTATACAAGATGTAATGAATATCGAGCACTAGCTAGATGTAACAATGTAAGTAGATGTGTGGATGTCAAAATGAACTTCCCCTCCTATGAAGTGTATGCAAAATTTACAGTCCCTCATCTCTTGAATGAAGCTAGGTGGATGCTAAAATACTCTTAAAATGCCTTTGGATGTAACCTTAGGTCATAATAATAGATGTTTAGAGATTGGTCCTTTATTATGGTCATATAGCTTTGTATTTATATGATTCCCTTGTTTGGATTTCGTAATTGATAAAAAAATAGCCTACCCATAAGAAAACAAGATGCCTAAAAGATAAAAGAGGCAAACAAGTGGTGAGTAAGATACAAAAAAATTAGGGGCACCTGTGAGGGGATGAGGGCACCTGAGTGCTAACATCCAGGTGGGCACCGGCATTCAGAGCAAGAGAAATGAAGCGGTGAAAGTGATATTGGGCAGTGAGGTGTGCAAGACCACAGAGAAAGCAAGAGCAAAAGCAAAGAGGTCAAAAACATATGTCAATTACTACTTTTCTCGCTTAGGAATCATACGAATAGTGGTATGTGATTAGGACCTAGAAATGTACCCAAAGTGGGTGATTTAGTGTCTACAATCAAATGGTTACACAATTGGCTTAATTTGAAGTAATAATCAGTAAGTACACAACCACATTAAAATTATGCAATATAAAATACAATAAATTCCATATGAGCCTTTTTAGATTCTTAGAGTAGGGTACAAAATGATATAATGGTACCATATAGTCTACTATTAATTTCAATAGTCATGTCACTAAAATTTCTTTACATATAGAGGCATTCCTACAATTGTTGCCAAATAGTACAATGGCTTGATTTTTTTAATTAAGGTTTTAACTTAAATTGATGTCCATTTGACCATCACATCAACATTTCAACTTTATAATAGATGTCCATTTGATTGTCATTTAGAGAAAAAAAATTCTTAGAGATGTAAATCAAAAAGTTATAGTATACTAGTCACATTAAGGAGCTTAGAGCCCTTTTCATCCAATCATATTTTGTAAGTCCAACATAGTCATGTAGTAAGGTGGATATTAATTTGTTCTAAGTTAGTGAGAAATTGATAGACAATGTAACTAAGTTATTAAATAATGGTATATGAAAAATCTAAGATGAGAATTGAGATTGATGTCTCTTTGCATATTTCCTTAGATGTATGTACTTGCTTAATATTTGTATTTGATATGATCCATAAAATTAACAATTTACAATAATGTTGAAAATGTATGACTTTAAAAATATATTTTATAATGTGTCATATAATTAAGGCCTAACTTTATAAACAAAATATTTTAATGTAATTCACTCCCTTTGAAATTATTAGCGATTTGGGAGTTTATAATTTGAAATCTCACATCAGTGTATAAACATCATGTATTGAAAAAATAGAGAATGCAACACAAATCCAAATGAAATAACATACATTGAGTTCAATCTTCCTTGATCGTAGTTTAAATAAGGGATAACACTCATAAATTTACCTCACACCTAAAATAAATTTGAACTAGCCCAATTTTAAATCATAAGAAGGAAGATGAGAGAGGAAGATAATTTGATGGACTCATTAAAAAAATAAAAAAATAAACTTTAAATAAATTAATAACATCTAAACTAGGAAGAGCTTGTAATGTCTTTCATAATACAAATTTATATTAACTTGTGGATAGTCAATATAAACATACGATGTTATTACATACCTAATTTGAAACAATAGTCCACAAAATTATTTACCATTCAACAAAGAATAAATACAAACAGCCCATTTTATGTGCCTATCAATTATTTAATTGGTAATAAGTAGTTTGGCATTAAAATTTCTATTCATGTTAATTACGAATTTATTTAATATTTGACTTTGAGACGAAAATATAAAATACAAAAACGTGGGAATTGATGACACGACTTTGACGAAATACTGTAAATGCGCGTAACGACTGAGACAAGACTTCGAAATATTTTGGCAGAATTCGCCTCCCCTGAACTCATTTGCATTTACGGTATTTGACATTCTACATGTCAACCATATAAAAATCACATGCGCCTAAGAAAATCGAGGAGTCAGCGCAGATCCAACCGACCCAAAATACATTGCACTCAAATTTTCCTCGAGCATACTTTGAATCCGTGATCTCCCTTATATATTCCTCTCTCAGACCCAAAAGAAATTCAGCTCACAGTTTTCCTTTCGCCACAATGGGAATCCACCTCTGGTGCACTAATTTCCCGAGCTCTCCTGGTAAGACTGGAAAAGTAATAAAACTTGTGGATCCAGATGGGTGTCTACGGCTTCTTCAGAAGCGCAGGATAAATGCAAGTGAAATAGTGAAGAAGTACCCACAAAATATCGTAGCGCATGCTAATTCGTTTTACATTGGAGAAAATGTCCCCGTTTTGTCTGCGGACGACAAATTGGAGGCCGGACTGAGCTATTTTCTGTTACCAGAGAAGATGAGTGGAAGTGTTTTATCGGCGACGTGGCTTGGATCTTTAGCAGGAGGAGGAAGATTTTCTTCTGTGGAGCCATTTGAAGTAGAGAAGAGCGAAGATGGAGGCGTGAAGCTTAAGATCTTGCCACAATTTATTCAGAAGCTTTTGGAAATTGGAAAATTGAGAACCCAAACTGATGAAAATGGCTCTTCTTCGTGTTCGAGTTTGTGCAGTACATTGCAGTTGCAGAAGGATTATATACAGCTTGTGAAAGGAAGAGAGCAGCGTTGGCGGCCGAAGCTGGAAACCGTTGTAGAAAAAGAAAAGGGATGCAAGCTGTTCGGATTGAAAAGAAAATGTAGGAGTTAACATGTCTACAGTTTTTAAATAGACGTGTTATCAGTTAGCTTTTGTTTGTGTACAGTCGATTGCTCGTGTATATATTTTTGTTAGAATGTTGGAGAATGTTTTTGTTCTGCCCAACATAATACTAATTGATGATTTTTTTAATATAGTGATATTTATATGGGGTTCATGACGGTTGTTTGCAAATTTTTAAAATTGGCGCACATATATATATATATATGGTATTATGGTTTTGGTTATACTCTTTCCATTTACATTCATTTTCCAAATGATGAATAAAGTTTTATTTATTTTTGGGTACACTCACTTTCTAAGGAAAGGTTATACATTTTCTGGTTGCACTCACTTTCCAAACAAAATTTAATTACAGAATTTCTTGAACAAAATTTAATTATTGTGGCTATTATCAATATAATTAATTTTGAAAAAAAAATAGATATGATAAATAAAGACAGTTATGATAGCTATATAGTGAAAAAAACTTATATTAAATAAAATATCTACAGATGCACAATGAGAGGAATGAAGGAAACATCGAAATGATGGATGATAGAAAAGATTTGCATAATCGGAGGAATGAATTGACAAGTGTTGAATTAGATATAAAAAGACAACAACATGCGATAAGATGATAACAATTTGTGCACGCTCATCTCAAGATGACTCACATGTATCAAGAACAAAGATACAAAGACATATTCATTCAGATCAGTTGCCAGAAGAAGAAAAAATTTGCAGACAAGAACTTCACCGCGAAGCTTCTCAGAGGCACTATCATAGATCTGTTGGTAATGATGAATTCGATTTTGGGGGAGGAAGTTCAACATCAGTGGATCGTGTGCTCCAAACAACTGAAAACTTGGCCCAAGATACAATGGATGTCGATGTTAGAGATAATGTAGATAATAATGGTGTGCAGGAGGAGACAACATTACAACAAACACGAACAACAAGAAGAAGAAGAATGCAGAATAATGATTTACAAGAGGTGTCAACAAATGAACCCAGAAGAAGAAGAAGAATGCAAGACTCACATATTGAGATAGAACAAAATATATTTGATCCCAATGGAATGCTTGGGAGAGATTTGAATACCATCCAAATGATTTTTTGACACGGTCTTCATAACCTTGCTTCACCGATCATGTGTTATATTTGTCAAGAATGCTACCTTGGAATAAAAGTTTCTCAAACACCTGAAGGACCCATGTGTACTAGATGTCGATAAGAGAAAGGTCATCATCGATTTTCAGCATCAAACAATATGGATCCTAGGCCACAACCACCGAACTTGCAAACTTAACTCAAGTTGAGGAAATGTTGATAGCTCGTGTCAACCCAATCCTGCAAGTGACACATGCGATAGAGGTCAATATAAATATAAAGGTCACATGATAAATTTTCCTCAAGAAGTAAAAGAAATTGCTAATCTTTTGCCACATAGATTGAAAGATTTTCCAATGATTATTGTTTGGAGGAGAGATCAACGTGGAACAAATTACAACTTTACATTCAATAGAGAGCGAGTTTACAATGCACTGAAATATAAAATAGAACATGATAAGTTCTATTCAGATGTTCAGATCGATGAAAATGCTCTAAATGAACTTCCACCTCATTCTGATGAAAATGTATTCGAGGAGTTGAACTCAATGCATATGGAGTTTGATTATGATGCAAACGAAGTTGTATTTATAGGTCCGACCATGGAGACAGATGAAGGAAATATAATTATTCATACAACATCAATGGCATCTAAACCACCCAATGCCCCAAGGGAGATGGAATTAATCCATGCATGGGTGAATAACCCTCACACGGACCATGGAGCACTAATTGATTGGCCAGGGATATGATCATCTCTTATCAATGAGTATGTGATAGTAGGATTACTTGATATGGCATTCCCTACTTTGTTTCCCGATGGAAAATGTGACTTGCTAGAACCTCGGTTAAGATGAGTACGTCTCCATAAATTTGTAAAACATTTATTTCGATATAGGGATCACCGATTTGTCCGACATCCCGACTCAGGTATTACATGATGAATATGATCATGAGACATCATGTGCAAAACTCGTATGCAAAGTGTTTGTTAAGAAAAACCACCAAGATATGCCAATCACCATTAATGAGGTATGTGAGCATATGTAAAATGTTCCCCATTCCAATCTGGTTGATCATTTGATGTGGTTCGAAACATCTTTTAGGGTTGAGTTATTATTGGGAAAAATGTTGTGGTGAATTGACGGGCATGTTGCATCAAATTGGATCACCTACCATTTTTTCACATTGATCGCAGCTGATATGTATTGGCTTGATCTACATGCATTAATTCCTGGAATGCCATCGGATAATCCACGGGAAGCAAAAATTGGTGAAGGAAAAATATCATCAAATATCCACATATAGTGGCATATTATATGAACCTGTGACATACACGTTTCGAAATGAGATATTAAAAAAAGGAATGAAAGTTAAAGATTATTGGTCTAGATATGAATGGAAGCATAGAGGTTTGTTGCATGTGCATGGATTCATATGGTTAGAAGGGGTGCCGAAACTATGGACAACCTTGATTGGAATGATGATTTTCAACATGGAAATGCTGAAAAATACTTCCATTCTATTGTCCATGCATGGAATCCTCGGGAGGACCCACACCAGCGAAACATATAGGTAATTTATCGATTCTCATCGAGTCTATGATTTATATAGAATTTTTACATTCTCAAAATATATTATGTATTCTTATGTTCTATGTTATAGGTCTACAAAAATTTTATGCAACATCCATGTCTTTGAAATACAAGACAACTGACACAAGTCGATATGGAACGTGACTACAAAGAGATTCTCAACAAAGTGTAGAATGACATACAATGTGTAGAGAGGGTGCCTTCCTACGTAAGAAAAGGGGGAAAATGGTTTGTAGGTAAGATGTTCAAAAATTGAATAATTAAATTGAAATAAAAACACATATGTGGAAGAACTAATAATTGATTATTACATTTTGTAGGTATAATGCACCATGGCCATTGAATCTGAGGGATCAAAGTTATATCAAGACTCAGAGATGGGAGATAAAAATTTTGAACCTGTGAGAAATGATGATAGGGTAAATACACATAATCGCTACATTACAATTGTGGAGAGAAAATGTAGATTGGCAACCTATTCTTTCCAAGCATGTCGTAGTCAAGTACATTGCAAAGTATGTAGTGAAAGCAGAGAAAAGCTCAAAATTATCATCAAATGTTGATGCGGATTGCAAACATTGAAAACCTAGATGAAATGGTAGTGACAACATACAAGATACTTCTAACTGAAACAATTGTTGAAAGAGACATTGGCGCACAAGAAACATGTCACATGTTGTTGGAGCTCCCTTTGGTAGAGAGTAGTAGAGTATTTGTCAATTTGAATGTTGCACACGAGGTGTTCAAAAAAGTAACAACAACTGATGGAGATGACCATGAAGAACATGCAAAAACTTTCATTGATGGGTACAAGAATAGGCCTTTTTCCATGGAAAGTGTGTCTCTTATTAATGCCACTAGATCTTGGACATATAATCCAAGGAGAAAATGGGATAACAAATGGGAGGTCAAGATTTTGGCAGCTATTGTGAGAGTGTTCCCAAGGTTTTCCTATGTCCCTTCGTGTGAATCTCATAAATGGGTTGATTTTTGTTAGTTAGAGTTGTTGCTTTACAAGTCATTTTGAGATATAGAGAGAGATATCGGACTTGATTTTGATTCAATAAGTTCAAATTGGGATTCGTTCCATTATAATCCATGGCATGTTGAAAGGAGGAATGAAATAGAAGACGTTGAAAATAAAAATGATTCTGAAGATGGAATTAATCAACATGTTCAACAGAATACAATAGAACATGAATGAAAAATCATGTGTAGGCCTCATCATGGTCTAAATTTGCAAGAAACGGAAATAGATATGTTGGGAAGGAGAGATTTTGACAGACAAGCACCATGGAATGATGAATATTGAGGTGAAGAATAAACAAGTAAAGCGATAAAATTCATAAGCAACATGAAAGATAATGGGTTGGTTATAGACAATGAATTATCCCCAAATTTCAATTATGACACCTTGGGTGCTAAACAAAAACAAGCACTTGATATAATAATGACACATTATAATCAATGTCAAAATAACATTCCATTGCTCATGATAGTTCAAGGAACATGGGAATAGGAAAATCCTATTTGATTGGTGTGATTCGTCAAGCACTTTTTGATGCATCATTCCTAGAATGTTCTCCTCTTCTATTACTTGCACCAACAGGAGTTGCAAAATTTAATATTGGTGCCTTAACGATCCATTCACAACTTCGAATCCCTGTTACAGATTTTGCAGAATTGGAAGGATCGAGACTTGCATTATTCCAACAAGAGATCTGCCACATAAAATATGTATTTATTGAAGAAATGAGCTTCGTCGGACAATTTTTTTCTAAAAACGTGGACTCGAATTTGTCAAGCATTCCCTAAAAGAGCAGACATGAGTTTTGGTGGTGTTTCTATGATTTTGGTAGGAGATTTAGGGAAACTTCCTCCTATTACTGATAAACCGCCATATGATAGTAATAGACATGCAAAGCTGTTATGGGAAGCATTTGGAACAATTGTTACATTGGATAAGGTATTTAGGCAAGGAGGAGAAGATGAAGACCAAAAATGTTTTCGACAACTTCTAGAAAATCTCAGAGATGTGAATCCGACACTGGATGATTGGATGTTGTTAATGAGTAGAACAAGTTCTGCATTAGACAAATATAGCAATGAAGAATTCTATAATAATATTCACTTGATGGTGACAAAGATTAACGTGAATAACCACAACAACAAAAATTACATTCATTGAAAAGACCTGTCACACGTAGCATTGCAACTAGAACAAGTACTGCCAACACACTGGCAGGAGGTCTGAATGACGAACTTGATTTAGAATTATTAATTTCTAATGATGCAAGGGTTATGCTAACATCCAATCTTTGGATAGAAGCAAGTCTTGTAAATGGAGCTCTGGGATATATTCAAAGCATAATATATGCACTGGTGGTGGTCCACCAAACCCGCAAACATATGTAATGGTTGAATTTGATAGTTACTTCAGAATACCATTCAAAAATAGAACTCCGTGTACCATCCCAATTACACCAATATAGAGGGGACGCACACACCAATTACCCGTAGAGTTGGCATGGGCATTTACGATACATAAATCGCAAGGTTTGACTCTTTCCAAGGCTACATTTGATATTCAAGAAAGAGAAACAATGGGGTTAACATTTGTGGCTATCTCTCAAGTGAAGTCGTTGCAGAGTCTAAGAATATCTCCGCCATTTTCATATGAGCGCTATGCAAAGATGAAGAACGGAAAACTACTTTTGAAATGGAAGGAAAAGGAAAAAAGACTTATGTCCTTGGAATATAAATAATGTACCCACGTGTAACATGCATTTCATTCTATGAATTTGTCATTACATGTGATGTACATTATGCATTTCGATTCGTATGAAAAAAATTGGATTTTTTTAACTTGATAATACGGTTACTAATAAAATCCATAAGAACTTTGTGTATTATAGACCTTGATTTTTTTTGCTCATACTCATTCTCTTAAGAGATATGGTTCCTTCTTTAAATGCATTTATGATGTTCCTTGTAAGATATTTGAGTCTAAAAGGATTAATTGTTAACATTTTCTCATTTTAGTTGTTGTTTGTGACATTTTTATCGAAATTAGTATTTGAAAAGATTATTAAATGCACAAACTAAATGTTTGTCTTCTTTTCCTACCTTTATCTTGGATATGATAATTGGTAAATAATAGGGCTGATTAATAAATATGTAAATAAGTTTAAGTAAATAATAGGGCCACCACTTTAAAGATTAATAAATAGGTTTTAACATACTATTTAGGTATGAATAATAGAAAATTACATATAGGTGTTAAGCTATATAATAATATAATTAAATAAGAAAATTACATATAGGTGACCATGTTTTTATAATAAATAATTATAATATTAAATTATAAATGTTATTTTATTCATGCACGAACTAAATTCCCCCTTATTTTCCGTACTTTATTTTTGGTATTATTTTCTACATAATGCAACTCTAGCGGTTGCTACTAGCATACCTATATTATATAAATATATGTAATATATGCCGAGAGGTATATATTACATATATTTATATATTCAAGAGGTATATATTACATATATTTATATATTATATAAATATATAGGTGCCTTGTGAACTTCACCTCTCGGCATATTTTACATATCATGTTTTGATTTATGTTTCTATATGTATGTAAAATATGTCGAGAGGTGAAGTTCACGAGGCACCTATATATTTATATATTATATAAATATATGTAATATATACCTCTCAAAGCATATATTACATATATTTATATAATAAAGGTATGCTAGTTAATTTTGAAAAAAATAGATATGATAAGTAAAGACAGATTATGATAGCTATATAGTGAAAAACTTATATTAAATATGTGGGCATATCAAATAAATGGATTAAATGTTTCTTTCCCCACATAAATATGTGATTCAAAGTTGTATTCATAGTTTGCATGGTTTTCATAAATTAACAATATAGAATAAAACTTTTTGTTTTGGCATAAGATTTTGCATTGTGTCTAATTGGTGATTATTGTTTATGAAATGAGTAAAATGGAAAATATTCAATTTTTGTAATACTTAATGTCGAATAAGATTAATACTTCTTTGAAAACCTTTAATTTGTAGAGGTAGAATTGGTGATGTTTTACCTCTGTTGCAATTCCAAAATCAACGAGAGAAGATACAACTCAAATTGAATATTTTACCACATAGGTGAAAGTTAATGTGAGTATGCACTACTGACTTATGTTTTCATTCTTGGATAAAAATTTACCGTAAACATTTAATGTATTTTTGATGTGTAATTGAAAAAGCATGCTTGGTAGAAGAGATTTTCATAACGTCCAATTTTTATCACTGTAAAATTAAATATTAAGTTAAAGTTAGAGTAGCCTCCTTCATATCGTCAACATTAAAATTTCGTAATTTACTCCTTAACACTATTGATGTTGATAATGCACTCTTGCTTGGAAAAGCACTACCTTTCTATTCTCGCATAGTACATATTGATGTCTCTTGTAAGGATTTTTTATCCCAAAAACTGATAAGCCATCAACTTTTGACAATTAAGTGCATAGAATCCATATATTAATTCATCCTAAAAGGATGGAAATCTTAGTTATTATGATTTCTATCCCGGTACAAATCCATATGGTTTAGTCAGTTAATGATATCTACTCTTACGCAACATGTATAATTTCAAACCAACATATCCTCCATATTTTTTGTCAATTTTTATTTCTTCATTTGGTCATTTACTCTCTCTAGGTCATCTATCCATGATAAATTACCTTTGAACCCTATATAAGCAAGTTAACACTACCTCATTTTCCAATCCTACATCACTACATTGATACACTCACTACCAACACTTGTAAAAGGCATCACATGAAACCTAAATATTGTAGAAGATCATGTACATTCATTATAAAGACAATCAATATTAGTTTGATGCGTCTTACCGCTTAAAGGAATCAATATATCTTGAATCTATAAATAATGAAACATATGTATTCCTATAGCCCAACCCAACTCAAGCATTGTCAAAGAGTTATCAATTTCCAAATCTAGTTGCATCCATTCGATGTTAGGTACTAGATGGAGAACGATTTGCATTTTGAGGACTCTAGAATAGTGCCAATGTCGATGGTGCATGGGGTTCCCACAACCCATGCACTAATGTTTACTTACAATGTCTCCCACCTATGGTTAGGACTTGAAACCTCATGCAAGAGGTTCATATTATTTTGCAACATGATCAACTATTAGCCTTTGACAATGAAAAATATTTCGAGATAACCAAAATCTCATAAAGTTACAGAGACATATTTTAAGGAAGTGTAAAATTGTACACTAGGGTGAAGATCTGTATGGACGGTCATCACAAAGATGAATGATCATGCCCATGTATTTTTCTAGACATAGTTCCTGGAGCAAAGCATCATTAGGTTTAGATCCCCCACTTCCAAAATTATGCACACCTAGAACTTGCTAAATCCATCGATAATTAGCTAAGTTCTCTCATCATCTTGTGTTTCCAAGTTCATATCTTATTATAGACACCTAAAATTAGTATATATGCCCTCATTCGCCTACATACGCATATCTTAATTCAATTAACCCTTTTGTTCAATCAAATGCCCATCCAACCCTTATTAATTAATTAAGCTACATTAATTAATTAATCATTTTACATGCCCAATTATCCTATCCATGTTCTTAGTAGTTAATTAATTCCTATTAATTAATATCCTTTATCTTGCCCCAACCAACCTGCTATTTAGGATGCTTTTATCCTAAACCCATCCTCTTTCTTTTCTAGCTTTCATCCCATCTATTTTTATGCCCTAACTACCTTGGATTCATCCCCAAGTCATCTAATCATGCCAATATCATTTAAAGCATTCGACTAATCCTTTAAAATCATCAAATCCCACCTTAAATCAAAAATCAAGCCCAAGAGGGAAACTTTCCCCATGATCCACGCCAACCTAGCCTGGTTGTCATCGACCTACTTTAAAACAAGTGTTTTCCTTCCATTTTGGACATCAAAGGGAATGCAATAAGCTGGCAATCACTTAGCAATCAATCCATGAAACTTCAATAAGAGATTTTGGTAACTTCCAGAGCCTCCTCGCAAACACATTGCTTCATAGACATCTCATCCATCATTCGACATGTATTGCATCATTCACGGTCTTCCACCGTGATCTTTCTTACTTTTATAGTGCTTTTATCAGATTATCTTTGTTTTCTTGTAAATTAACCCTTTTGTAGGTCTAGAGGAGCATTCAACCATCACCAGCAACCCTTAGTTCCAATTCTAGATCTTTCAGGTTGTCATATCTAGCTATTTCTTCTCAAAGATTCTCCTAACCCCAGAATAATATTGTTGATCCTCCCTAGTCATCATCGACTAGGCCCTTGTTCATCCAATAATTTACCCAAATCATCCTTTTATGCTCATTTTCCTACTTCCTTTCCCCTGCTCCTCCTTTTCAGATCCACTTATAGTAGCAAAAGTTCTTACCAGCTTCTAGATTGTATTAGAACTTTACAGGTCTGTGTTTCCCATCATCAGATCTAGATTCATCTTCCCAGCTCTCGCCATCGACCTACTTGTGCAGAGTTTAGGTTGTTGTCGACCCAGAGCAGGTAACTCTTATTTTACAATTATTTTCATCTAACTAGCTTTAGATCAGTTTCTGCCATTTTCAGATTCAATGTCAGTTCTATTTCTACATGATGTTTATTTCACATCCTTTTATCCAAAAACAAGGTTTTATATCCATCAAGGAAGTCAAAAGCTTCTTATAACCACTTAGTTAGGCAACCTCACATTTATCTATCTAATCCAATCTATTTCAGTTTTGTAGATCTTGTTGTAGCAACAATAATCCATCATTCAACATCCCGTATCTAACATCAAGCATCTAAGGTAACATAAACCCTCTATCCTTTCTGAGTTGGCTAGTTTATTTAGTAGCTATTTAGTACATCCATTTTCATTATGAATGAGAAACTTGGAACAACATTCCTCTGGCATGCCCAAGGCAAAAGTAGCCCTTTAGGTGGTTTATTTCTTTTCTATATCTTGTTTATTTTTTCTTGTTTTCCGCTACCACCGTAGTGTGAGGAATTTCTTTATTGCTTGCTGGGCCATGGCTTGGATCACTCATCATTCAAGAAGTGCCAAAAATAGGAAAATCATTATCTAGGTATTCTTCTTTTCCTTATTTTCTCTTTTTGCATTGTACCTTCCCTTCTTGTTTGTGTACTCATCAAACATCACATGTAGGAAAAGAATATTGCTTGCACACATAGTCTAAATAGGGGGTTTAATACTTTGCATCTCACATCTTATCACACACAACCTAAAACTTCACAAATCAATTAACACATCAAAACATTCCTTTCACTTGGTTCACTGATTGGGATTTGATCACCCAACAGAGACCATTTCAGACATTTCCCACCACAACTTACCTAAGACCAAACATAGTTCTCCATCTTCTAGGTCCGTTTATATCCATCCTCTTCACACTTTCTTGATCAAAACATAAAAACATTATTTTCTTACTTGCCTGTTTAACAATGGTTCAAAAGTATCCCTTGAGTAGTTTTCGACACTCTACAAAGTGACCTCATCCAAACTCGCGCTTCTTATAAAGCTTCCTCTAGCCCTATCTATGACTATATTCATCGTAGATCTTATGTCTCTTGACCATATCGATCCTGTAGACCATGATTTTCCCTCATTGCCTTATGTATCCTCCCCTTTTTCGCCATTTCTTTTATCCTTTCCTTCTTCTTCTCTATGATCTTTGTCCCCATCGCCCTTATCCTCACCTGTCTCTCCTTTACCACATTTATCCCCATTACCTCATGCTCTTCCGAGGTCATCCCACATCACCATACCCACATCTCTTATGGATATTTCTTTCGAGAAAACCATCTGTGATTTCCTTCTTCGTAGGTATCACCAAGTAGATCCGACTCCATCTTATGACATCACTCCTCCTGTCTCACCAAGGGATACCCCCGATGAGCCTACCATATTAGACCTCCCCATTATTACCTCATCTCCATCATCTCATTATGACCCCACTCATCACCATACTCCTACATCCTCTCAAGCTACGCCACCCTCATCACATGACATCTTTAGACATGCCATTTCCTAATCCTCCACTAGCCAGTTCATCTTCACCTTTACATCACATCAATTTAACCCCTTCTTAATCAACACCATACATCAGACATCTATTTCCACATCAGTCTCACCCATCGCCTCATCTAATTCCATCCTAAATATTGTGCCCTTGGCCCCTTCTAACATTATTCCTACATCCATCACATCTACAGTCACCTTGCCTACCTCCCTTACTTCTACTGCTTCTCTTACAACCACATCTAGTCTTACTCTTACCATATGAGCATCAGCCTTAGCCGCACTTGCCTCTATATCCGCACCTATAACCAAATTTGCATTGACATCCTTATCACACATTTTTTCCTATGCCCACCTCATCTGACATTGTATCTACTCCATTATCTCTACCACCTATCTCCTCGATTATGACCTCCTCACTTGTCTCATCCACACCTAGTGTCCTGACATCTGTCATTCCCACATCCACATCTACATCTATCACATCTCCTCAACCCACCTATATGCCCCTCGAGACACCTGAAATAAGTGTGGTTGATACTCATCCCTCTTCCAAAGCCCTATCCATCTTCCATATACACCATCTCACGCACATCATCAACCGCATGATCCAAACACCCCTCTTTTTATTCACACCTCCTCCTATTATTGATTCCACACTTGAACCTACTCAATCCACTACACCAAACCCTTTTCCCCATCCACATCTTTTTGACCCTTTTCTCTCGTGCCATCCTTGGATTCAACACAAATCTCTCTCTTTTTACTTCTACCCACACCTACCACATTGACTATTGTGACCACATCCCCATTGTCTCCTTCTTCTCGCTATGCCACTTTCATCATTCAAGAAATAGTGGAGAGACATTCACCGACAACCACTATAGGTGATTTTCCTATTTCATCCACTTTCTAGACATCCCAACATCTATTTAACCTTCATTAATCCTAGAATCTATCATGTAGAAGCTACTTTTTTCATAAGCCACCATGTCATCACCAGATCCCCCAATAGAGATTATTGTCATCCCCGCCAAGGTTACTCCTAAAAATTCCAAACCTAAAGACCTTTTTGTCCTCCAATAGGGGTCCCTTGAGCATCCTCACAAGAATATAAACATCCCTCATATCAGGACAAAATCCACATCTTCCATACTGGGACCTCATCCTTTAGTTTTAGGATCCCCTCCTCCATCACGACCAATCAACCCATCCAAATCCAAACAATCTGATTCTCTCCTAGGGCCAACCCCTTCATCAAAAACACCTCCAATAATCCATTCATCCAGGCCTAAATCATCCACCATCACTTATTCTTCCAAACCACCTAGACCTTGACCCATCCCATCGTCATCTTCCTTATCCACACCATTATATAAAAATTTTCTAGGTTCCCATATCGAGTCATATGCTCAGTCCTCCAAAATTTACTTCAGACTTCTACCATCACACTTCCACCTATTAGATCCTTTGATCTAAACCATTAAGCCCTTATGGTTCAATTATCATCGAATCTATGCTTACCATCACACCACATGCCATGAAACCGAGAAATGTAAGACCCTTCAGACCATTTTCCATGATCTTATTGAACGAGAGGACCTCTTTCACCAGTCATCCTTCACCACATCTCCATCTCGATCGGCCCTCGACGAGGGTCCTCCCTTGTTCATCGATATTGTTTGCCTTGATACATCATCTTACTTATGTACATATCCTTTCACATCCATTATCTTATCCACATCCCTTTCACTGGGGGAACATATTCCCCCAATTTTTTTGATCTTTTATCACCCTTCTTCTTGTTCCCATTGATTTTTCCTTCCGCACTAGGGGGACTTATTTCTAGGACTTGTCTATTTACAGACTAGCTCCTTTCCATGTTTGGCATCATCCTATCTCATCTACCTCGGTTTATCTGATCATACTTTCATCCCCTCTCCCTATGACCACCTTCATGGCCATATTTTTACTTCCCTTTGGAAGCACCATGGCTTTGAGCCCGCCATTATGATGCCTATTTTGTAAATCTTTATCTAACTCATCTCATCTGATCCTGATTTATCCTATCCCTCTAGGGGGACCATTTTTTCATCTTAAACACATACCAATAGCCTTCATAATAAGTTGTGTGTGCTCTTATTCTTCATTCCTTCATCTTATCCCATCTTCTGAAACGTAACCCTAATCTCTTAACCTTATCATAATGTCACTACTCTGGAAAGGAGACAACGTGGAAATTTTTCCCCTAATCGAATGGACCATACATTGTTACACATAAGTATGGGTCGGGAACCTATCCTCGCCTTCCGATGGTAAAATTGAAGTGGAACCGCTTAATGCATTGCACCTACGACCATTCTTTTGTTAGCATATTTACCAATGTGCCCTTAGTCATGTCTTTAGATCATTCCTCCATCTAAGCCATTTCCATTTCTCATCATGATGATTTAGAACTATGTGGTCTTCTGTCACTTCCTAGATGTGACCTTAAATATGGGCACCATGACTCTACCCATAGTATATTCCTTATGGATAGGTTCTCCTTCTCAATGAGATCTCTATGATCATCACATCCATCTTCCTTTTATTCACCTATTAGAACCATGCAAATGGTCCAGGGGTGTGTCTTGTATACACTTTATCCCCTCCTAAGTGGTCTACTTATCTAGTTCCATCTCTCACCCTTGCAAAATAAAAAATCACGGATGCTCAAATAAAAATCAAAGATATACAAAACACACCGATCCTCAAGGATAGGTGTTCATTCATGCAAAAAAACAACAAAAGGAAGAGAAATCAAAATCAATAGACCAATCGCTTGGCTAGCCCTTCATTTCCTTTGGCGCACCATTTGAAGTGTCGACACACATTTTGGTGTGCCTCCCGTGTTGCGCCTTTCTTGCATGCATGCAAGGCGCATGCGCTTAAATGTGTCAACAACATTTTGTTTGCCGTGTTTTGGTGCGCAAAGGCACACGTATTTCCTTGTTGATAGCATTTTTTGGCATGCCAAAGGCACATAATAACAACGTGTTAACACGTGTTTTGGTGTGCCAAAGGTGCTGAGGTTTGAAGTGTCGATAGGTGTTTTGATGCGCCTCTTCAAAAAGTGGTTGGCGCATTTATTGCACCTTTGCCTATATATAGGTGCATCCCCTGTCACTTTCACAATTAAAATCACACGTGATAGATTTTATTCCTCTGCACCTGTCAGCATGCCTGTCATCCTCGTATCACGTTCGTGGACCCCACTTCGTTTCTCACGTTATATATATTCCGGGTAGGTGGTCTTTTTCCTCCTATGTTTTTGTTGTTGTTGTTTGTTTGTGTAGTAGGTGGCATAGATTTGTCAAAACCCTCTTTTGTTGTCTTGTTGTCTTTCTTCCATGCTCTCCCTCCTCTTTCCAGATCTGCTAGTAAGGAGGACTCTACCTCAGAAAAATCACTTGGCTCTTTTTGTTGTGCCCTCTTCACTATCCAAGAAACCTGCAGAAGAGGCTTAAAACTCATGCAAACCCCTCCAGAGAAGAAAAGACTTCAAAACGTTTCCAAAATCGTTTTTCCCTTTGGCGCAATTGCCACCCTTGCAACATCACTTTAACGGCGCATCCGCCATGCTTGCTGCATAAAAATAGTTGCGCCCTCAAAGCGCACTTTCCTTGCTTGCAACACCCACTAACCCTATGCCCTCTTGGCACACCAAACTCATGTGTAACATTGCAAAAACTTGTGCCATTGGCACACCCTACATCCATGCAACACCAACCTTACTTGCGCCAAGTATAAAACTATGTTAACGGCGCAGGCGCATCCCCTATTACAGTAACACATTGCCATGCAAACCTTTCATGCCGTGCCAAGTTCCCCTATTGCGCATGAAAAGATGATGTTACACACACTAAACTGTGCCCTTTGGCGCATCCTGTACCCGTGTAACATGAAAAATATCTGCGCCCGTTATAAAACGCATGTAAATGGCGCAGGCGCACTTCCACTTGCAACAACAAAAATGTCATGTGCAGTATCCATGCGCCTTGCGCCCTTTGGCGCTGATTTGTCCCTTGTAACACCCTTTTTCTATGTGCCATACTATTTAACCCTGCAATCTGCAGTGTTCATGCTGCGCCTTGCGCCCTGATGCCTTAAAATTGCTAACTCTTCCTTCTGTCAATGCTTTAATGGGAGATCAAACAGCTAACATGACTCTTCTGCGTTGGGTTTCACTTCTTCTTCTTGCAGATCAACAACTGAGTTCAGAACTACATATGTCTACATCAAGCAAGAGACCAACCAAGTCTAAAGGTAAAGCCAAGCTTACGGAAGAAGAGATGAAGTATAAATATCAGAGGGTCAGGATGCGAATCCCAGGCAGAATGTGACCTGGATATAAGAGACTCTGAGCTCGGTCACATTGATATGGAAGATTTCTAGGCCAGAACCAGGAGGGTCACAGGAAGTCCCTGGATGGACAAACTGGTAGGCGTGGCTGCACATTTTTCTTTGGGGATCCCGGTCGGTGCGATAAACAACGAATTCATGATGGTAGTGGCCTGCTACTACAAAAGACACGAGGTGTGTCAGAATGAGAAGGGCGAGGTCGTGATCAACCTCACTGCCCGACACTTTGAAATTATGCTTGGCATTCCTCACCACCACCGGCACTTTGTGGCCGTAAGCCAAGAAGACTGCAACAAGGCTTGGGAGGATAATGAAGACCAGTGTATGCAATTGATGAATGAGGTATACCTGAAAAACAAGAAGGTGGTAACCAGATGGCCACAAGTCATTCATCGCAGTGATTTCTCGAGGAACTAAGTGATACCATCACGTTCCTAAGCAGAGTATTTGGGCTTTCTGACGCCCACTACTTTCATAAATGGATGCTTAGGTACCTGGAGACAATGAACAAAAATGTGCCAGATCAACGCTTCGAGTGGGCGGAGATCATAAGTAGCACTATATCCGAGCAGCTCCAACAACTCACCACAACGGGGAGGTTCTACATGAACTCCTACGTAGTTTATGTTGCAGCCTCGGAGAGGGATTATCCAGCATTGATGCGGTGCGGGGTTTGGCCCCAAGTGAAAATATATGAATACTATCCAGAGCTAAAGCTGGAAAATAGTATTTCTCAGTTTACAAAGATTAATGACGCCTTCTTCTACGGCATCATCTACCTTTTGAGGCCAAACATGACTCACGGTCAACGACCAAGAGCATTGTTGCAGCAACGGAGAAGTGGGGGGCCTTATTCACGCAATTTCCCACCTTCACCTATCTAAGGGCAGCCAACTTCTTGGGGGAACCCACCAAATTGCCAAGATATGCCGGCCCCAAGCTGATCCTGTTGGAGCTATCCAAATAGCTCATAACCTACCATGAAAAGTGCTTGAAGAGAAAGAAGGGTGGAACTCCTTTCCCCCTCACAGTGGGTAGGTACACTTGTCTTTCCCACCACAAAGCTTGGGAGATGTTTGCAGAGCTGGAACTGCTCAATCTAAAGCACAACTTCCCGGCAAGGCCCACTTTCGACCCAAGGAATTGCCTTCCCAGGGCCAAACTCGATCGATCCACATTCCAGTAGATCGAGGATATTTATATCGACTTGTATCATGAGGTCGAGCTCAGAAGGAAAGATCACTCCCGCTTGGCTTTGGCTGAAATCATTCAGTACGGCGTAGCCATCGTCCCAAAAGGTTATCAAACTGCTGATCAAGAAGTTGATCAGGTATATCTTGACACGGATGGGGACGAATGGCCGTTTTCTTTGATCAACAGAACTAAAGCGCCTCAAACCATAGAAGAAAGGGTTAAAGAAACTCTGCGGAGAACAGAGCACTGGTGCAGGATGAATGGCCTCATCTACCTCGGAGTTGATTTCACCACATCTCCATTGGGAAATGCACCTTCCAGACCAAAACATCTACCAAAGAGTAGAGGTAAAGACAAGGAGGGCGAGTCAAGCTCCCAAGAAGAGGCTCCTGAGAGTCCCCCTTCCGCCGCGCGAGAACAAGTTGTAACTTTGGCTTCTCCAGAGAAAGAAGCGGCCGAAGATGTTCGATGGGCACATCCACTCAGGATGTTGCCACTACTGCAACTATTGAGGTCCCTTCTATCCCTTCTCCCTCTCCTCCTTCCCCTCCTCGCGTGACCCAAGTGACCATTCCTTTGGTCGTATCCTCTCCCCCATCTTCTATTGTTCCCCCTTCCTCGTCATCCATCTTCTCTTCTCTCGCGGAGCTATCCCCCACCATTTCTTCCCTCATCTCTCAGCTCCCTTCCATTTCCATGTCTTCCTCCCCTGTCAGTATCTCTTCCTCCGTGAGCACTTTCTCGGCCTCCCTCTCAATGCCACCTCCAGTGTCTCGCGCACTTTCCTCTCTCTGCCATTTGCTCCCTTTTTCTACTTCGGCCCCTCTCCCATAAGTCCGGCATGGATCTCTCGGCACCTTAAGCCAAAAGAGGAAAGTTCCCATCATGCACCGATGGACTTCTCATCATCCCATCAAAGGGGCGAGAAGCAAAAGCCTATAACCCGCTTCTCTCGAGTGCGTCGGAGAGAGAGTAATGGAGATAGCGTATCCCAATCCTTTAAAGGATAAAAGGATCTGTCTTCGACAGATTATAGTGACCCAAGTCACTGATGGGGACATCTTGAGAAAGCCTTGAGGAGAGGCCCTATCTGCGGTTGATGCCCTTTAAGAAGCTCCGGGAAGAAAAGGAAGAAAAGAGGTACATTAAAGGAGCAAAATAAACATCTTCTCCGTGCCTTGCGAGAAAATGGGCGGTGCACCTCCTACAAGCTTGCCCGAAACTCCTGAGCCTCGAGGCGGGATAAGATAAATGAATATGCCAAAATCGGTGAGCAGGGTATGGCAGTTTCCTCCTGGAGGAGCCAAATCCTCAAGGAAAGTGAGGGAGTAATCGCCAAGTTCACCAGTTTGTATCAGAATATCAATCGGGTGAACAAAGAGCTCAGTGATAGCGGGACCCATCTCGAAGAAGTTGGACCATGCTAGGATGCAGCATGAGACCTTCCAGAAAATGCTCGATTTTTCATCGAAGATCTGGTCAAGTTCGGCGTCTTTGGTCACCCCAGAGCCCTCAACAAAATCCTTTCTACTCTGGATTACCGGGTCGATCAGTTGGAGTTCGTCCTAGAAAAGATTGACAAAATCAAGGAAGAAGCCCTGGATGCGTAATGCATCAAATGGAGAAAATTGTCCTGAGAATGTCTCTGGGCTTGCTCACTCCTTCTTTCACCTTAAGAAAGGTTGATGAAACTATTCGGATCTTCAAGGAGATCGTTTCACAAGGGCTGGGACTAGAAGTCACTTTCGACGCCGAATCCATCAACAACCTTTGGCTGTCGTGACTTCATAGGGTACCTGATAGATGCAGAAAATGAATATTCCAAGCTCCGGAAAAGCTCACAGATGAGCGAGAGACTTGCGAGGCTATCAGTGATCATCACAAGGATCCTTCCCAGGATCAACTTCAGCCCATGATCAGCAAGTTCATGGAATATCGTGCCCAATTCCACATCACGTCTCCTGAGCAGCAAAAAAGTAGGATACCCCCTTTCAGCCGGGACGATGATGAATAGTTTCATTCTTCTTGACCTTCTCTTTGTAAACATCTAAAGTATGTTGACACAAATGATGACATCATCCATGTTGCACCATGGGATGATGTCATCCACCAAGTTGTCAAAAGTCAACAAATGACTTTAGGATATTTTGTAAGATATTTTTGTAATTAAGTGGTTGGTTTGTTTTTGCCTTCTTTTCTTCTCTTCTTCTATAAATACTTGAATACTTGTTGTATTCAAGGGGTGGATACTTTTCAGATGAGAAATAGAAGTAAGAAGAAAAGACTTTGACTTTTTATAACAGAAACAAATATTAATACAATATTTAGACTTTGTGTTGAATACATGTGTTTTACATCAGACCTTTCTTATGTTAGATCTGTATGATTGTTCTATTGAATCTACTTCTACTTTGTTGTCATTTATTCATCAGTATTGCTTTATTCGTCTATGCAAGTAGGTTCGGCTCTGTTTACTACCAACCCAAATCATAGACCTTCTGACCTTTCTGCTTTGGAATTCATTTCTTTTCTCCCTTCAGATCTTTCCTATCTCCCCACCTCGTTTCTTTCCCTTCTTTTACAGTTGGAAATACCTCTACTGGGATGAGATCCCAACCCCTGAAGGTAGAATATTGTGAGACTTGCACAAGATTCCTGCTGGTAGAATAGCAATAAACTAGTTTCACTTTGCTGACTCAAAGAGGGGCTATGCCCTGCACATTGTTGGCTCGTTTGTCCATAGATCTGTCCACCGACATAGATTTTGAACCAATAGTTTTTGGTGACTCTACTGGGGATCGAACAGACCTAACGGATCTATGGTAGTGGTATGTTAGAAAATCAGTAAAAATAGAAAAATCACTACCTGTTTGCAAATCTGAACTTTTTGCTTAAAATCCAAAATTTTTGCAAAATACTCCAAATTGAAAATTTTCTTCTGAGATCCATAGATCTGGTCTAGATAGAGATCTTTAGTTCGCTGAGTTTTCACAAAAGTCCATATTTTTCCGTAGATCTGAGTTTTTGATCGTTTTGCAAAATTTCAAAACCCTTGCCAAAAGTCAACTCTAGATCTGAAAATCAGCTTACTAAGTTTTACCATCATTTTATCCTTGTTAATCAAACAATAAACCGCAATCGGTTTTCAAGAGGAGGATAAAATTTAAATATTTCAGAAAAGTACATGCTGCTGATTTTTGTCAGAAAAATCAGAAAATCAGCAAGTACAATCAAAAAGAGTTCTTAAATCTGCTCCAAAAATTACAGATCTGGAAGGTACACTGGCGGGTGAACCATTTACTCGTAGTAGGAGAGCTCGTGGAGAAGTTGATCTTACCTTCGATCTGCTTCAAAGGCACAACTTCAGTGTGTAACACGGCGTGCTTCTTCTTCATTGAGCTCAGCTCTGACCAGTTGTCGGAGTGTCTCACCTCCACGAAGGAAGCATCTCTCACCGGGAACATCTACATCACTTTGCAGTGCTTTATTGCTTAGTGGAACTGTGCTTCAGCCTGCGTTCTTTTTCCAGCCATCCAAATGGCAGTACCATGGGGAAATGCTATGGGCCCCCTGGCTTTGCCACATCCTGTTCACGCTGCTCCCACATGGAAACCGAAAGAATTTTCCCAAATTTGATGGGAGCGGAAACCAAAGCACCGATTCACATATATCTGCATTCATCATGTCATGCAGTATCCTTGATGTGACCCATGAAGATGTGTCGGTTCACCTTTACGGAGACCTTACGAGGACCAGCTGTAGAATGGTTTCAGCATTTTCCGGCCGGATCTATTACTAGTTGGGCCACCTTACGGGCTGCATTTGAAGACAGGTATAAGCCTTCCGAAGACGCGTTCGCGTTGCTGTCAAAGATCACTCACCTAAAGAAGGAGGTCAATGAAACTATGCGTGACTTCATCGCCCGTTTCAATTCACTGATCAACCGTGTTCGCCTACCATGCTTCCCACACCGGAAAATCAGAAGTGTTTCTTCGTAAACGCCATGAGCTCGAAAGTAAGTTTCTTACTCCTGCAAGAACAAGTAGCTACTTTGATTCTCACCCAGGCTGCTGCCATCCGGATCGAAGATAACTTGCTAATATCTGGTGAATTAAAAAGAGAATCATCCAAGCTTAAAGCTTCGAGCCCTTCTCCCACCACTTCATCTGATCCGGCATTTCAAAAGATGGCGAATGACTTGCTCGCATTAAAAAAGCAATTAGCTCAAGCTTCCCGAGTTCCTAACACTCCATACCGGGATATTCCACGAAGAACTTTCACTTCCAACGGCGTCCCGCATAGAGCCGCGTTTTCCCTGTTTTGCTCCACGGTTGGCGCTTGAGGCTCCTCGGTCAACGCTTTAGCTTGAAATGAAGAAGAGAGAGAAAAATTATGAAGAACCTTCATCTCAAGGTGAAGATGATCAAGATGTCGGTGAACCAGTGGCGACTCTACTATCGGGTATATGGAATTTGATGAGGATGAAGAGAATCGATGAAGAAGAGGGTACCCAAGGATATGCAAGTGGACAGATCATATGTTGTTTCACCCGCTCCGAGGAAAGAAGCGAGAGGTTGCTTTGAGATATGAGAAAGAAAAGGCCGTGTCAGCACGCCTCCGACCATTGCTAATAGAGGTAATCCCTTCTGCTCGACTGTTATTAATCTTTTCAAAAAATCTTTTCCTCCGGTCTCTCCTCAAATCAGTTCTATGTTCCATGAAGGCCGGTAATCCTACCCTACCATCGTGAAATGAGGACTCATTCCTTCATCAACACAACCCTTGGCACGCATTTGACATAATTGACCATGCTAAAAAGACCAAGATCAAATGTGAAGCGAGTATCTTGATCAAACCCCGAACAACTTGTAAGGTTGCCAGAATACATCCAAAGTGAAGTTTGTCATAACAAATCGAGGTTTCCCCAAAAGGAATCCTTTCCACCCCTCCTTCATCCTGCATAAATGTTGCCTCGACTTCCGCATCAGGCAAGATAGAACCTTTCTACCTCTCCCTCCTAATCAATGGCCACAAACTAAGCAACTGCATAATTGATTCTGGAGCTTCTGATAATGTCATGCGGAAAAAGTCACCCATGCTCTGGGCCTCACCCTTACCAAGCCTTTTGGCGATGTTATTCCTTGGAAACCAAGCAAGTTCCGTTGATCGGTCAAATCAAAGACGCGTAATTTGCGTTTGTAGCGTTCCCGGAAAAAGGGTAAAAATGACCGTCCTTGTTGCCGATATTCCAGCAGCCTATGGAATTCTGCTAGGAAGGAGTTTTTGTAGTGAAGTTGGTGGGGAGATTCATATGGACTGGTCTAAGGCTAGAATCCCCGTCAAAGGTGTAATGCAAACGTTGGAGCCTGAATCGCAAAAAAAGTGCACAGTTCTAACTCGATGACCCCAAAGCCCAAATTCTCTTCGAATCATCAGGGATGGGAAACTATTTCTTGTCTACCGAGTCTGACAAAATGGATGTCCTCATCCAAGTAGAGGATCTTAACAAGATTTGGACTTTGCAGTTTGATGGCAGTTGCATGACTAGTGGGTGTGGCGCTGGCGCCGTACTAATATCTCCCGAAGAGGAGATTATTCCTCTCTCTTTCAAGTTACAATTTTTCAACACAAATAATACTGCTGAGTATGAATCTTCTGCTACTTGGCATGCAAGCCGCAAAGGAAAGAGGAATAAAGAATCTGAAAGTACAAGGTGATGCAGAGCTGGTCGTAAATCAAGTTAAAAGGATATACCAAGTGAAGAATGAAAGGCTCAGACATTACCGCAACATGCGGTGTGGGACAACATCGAGGAGTTTGATGCTTTTTCAATAAAAGCCATCCCAAGAGCTCAGAATGACATGGCTGATTCATTGGCCGTTTGGCATCCCTCATGCTCCCTCACCCAGGTTTGAAAAAGAACAAATATACCATTGAGGTGGTTTTTCACCCAAGCGTGCTGGACAATTCTCAGCACTGGCAAGTATTCAACGATGACAATCAACTCATTGCCTTTCTCGAAAAGGTGGAAAATTTTAGTGAACTTCATTTTGAAGGGTCCACTTCTACATGTTGTGAATCAGTTACTGATCAAAATGAAGAATCAAAAGGAAGCGACGGCATATGTCAGCTCAAAGGAAATAAAATTCGAAAGGCCTGGTTTCCCTAGAGCGGTTGTTCGATAGGCATGATCGTTTTGTAAAAAAGAAAAGGTGAGATGATCCTGGCTCCTCCCCAGAAACCGAACCGGTCAATTTAGGTTCGGTTGAACATCCACAGTTTGTAAACATTGGAAAATGTTGCACACCTGAAGAGAAGCGGAAGTTTGTCAAATTGTTGAAGAAATACATGGATGTATTGGCATGGTCCTATGCCGATCTAAAGTCTTTTAAGCCAAAGGACGTCCAGCATGACATCCCGTTGAAAGAGGATGTCAAACCCTTTCGCAGAAGCAGAGACATTATAATCCTAAGATCTCGAAGTACTATCGGGCTGAAATTTAGAAAATCTTTGGGGCTTGCGGATCATTTTCCTATCCATCACAGTACTTGGGTGTGAACATTGTGCCAGTGCGTAAGAAGAATGGTGAGATACGCATCTGCGTAGATTTTATAACTTGAATCAAGCGTCCTTGAAGGAAACTACCCACTTCCCATAATGGATCGGGTTACTGAGCGATGTAACTTGGATCGAAATGTTGTCCATGCTTGATGGTTTTGAGGCTCAATCAGATTGAAGTCTCACCTGAAGACCAATTTAAAACAGCATTCACTACCCCCAGGGCACATTTTCCTATAGCAGAATGCCTTTTGGTTTGACCAATGCTGGTGCCACTTTTCAGCGAGGGCCAATGGACTTTGCGTTCAAAGGTATGATGGGGAAGGTCATCGTAGTCTACTTGGATGACTTAATTGTGTTCTCCAAACAGTGAAATGATCATTGTGATCATTTGGAGCAAGTATTGATTAGATGCCGAGAGCATGGGATCTCCCTGAATCGAAAAAGTCTATTTTTGGAGTCACAGAGGAAAATTTTTGGGACATGTTGTTAGCAAAGAAGGGATGAAGATAGATACCGAAAGAGTTAAGGCTATTCAGAGCCTTACTTTACCTACAAGCAAGACCGGCGTTCACTCCTTCTTCGGAAAAGTGAATTTTCTCAGGTGCTTTGTTCCCGACTTTGCTGAAAAGACTCGCCACATATTAGACATGATGAAAGGGTCACCAACTTTCCGATGGAGCGAAGAAGGGAAGAAGTCATTCGAGAAATAAAAGCCTCCGTCGCTCACGCTGCCGATCTGGTATGTCCGATTTCTCCAAGGATTTTATTATGTATAGCTATGCATCTGAGCACACTGTGTCGGCCATCCTAATGCAAAGGAATTCTCAAGATGTTGAATCCCGATTGCATTTATGAGCTCTCCTCTCAAGCCTCATGAATTAAAAATGACCCAGTTGGAAAAACATGCCTTCGCCGTTGTCAAAGCTAGTTAAGAACTTCAGGTATTACATTCTAAACTCTCATACGGTGGTTCTAGTTCCTGACACGGTAGTAAAGTCCATCTTAACTCAACAGGAGTTAGGGAGTTTGTGAGGAAATTGGATTGCAAAAGTCCAAGAGTATGATCTGGATATAAAACCAACCAAGTTAGTAAGAGGCAAGGGCCTATGTCAACTTATGGCTGAAAACCAAGATTCAAAAGTTTCGGGGAAAAGATGATTGCGCCAATGGAGCACAAAGCCAGCTGGAGAAAGTCGATTCACTACCTATGGTTCTATTTGTGCATGACCGTGATGAGTGGTATTCGATATTGCTTTCTTTCTCACTATGGTGAATGCCCGGCTCATCTAACTCAAAGGAGAAGCGTCTTTATAAAGCTCGGAAGCAGCCAGATATATCATCTGGGATGACGGTCTATACAAACGTGGAATAGATGGCATCTTCTTGCGATGTGTTGACAAGCCACAGCAGGTAAAGTTACTTGAGAGTTTTCATGATTCGGCCTGTGGTGGCCATTTCTCCTCTTCCGTGATGGTGCACAAGATCATCCGGGCCAGGTACTATTGGCCAACGCTTTTCCAAGATACAGCCACCTGGGTAGCAAAGTGTGAGCCTTGCCAGCAATTTGTCGGCAAGCCCAAAATGGTTGCTTTTCCCCTCAGGCCGGTCATCATTGATGAACCATTCAGACAATGGGGAATCGATTTTATTGGTGCACTCAATCCCCAATCGAGTGTTGGACATAGTTATGTCTGACAATGACAATTACTTCACGAAATGGGTGGAAGCCATACCTATCAAACATGCCACTTCGAGGTTGTTTGTAGTTTCATCAAAGAAAATATCATTGTCAGGTTTGGCGTTCCAAACAAGATTGTTGTTGATAATGCTTCCAACTTCTCCTCACGAGAAGTTGTTGGTTTTCTATGAATACGGAATAACTTTGGCTCACGCCTCAGATTATTACCCTCAGGGAAATGGTCAGGCAGAATCCAGTAATAAAAACTTGGTAACCATCATACGAAAAGCTAGTGGATGAGAATCAACGAATGTGGCACAAGTCATTATACGACGCTTTGTGGGCGGACCGCATTACTCCCAAGAGGTCTCTCGGCATGTCACCTTTTCAAGTGTTATATGGCACCGACGCTGAGCTTCCCATTTCTGCGGAACTCCCTGCTCTGCGCTTGGCACGAGCGATCGAAGATGAGACTTTCCAAAATTCCCTTGAAAAGAGGATCATGTATCTAGCAGAGCTCGAAGAAAAGAGAGTAAGAGTGGTCGACAGGATCACGAACATCAGAATCAAGTCAAGAGATTGTTCGATAAAAAAGCTAAGCAAAGAGAGTACCAGGTGGGAGACCTCGTCCTTTTGTGGGACAAACGAAGAGAGGCGAAGGGCATGCACGGAAAATTTGATTCCCTATGGAGAGGACCTTTCAAGATCAAGCAGCTCAATGGAGAGAATAGCTTCTATCTCTCGTATCGGATGGGCCCGAGCTCCAGCTTCCCTATAGCGGGCAGCATCTGAAAATCTTCAGGAAGTAGAGCTTGCTCTCTTCTTTGTCTAATTTTGCTTCATTGTGTGTTTGTTTTTGTCGTGTGTTTGCTTTTGTTGGTTGTGTGTTTCCCCTTTTCGGTCGCCCTTGTTTTTGACTCTGTAACCCAATGGATAGGCACATGAAGATCTGGGATTCTCTACCCCTGAGTTCGCTCAGAGATAGTCCCCAGAAAGAGCATTTGTTATCAGTAAAATTGTGAGGGAAATTTTGTGGGTAACCCAATGAAAATTTTGTTCTGGTCCCTCGTCAGGGACCCTTTGCGTTCGGAACGTTGCAAAGTCCTTTCAGGAAATCTAGTTTTCCGAACTTAGCCATTTTTGGTCCTTTTTGGTTGGGCGCACCTTATGTCTATGCAACATAGAGTAACTATGTGCCCCCTTCATTTCCTTTGGCGCACCCTTTGAAGTGTCGACACACATTTTGGTGTGCCTCCCCGTGTTGCGCCTTTCTTGCATGCGCCAAGGCGCATGCGCCTTCGTGTCAACAACATTTTTGTTGCGCCACATTTTGGTGCGCCAAAGGTGCACATATTTCGTGTTGATAGTATTTTGGTGCAAAGGCGCACATAACAACGTGTTAACACGCGTTTTGGTGTGCCAAAGGGCGCAAGGTTTGAAGTGTCGATAGGTGTTTTGATGCGCCTCTTCAAAAAGTGGTTGGCATTTATTGCACCCTTGCCTATATATAGGCGCATCCACCCTGTCACTTTCACAAATTAAAAACACGTGATAGATTTTATTCCTCTGCTTTTTTGTCGGCACCTTTTGTCATCCTCGTATCGCGTTCGTGGACCCCGCTTCGTTTCTCACGTTATATATTCCGGGTAGGTGGTCTTTTTCCTCTGTGTTTTTGTTGGTTGTTGTTTGTTTGTGTAGTAGGTGGCATGGATTTGTCAAAACCCTCTTTTTCTGTCCTGGTTGTCTTTCTCCCATGCTCTCCCTCCTCTTTCCAGATCTGCTGGTAAGGAGGACTCTACCTCAGAAAAATCACTTGGCTCTTTTCGTTGTGCCCTCTTCACTATCCAAGAAACCCTACAGAAGAGGCTTAAACACTCATGCAAACCCCTCCAGAGAAAGAACCAAGACTTAAAAACGTTTCCAAAACTACGTTTTTACCCTTTGGCGCAATCGCCACCCTTGCTGACATAAAAGCACGGTCGCGCATGGCGCATCACCATCTTTTTGCAAAAAATAGTTGCGCCCTCAAAGTGCACTTTCCTTGCTTGCAACACCCACTAACCCTGCGCCCTCTTGGCGCACCAAACTCATGTGTAACATTGCAAAAACTTGCGCCATTGGCGCACCCTGCATCCATGCAACACCAACCTTACTTGCGCCAAGTATAAAACTATGTTAAATGGCGCGCAGCGCATCCTATTACTGGTAACACATTGTCATACAAACTCCTTTCATTGCGCGTGCAAGTTCCCCTATTGCGCATGAAAAGATGATGTTACACACACTAAACCTGTGCCCTTTGGCGCATCCTGTACCGTGTAACATGAAAAATATCTGCGCCCATTATAAAACGCATGTAAATGGCGCAGGCGCACTTCCACTTGCAACAACAAAAATGTCATGTGCAGTATCCATGCGCCTTGCGCCCTTTGGCGCTGATTTGTCCCTTGTAACACCATTTTTTGTGTGCCATACTATTTAACCCTGCAGTCTGCAGTGTTCATGCGCCCTGCGCCCTGATGCCTTAAAATTGCTAACTCTTCCTTCTGTCAATGCTTTAATGGGAGATCAAAAAGCTAACATGACTCTTCTGCGTTGGGTTTCGCTTCTTCTTCTTGCAGATCAGCAACTGAGTTCAGAACTACATATGTCTACATCAAGCAAGAGACCAACCAAGTCTAAGGGCAAAGCCAAACTTACAGAGGAAGAGATGAAGTATAAATATCAGAGGGTCAGGATGCCGAATCCCAGGCAGAATGTGACCTAGATATAAGAGACTCTGAGCTCGGGCACATTGATATGGAGGATTTCTGGGCCAGAACCAGGAGGGTCACAGGAAGTCCCTGGATGGACAAACTGGTAGGCAGTGGCCTGCATTTTGCTGGGGGGATCCCAGTCAGTGCGATAAACAATGAATTCATGATGGTAGTGGCCCGCTGCTACAACAAAGACACCAGGTGTGTCCAGAATGAGAAGGGCGAGGTCGTGATCAACCTCACTGCCCAGGACACTTTGAAATTATGCTTGGCATTCCTCACCATCGGCACTTTGTGGCCGTAAGCCAAGAAGACTGCACAAGGCTTGGGAGGATAATGAAGACCAGTGTATGTAATTGATGAATGAGGTATACCTGAAAAACAAGAAGGTGGTAACCAGATGGCCACAAGTCATTCATCGCAGTGATTTCTCCGAGGAACTAAGTGATACCATCACATTCCTAAGCAGAGTATTTGGGCTTTCTGACGCCCACTACTTTCATAAATGGATGCTTAGGTACCTGGAGACAATGAACAAAAATGTGCCAGATCAACGCTTCGAGTGGGCGGAGATCATAAGCAGCACTATATCGAGCAGCTCAATGACTCACCCCTGGGGAGGTTCTACATGAACTCCTACGTAGTTTATGTTGTCAGCCTCGGAGAGGGATTATCTAGCATTGATGCGATGCGGGGTTTGGCCCCAAGTGAAAATATATGAATACTACCCAGAGCTAAAAGGCTGGAAAATAGTATTTCTCGGTTCAAAGTAATGACGCCTTCTTCTATGGCATCATCTGCCTTTTGAGGCCAAACATGACTCACGGTCAAGCGACCAAGAGCATTGTTGTTGCAGCAGCGGAGAAGTGGGGGCCTTATTCACAATTTCCCACCTTCACCTATCTAAGGGCAGCCAACTTCTTGGGGAACCCACCAAATTGCCAAGATATGCCGGCCCCAAGCTGATCTGTTGGAGCTATCCAACAGACTCATAACCTACCACGAAAAGTGCTTGAAGAGAAAGAAGGGTGGAACTCCTTTCCCCCTCACGGTGGCGAGTACACTTGTCTTTCCCACCACAAAGCCAGGAGATGTTTGCAGAGCTGGAACTGCTCAATCTAAAGCACAACTTCCTGGTAAGGCCCACTTTCGACCCAAGGAATTGCCTTCCCAGGGCCAAACTCGATCCAATCCACATTCCATAGATCGAGGATATTTATATCGACCTGTATCATGAGGTCGAGCTCAGAAGGAAAGATCACTCCCACTTGGCTTTGGCTGAAATCATTCAGTATGGCGTAGCCATCGTCCCAAAAGGTTATCAAACTACTGATCAAGAAGTTGATCAGGTATATCTTGACACGGATGGGGGATGGTGGCCATTTCTTTGTGATGACAGAACTAAAAGCACCTCAAACCATTGAAGAAAGGGTTAAAGAAACTCTGCGGAGAGCGAGAGCCTTTGCAGTGCGGGATGAATGGTCTCATCTACCTCGGAGTTGATTTCACCACATCTCCATTGGGCAACGCACCTTCAGGACAAAACATCTGCCAAAGAAGAGGTAAAGAGAAAGGAGGGTGAGTCGAAGCTCTGCCCCGAGAAGAGGCTCTGAGAGTCCCCCTTCTTTGCCCGCAAGAACAAGTTGTAACTCTGGCTTCTCCAGGAGAAAGAAGCGGCCGAAGATGTTCGATGGGCACATCCACTCGGGATGTTGCCCTCTCTGCAGCTATTGAGGTCCCTTCTATCCCTTCTCCCTCTCCTCCTTCCCCTCCTCGTGTGACCCAAGCGACCATTCCTTTGGTCGTATCCTCTCCCCCATCTTCTATTGTTCCCCCTTCCTCGTCATCCATCTTCTCTTCTCTCGTGGAGCTATCCCCCACCATTTCTTCCCTCATCTCTCAGCTCCCTTCCATTTCCATATCTTCCTCCCCTACAGTATCTCTTCCTCCCGTGAGCACTTTCTCGGCCTCCCTCTCAATGCCACCTCCAAGTGTCTCAACGCACTTTCCCTCTACTGCTGCAGCTGCTCCCTTTTCTACTTTCGGCCCCTCTCCCATAAGTCCAGCATGGATCTCTCAGCACTTGAGCCAACAAAAAGAGGAAAGTTCCCATCGCACCGATGGACTTCTCCATCATCCCATCAAAGGGGGCAAGAAGCAAAAGCCTATAACCCGCTTCTCTCAGAGTGCGTCAGGAGAGAGAGTAATGGAGATAGCGTATCCCAATCCTTTAAAGGATAAAAAGGATCTGTCTTCGACAGATTATACAGTGACCCAAGTCATAATGGGGACATCTTCAGAAAGCCTTCAAGGAGAGGCCCTATCTGCAGTTGACGCCCTTTGCAAGAAGCTCCAGGAAGCAAAGGAAGAAAAGAGGCTATTAAAGGAGCAAAATAAACATCTTCTCCACGCCTTGCAGAAAATGGGCAGTGCACCTCCTACAACTGGACTGCCTGCCGAAACTCCTGAGCCTCTGAGCTAGGATAAGATAAATGAATACGCCAAAATCGGTGAGCAGGGTATGGCAGTTTCCACTGGAGGAGCCAAATCCTCAAGGAAAGTGAGGGAGTAATCACCAAGTTCACCAGTTTGTATCAGAATATCAATCGGGTGAACAAAGAGCTCCAGGTGATAGCAGGACCCATCTCCGAAGAGCTGGACCATGCAGGATGTAGCATGAGACCTTTCAGAAAATGCTCAATTGTTCAGTCAAAGATCTGGTCAAGTTCGGCGTCTTTGGTCACCCAGAGCCCTCAACAAAATCCTTTCTACTCTGGATTACGGGTCGATCAGTTGGAGTTTGTCCTAGAAAAGATTGACAAAATCAAGGAAGAAGCCCTGGATGTAATGCATCAAATGGAGCAAATTGTCCTGAGAATGTCTCCGGGCTTGCTCACTCCTTCTTTCGCCTTAAGAAAGGTTGATGAAACTATTCGGATCTTCAAGGAGATCATTTTTCGCAAGGGCTAGGACCAGAAGTCACTTTCGATGCCGAATCCATCAACAACCTGCTGGCCTGTCGTGACTTCATAGGGTACCTGATAGAGGAGAAAATGAATATTCCAAGCTCAGAAAAGCTCACAGATGAGCGAGAGACTTGCGAGGCTATCAGTGATCATCATAAGGATCCTTCCCAGGATCAACTTCAGCCCATGATCAGCAAGTTCATGGAATATCGTGCCCAGTTCCACATCACGTCTCCCGAGCAGCAAGCAAAAGTAGGATACCCCCTTTCAGCCGCGGGACGATGATGAATAGTTTCATTCTTCTCGACCTTCTCTTTGTAAATATCTAAAGTATGTTGACACAAATGATGACATCATCCATGTTGCACCATGGGATGATGTCATCCACAAAGTTGTCAAAAGTCAACAAATGACTTTAGGATATTTTGTAAGATATTTTGTAATTAAGTGGTTGGTTTGTTTTTGCCTTCTTTTCTTCTCTTCTTCTATAAATACTAGAATACTTGTTGTATTCAGGGGTGGATACTTTTCAGATGAGAAATAGAAGTAAGAAGAAAAGACTTTGAGCTTTTTGTAACAGAAACAAATATTAATACAATATTTAGACTTTGTGCGTTGAATACATGTGTTTTACATCAGACCTTTCTTATGTTAGATCTGTATGATTGTTCTATTGAATCTACTTCTACTTTGTTGTCATTTATTCATCAGTATTGCTTTATTCATCTATGCAAGTAGGTTCGGCTCTATTTACTACCAACCCAAATCATAGACCTTTGACCTTTTCTGCTTTGGAATTCATTTCTTTTCTCCCTTGAGATCTTTCTATCTCCCCACCTCGTTTCTTTCCCTTCTTGAGAGATACAGAAGCAAAGTGCACACTAGAAGGGGTGATGACAGTTCTCCATAATCTAGAAAAATGCATTCACAACAACATTTCAAACATACACAATGATAATGGATCCCTGCAAGAACATAAAAATAGACACAATATTCTTGTAATCAAGGTTGAAGGGGAAAGAAGAATGCAAGAAAACACATCAGGGAAGATGCATCCACAAACTTATATTTTATTGCTTCCTGATATGCACAGTTCAATCGGTTACAAGATAAGGGCCTGGATCACCATGCAAGGAGTCCACAACAATGTAGCACATTGGCTTCACAAAGAAATTTTGGCTAGCTTTTTCTATAAAAACTACTCCCTTTTCAATGATCAACACTCCAATTTATAAGAAAATGAGAAGAGAGAGAGAAGGGGAAAATGGAAATCCTAAAATCTATCCTTCAACCACTTGTAAGAGGCATTAAATGGAGTGAAATGATTGTGTGTTACTTGAAAAAGGCTCCCCATCTTGTCCCAGTGTTGCTGCAACGAGAGAAGGAATGATGACCATGCCTCTTAATTACACTCCCAACTACCAAATAAAACATTGTTATGAACTCGGCCACGTTTTATGAAAAATCGCCACCGATTTCTCATCAAATCTATAATTTCTTGATTTTTGCATTGTTCTTGGAGCCATGATTCCAACGGTACAAATTTTGTGCGATTTCGTTGAGAAATGCAAAAGTTATGGCCTTCTGAGTGTGGGCATCTATTTTGGGTCTGGTAGGCGTTTTGTCATTTGACGGGAATGAGCATTAATTGACTAGAGCTGAATATTTTTATTTTATTTAAATATATATACCCTCATTCTAGAAATTCCAATTTTCTATAAATCAATTTTGTAGAAATGAGCTCGGAGTCAAAATTTATGGCCGTTTGAAGTTTCAAGAGTCAAACATTGACTTTTCCTTTGAGTTGCGGATATTGCGGCAAAATCGGGTCCGCGTCCCTTAATGGTCCTGACACATTCTTCCGCATGATTGGGCTGATTCAAGATTCCTTGTCCCCCTTTGTGACCTTTTCACCTTTGCGCATCTCGCGCATCCCCGCGCATTACTTTGTCCCATCTGTATCCCGGATGAAAATCTCTGCATTTCCCGCAATTGATGACTTCGGAAAATCAGCCGATTCACGCCCCGCATACCGACCTCCCAACTATCCCACGGACCACCTAGGACAAAAATGTCTGACTTAGCGATTTCTTTGTATTTGGCCACGAACTTGGTACGATGAACCTTAGTACAACCTACACAGTACGACCCGCACCCTTCCGAGCCGCAATGCCTTAAAACAATCCTGCAACCTTATTTTTTGTATTTTTTCCATTTTTTCCAACTCGTTGGGATTTTTTCTTGGATGGGAGAGTTAGAGAGAAGTCAAGGGGCCCAAAAACATGATTTCAGGCCTTGAATCAATCAACTTGCTCGGCTCAAGAATTTGATGTAGGTTATCAAAATTAATTTGAGGGGTGAATTTGGATAACAAGATTACATCTCAAACCCCTATTTTCATGGGGTAAGTGCACGAAGTTCGGGGCCAAAAAGGCAGACAAAACCCAAAAAAAATCAAAACACGTACGCATTCTATTATAACGCGATCACATTTTAAATTGTCAGGTTTGGGATTTACCGAGGCATAACGCATATGCGTTATGCCTACTATAAAGAAAAAAAGAGGCCCGAGCCTCTATCATTTTATCTCCCTCAAACGTGAGTTTCAGAGCTTAACCGTGCCCTCACGTTTTTTCATTCAGCTAGATCTCAAGCTCAAAGGATCATTTCTGGATCGCCGAGAAGATCTGAATTGATGATGGTGCCACGAAGAAGAGGTAAGCACAATTCTTTTCTCAAAATTGCATTGAAATATGATAATTATAGATTAAAATTTGAATTTAATATATATTTTTATTTTATGGTTAGAGGTCGAGGGGAATCAACCACAACCAAACCCTGTTTTTCCTGCCATCCCTCCCAACACTCCCACAATTGCTCAACATCCCCCGGGTAGTCAAGAAGATTTAACACCCCACATAGTTGAAAACAAAATTGAAATTGAGGATTTAATCAAAACAATGAGGGATTCACAATATACAAACCCCACCGTGCCTCTCTTGCAAACACATTGGAGGCATTACTTGTTTAAGTTCGAATGTCGTAACGAGGAAAATTGATCATTGGAAACTTATAGAGAGGGTTGTAGGGTTTATTATTCCAACAAATTGTCATATGTGGATGTAAATAAAAATAAATTTCAAAAGACCTCATATGTGCCTTATTCATGGACCCCGCACTAATTTTCTTGTTCCATTGTCATGTAAATGGTTTCTTATCCATTGGTGTAATACAATTTGATTAAAAATAATTTTTGGGACTAATGGTGGATGGTGTTTGATTTTCCACCTTGTAATAACAATGAGGTGCCACTATACTTTTTGAGGAAACTCTATTATGAGTTTATCCTCAATGAGATCCCAAATTATTTTGATTTCGAGATTTCAAGTGAGGAAAAGGATTTGTATAGGATCGACCAGGTGCACAACGTGCACCTATTCAACAAGGTAGATTCCTGCACAAAAGCCCCCTAACCTTGAGATTGTCCCTTAAGTAGTGAAGGAGATAGTATAGATTGATACACTCCACGCGCTTCAGGGGCTATCTGTGATCCTTGTTTGACATATGAGGGATATTTTTGAGCTAGATGCTCGTGGAGGTACACAGATTATTTCCTCAGGGAGTACTAGCATGAGGCCACATCTTCACTCTTCATGTGGTAGCATATGTTTGGGGGCCCGAGAGGATGATACTTTCATGCGTATTTGATTTTTAGTGCACTAGTGCTAGGGGTACACATGATAATGTCACTATGTCGATGTCCTTTTGAGTGAGACATTTGGATTACATTCATCGACATCAACTTCATAAGTAAATTTGTTATGTTTTTTATGTGGGTTACAAAATTTTTGGAGTACTTGATTTACTTATATATGTTAAATTTTTGAAATAATTGTATTTGTACATGTATATGCATTGATATTACAATGCGTGGGAGGCACATCTTCATCCCAACCACAAAGCATGCGAGCACCATGCATACACATACATTCACAGAGGTAATTTAGAATGTTAATTATGTAAAATTTTCACATACATGTGTGTGTGTGTGTGTGTGTATATAAGTTTTGAAGTCAAATATATGTATGTTCTTGTATGTCCATCTAACTCACGTGATATACATGTTTGATAAAGATGTTGACTTCACTAGACACCCCATCATCTCTGCGACAAGAAGATAAAGGTGTTGCCGCTGTAATTTCATCTACGCAACAACTCACTAAGGTATTCAAACAACACGTAAATTTTATTAAATTTCTCGTGTAATTCATATTATGTTAAATTACATGTTAGTAATTTCTTTCATTGTAGAATTATTAAATTATGTTAATTATGTCCTTCATTGTGTATATGCAAGAGTTACCTACGATAGTAAGTAGCATCCCTATTCATTTGATTCATAAGGCGTGGTGGGGTAAAAACAAGTTCTATATTGATAAAATTAGTTAAAATATTGTCATTATGTACATACATGTACTTAGTTCTATTTTCACTAATTCTAGTGTTATATTTTCGATCTTATGTGTATGTAGGGAAATTCAACCCCCTCCATTTTGACTTCAAGGGAATAGACTCCTCCATATCATCATCTTCATACCCCCGTTTGTATGCTGCAGAGCTCCGATGACTCATCTCGAGCGTGAGATGAAAAAATTTGGCATGATCGACAACTTGCGGTAAGTTTTGTATTTATGTAAATACTTTCATTTAGCATGGTCTTAAATACATGTTGAAAACATATATAAATTAAGTTTTGACAAAAAAACATTGTTTGCATTTACAAGCTCATCTATAGGTGAGTATTCAGCGGAAGAGGACTCAAGCATGGGCTCGGATGATCCAAATTCATCTCATAGATCTCCATCTTTGTCTAAGGGAGGGCCTTCTTTGAGCAAGGCCAAGAGAGGGATATATTTTGATGAGTAGGAAATATATATGTCTTACATGACATTGTTTTTGTATGTCTATGTGCATGGCATTGTATGTACATGTATATGGCATTTGAACTTGATGGTATATGACCTATTTGGGAATTTTTGTATTTATTATGCACATTAAAATACTATTTGGAACTTGATAATTTTGTATGAGACCTTACATTTTTGAGATTATTTTCGTATGAAACTAATATAATGTGCACTTGACAATATTTAAGACATTATGGATTATTTTTTCATTTATTGGTGATGTACATGTACTAGCATTTTCAATGTATAATATGCATCAAACTTTGGAAATCAATATTTATATAATATATGCATATAAAGAGTTACCTAATATGAGTAATTATTCATTCAATTTATCAATGTGTATATGTGTATTTACCTTACTTGTGCTTCTTCTTGCTCATGGTCTCTTTGTATTGGTTCTATCTTATCATGCACTTACTACATTCTTCTATGCTTCTTAGTCTTCTCCCTGTTAAAACACTTGAGAGTCGTCACAATTTGATGCCTTTCATCTGTTGATATTTTGAGAATGTCTCTCCATATACATTACTCTAATGATTGAGAATGTCTCCAGATGCAATGACATTCTGATTTAGACACTCAATGATTCTTGATTGTCTAATCCTATCCAATTTGTGTTATTACCTTTAAATATGTAGGCATTTCAAGTTATTTGGAAATAACATCACACCCTTCACAAGGCTTAATGACTACCCTATCCTTTTGAAGGCGCTTTTGAAAGCATCCATGGATTTATCATAGCATAAATTATCAATGAATGGAAGGTCACTAAGCCATAGGCCAACTAAATCCCATCAGAACTAAACAAGAAAGATTTACTAGGCGATTGATAACTCTCGTGTGTTCTTAGACATACCCCTATCAAATTCATTCTTAAGCCAATCTAGTCATTCAGGGCTCTTAAGGGACTACGCCGGATGAGGTAGCCCAAAAGCACAAGTAGCGTAGGGAAAAAAAAATTCCTCCACTAGCACTCACCTAGCCACCCCGATGTGTTAGTGTAGTTGGTTCGGTCCCACGAGCTTCCATTTGCAAATCCGTAACATCTCTGGAGCCCTACACTGACTTAGACTACAATATTTCACACATTTACAAACAATAGGACAACGAGAGAACAAATGAAGATGGAGAAAACCGGGAGAGGCTTTCATAGAGGGATTCAACATGGAGGTTTCAGATTTGACGAGATATCTCTAGGTGCCATGTAGTCTGATATATCACATGTCGAAGATATAACATGTTTTGGTCTCAGGGATCTTAAGAGACTACGCCCGACGAGGTAGCCCGAAAGCATGGGGCGTAGGGAACCAAAACAAAGCCTCCACTAGCATTTACCTAGCCACCCGACATGTTGGTGTAGTTGGTTTGGTCCCACAAGCTAGTGTTTGTAAAATACAACATCTAGCAGCCTTAAACCGACTAAAACTACACTATTTCACATGTTTGCAAACAATAGGACAACGAGATAATTGAATGGAGATGGATAAAACCACGTGATAGGATTTTGTAGAGGGCCCTAACATGGAGGTCTTGGATCTAATGAGATTTCTCTAGGTACCATAGTCCAAAATCACCCATCGAAGATATAGCGTGTTTTAGCCTAAGGGCTCTTAAGGGACTATGTCCGGACGAGGTATCCCAAAAGCACGGGTAGCATAGGGAACTAAAAAAAATCCTCCACTATTTTTCACCGGCCACCACTGACATATTGGTGTAGTTGGTTGGTCCCACGAGTTCGTTTGCAAACTACAACGCGTCTGGGAGCCCTATACCTTGACTTAGACTACACTATTTCACGTGTTTATAAACAATAGACAAAGAGATAACCAAATGGAGATGGAGAAAACTAGGAGAGGCTTTAATATAGGGCTTCAACATGGAGGTCCCGAATCTAATGAGACATCTCTAGGTGCCATGGAGTTTCAGAAATCACCGTGAAGATATAACATGTTTTGGCCTCATGCCTCTTAAGGGACTATGCCTGAATGAGGTAGCCCGAAAGCACGAGTAGCATAGGGAACCAAAAAAATCCTCTGCTAGCATTCACCTAGCCACTCTAACATGTTGGTGTAGTTGGTTCGGTCCCACGAGCTTCCGTTTGCAAACTATAGTGTCTGGAAGCTTAGCCGTACATCGACTCGACTTGATTCTATGCGTTTCAAACAATAGGACAATGAGAGAACCGAATGGAGATGGAAAACCATGGGATAATTTTTTAGATGGCCCCCACATGGAGGTATAAGATCGAGGAGACGTCTCTAGTTGCCATGGAGTCGAGAAATCACCCATCGAAGATATAGCGTGTTTTGGCCTCAGGGCTCTTAAGGGACTACGCCCGGACGAGATAGCCCAAAAGCATGGGTAGCGAAGGGAACCAAAAACAATTCTCCACTAGCATTTAACTGGCCACCCAATGTGTTGGTGTAGTTGGTTTGGTCCCATGAGCTTTGTTTGCAAACTATAGCGTCTGGGAGCCCTACACTAACTCATATTGCAGTATTAGCACGTTTACAAACAATAAGATAGTGAGAGAACCAAATGGAGATGGAGAAAACCACAAGAGGATTTTGTAGAGGGCCCCAACATAGATTTATTAGATCTAATGAGATGTCTCTAGGTGCCACGGAGTTTGAGAAATCACCCATCGAAGATATAGTGTGTTTTGGCCTCAGGGATCTTAAGGACTACGCCTGGACGAGGTAGCCCGAAAGCACGGGGAGCATAGGGAACCAAAACAAAGCCTCCACTACCATTCACCTGGACACCTTGACTTGTTGTCGTAGTTGGTTTGGTCCCTTGAGCTTCCGTTTACAAACTATAACGTCTGGCAGCCCTATATTGACTCAGAATGCACTATTTCACGCATTTACAAACAATAGACATCAAAAAACAACCATAATGGAGATGGATAAAATCATGAGAGAATTTCAGAGGGCCCGACATAAAGGTCTCAGATCTGTGAGACATCTCTCTAGGTGCCACGGAGTCCAAGAAATCACCCGTCGAATATATAGCGTGTTTTGGCCTCAAGGCTCTTAAGAGACTACACCGAATGAGGTAGCTTGAAAGCACAGGAGCGTAGGGAACTAAAACAAAGCCTCCACTAGCATTCACCTAGCCACCCCGACGTGTTGGCATAGTTGGTTTGGTCCCACAAGCTACCGTTTGCAAAATACAACATCTAGTAGCCTTACACTGACTCAGACTACACTATTTTGCACGTTTGTAAAACATAGGACAGCAAGAGAACCGAATGGAGATGGATAAAACCGCGATAGGATTTCGTAGATTTCCCCGACATGGAGGTCTTAGATCTAACAAGACATCTCTAGGTGCCACAGAGTCCGAGAAATCACCGTCAAAGATATAGCGTGTTTTGGCTTCAGGGCTCTTAAGGGACTATGCCCGAGACGAGGTAGCCCGAAAGCACGGGGTAGCATAGGGAACCAAAACAAAGCCTCCACTAGCATTCACCAGGCCATCTAGATGTGTTGGCCCAAATAGTTTAGTCCCACAAGCTACCGTTTGCAAAATACAACATCTAGTAGCCTTACACTGACTCAGACTACACTATTTTGAGCGTTTGCAAATAATAGGACATCGAGAGAACCAAATGAAGATGGAGAAAACTGTGAGAGGATTTTGTAGAGGGATTCAACATGGAGGTTTTGGATCTAACGAGACATCTCCAGGTGCCCATGGAGTCTAAGAAATCACATGTCAAAGATATAACATGTTTTGGTCTCAGGGCTCTTAAGAGACTACGCTAGAAAAACTCCTCCACTAGTGTTCACCTTACCACCCCGACATGTTGGCATATTTGGTTCAGTCCCACAAGCTTCCATTTGCAAACTATAGTGTCGGCAGCCTACATTACACTAACTCGGCTGCATCAGCATATTTGTGCCTTTGTAAATAATAGGAGAGCGAGAGAAACAAATGGAGATGGATAAAACCGCAGAGATTTCGTAGAGGGCCCTAACGTGGAGGTCTCGGATCTAACGAGACATCTCTAGGTTCCACGAAGTCCAAGAAATCACTCGTCGAAGATATGTTTTGGCCTCAGGGCTCTTAAGGGACTACGCCTGGATAAGGTAGCTCGAAAGCACGGGTGGAGGAAACCACCAATGTTCAATGATTTTGCCACAAGATGCAACTATGTATACTATGAACTTAGTTTTGTTGGGGAGACCACCAATGTTCCAAATGTTCATTTTGAAAGAATGAATATCTTCAATCAAATAAAGAATGAAGAGCCTGAATTTTTTTGGACATTACAAAAGGTTATTTATGCCAAAAAGAAGCCGAAGGCCATATAAATTTTCAGTCTTCAACTTTAGATGACAATGAACATCATGAAGAAAAACAATTAGGTGAAGATGTCACTATGATTTAAGAAGAAATGCCTCCTAAAAGTCATAAAGAGTCAATTTGATTACCCCAAAACATCTGGAAGAACTTAAAGAGAAGATACGAGAAGAAAAGGAAAAATGGGAAGCGTGGAAGGATCACAAATTAACTGGAATGGAAGATCTATGTGATGTTGTTGATAGAATCATGGATAATCTTAAGGAAAACATGCCAAGTTGATTATTTTTATTAATCCCAACTACTTCAACTTCATAAATCAAACTAGGTAGTTCCAAAAGCAACATACTGGAAAGAAAAAATGTAATGAAGTATTGATAATTGAGCCTAAAACTTGTTTAGAATTGTAATTTATTTTTTGATTGAGCATTCACCCATAGTTTCTTTTTTGAAGGAAGAAATTCATTTTATATGTGAGAAATAGAATGTTGATTTAGTCTATTACTCTGACTATTTAGGTTAGATTTTTGTAGTTGTTCAATGAAATTTTAAAGCTCTTCAATACTAACATGGAAAAATTGTTGGGGATCTACGAAAGCCTCTTGCGGTTTTATCCATATCCATCCGGTTCTCTCATTGTCCTATTGTTTGAAAACACACAAAATAGTGCTTAGTCTAAGTCAGTGTAAGGATGTCAGACACTATATTTTGCAAATGGTAACTCGTGGGATCAAACCATTTGGGCTAAACACGTCTGGATTGCTTGGTTAACACTAGTGGAGTATTATTTTTGGTTCCCTATGCTCCTTTGTGCTTGTGGCTACCTCATTCGAGCGTAATCCCTTAAGAGCCATGAGGCCCAAACACACTATATCTTCGATGGATGATTTCTTAGACTCCGTGGCACCTAGAGACGTCTCGCGAAATCCGAGACCTCCATGTTGGGGTCCCTCTACGAAAGTCCTCTTGTGGTTTTATCCATATCCATTCGGTTCTCTCGCTATCCTATTTTTTGTAAAGGCACAAAATACTACGAGTCGAGTAAGTGTATGGTTTTCAGATGACACTATAGTTTGCAAACGGAAGCTTGTGGGACCAAACCAACTATGCCAACATGTCAGGGTGGCTTGGTGAATGCTAGTGGAGGAGTTTTTTTGGTTTTCTACATTCCTCGTGCTTCTCGGGCTACCCTGTTCGGGCATAGTCTCTTAAGAACCTTGAGACCAAAACATGTTATATCTTTGACATGTGATTTCTGACTCTGTGGCACCTAGAGATGTCTCCTCATATCAAAACCTCCAAGTTGAATCTCTCTATGAAATCCTCTCTCGTTGTTTTCTCGATATCCATTCGGTTCTCTCGTTGTCTATTGTTTGTAAACACACGAAATACTCGTGCAATAGTCTGAGTCAGTGTAGGGCTGCGCACAGGTTGTAGTTTACAAACAAAAGCTCGTGGGACCAAACCAACTACGCTAACACATCATGGTGGAAAGCTGAACACTAGTGGAGGATTTTTGGTTCCCTATGCTAACCATGCTTTCGGGCTACCTCTGTTCGGCATGTAGTCCCTTAAGAGCCCTGAGGCCAAAACACAATATATATTCAACGGGTGATTTCTGACTCCGTAGCACGTAAAGACATCTCATTAGATCCAAGACCTCTATGTCAATGTTCTCATGGTTTTCTCCATCTCCATTTGGTTCTCTTGTTGTCCTATTGTTTACAAATGCACAAAATACTATAGTTGAGTCAGTGTAGGGCTCTTAGACGCTATAGTTTGCAAACGGAAGCTCATGGGACCGAACCAACTATGCCAACATGTCGGGTGGGCCAGGTGAATGCTATTGGAGGCTTTGTTTTGGTTTCCTATACTCCCGTGCTTTCAGGCTACCTCATCTGGGAGTAGTCCCTTAAGAGCCCCTAGGCCAAAATACACTATATCTTTAACGGGTGATTTCTCAGACTCCATGGTACCTAGAGATGTCTCGTTAGATCTAAGACCTCCATGTCGGGGTCCTCTACAAAATCCTCTTGTGGTTTTCTCCATCTCCATTTGGTTCTCTTGTTGTCCTATTGTTTGCAAATGCATGAAATACTACAAATTGAGATAATGATAGCGGTCGATGCTATAGTTTGAAAATGGAAGCATGTGGACCAAACCAACTACGCCAACACGTTGGGGTGGCCAGGTGAATGCTAGTGGAGGATTTTTTTGGTTCCCTACGCTACCCGTGCTTTCAGGATACCTCGTCGAGCGTAGTCCCTTAAGATCCCTGAGGCCAAAACACACTATATCTTCGATGAGTGATTTCTCGACTCGTGGCACCTAGATATGTCTCGTCGATCCGAGACCTCCATGTTAGGGCCCTCTACAAATTCTTCTCATGGTTTTCTCCATCTCCATTTGGTTCTCTCGTTGTCCTACTATTTGCAAACGCGTGAAATACTGCAATCTAAGTCAGTGTAAGGTTGTCCATTGCCAATCACCTAAATAATATAGGTGGTTCATACAATATAGGTGGTGAAATGAGAATTTAAATAAGATATTTTTACAATATAGGTGGTGAAATGAGAATTTTTGTTTGTTGTTCCTTTCTAATATTTAATTTCTCTTAACTTCACTTGGCTTCGAGAATAATAAATTCTCTATTGACAGTGCCAACCACGTGAAGGTGGAATCTTTTTTGGCACCACACCTACATAAACATGTTAGTAAGAAATTAAATGAAAATTTTAAATCATACAAAATTTAAACAAAATCATTTAAGTAAATATTCAAATTAAATTCATGAAGAACATACCTTTGCAAATTCAATCCAATGAACCGTAAGGATCAACTCTATTCTTGAAAATAGCAAGAATTGCTTCATGATCTGATTCACAAACCTTCCACATATTCTTGTTTGATGGCTAACCTTGATATTTGATCAATTTAATATTTGTTGCAAGGACCAAATGTGAATAGTGAAGTATCTTCGATGTACTTCATAGTCTTCAAACAACCAAATGTTTGATTTTTGATAGGATATCATCGAAGCCAAGTTCCAGTGACTACCACTAACCCAGTGGGATACTCAAGGTCTTCACCATCAATGAATGTGGAAGTCAATTTTTTTCCCCTCTACACAATGAGACAAGAAGTAGTCTATTCCCTCTTCGTTAAATTCCATCACAATAACTGTGAAAACATGCCCTATGTATCAAAAAGTAAAATTGTTCAGTCAATTTAAAAATACATTAAGAGTTGACCATTTAATAATTTATAAATCTAAAACATGGCATGTACATATATGTATGTACCTTGTTGCACTAAATCAGAGACTTGGTCAAAGTCAGGTGATGTTGTCATTTGATCTAAAGACCCTACAAGTTGTAATGCTCATGGAACTTGATGTGTGTTGAGTGAAATTAGAGGTCTACAAGTCCATTCATCCACCCATTGCTATGACTCACATTCATTCCACAAAATCAATGCATGATATACAAAAACATGTCATGCACCTAGTATAAATAGTCCAAGCATTTGCATCTGAACTACTGGAATGAGTGCATATCATTTGATCCTACAACTATCATACAATCTTCAAAGTTTTCTAGATGTTGTTCCTCTATCAACCAAAAATATATATGAACCATTGATCTCTCTTGAGATTCATGGCCCATATTCTTGACACATCAATCAAAAATATTTTTTACATCTATAAATTTAGCACCATCCTTGAACTTTAACTCTTCTCTTGCAAGTGCTCTTTTCACACATACTCCTACACCATCATGCTCTCCTTTTCCATGCCCTACCTTAGTAAAACTCTAGATATGTTGTACATTTGTTTCTTTGTGCATCCTTCTTAGCCAATAAAACATCGTGCATTCTTGAATTGTGATGTGTAGTTGTCTGACCAAATGTAATGTTGATCAAAACTAATGTTCCTCTCATTCAAGTTTGCATAAAACACCTAGAAACACCCTTGTACATATTATGTAGAATGTGTTTGATCATCACTGATGTATAAATGATACTCTCTTAATATTTTTAGATCTTTCTTAGTGCTTTTAGAGAGTGCATGAATGCTATATGCACAAAAATAGAAACTTGCACTAAGTTATAATATTGAGACTGAACCTCCATTTGTGGCTGTAATGTGTAATTATCTTCAAGTCAACTAATAAAAAATATTACCAAGTGGGAATGTGTCCTTGCTTAACTTGAATTTTTCATCCAACCATTGAGCTCTATGTGTGTGCCTTGCATACTCATAAAAATTTCCTCTGAATTTGACCATATATTCTGATATAGGTAATTATTTTCTAACAAGCTCACACCTCTTAGATTCTTTTCCATCTTTTAATTGATATGCCACCGATTTATATTTGGTGAAATCAACCAATTATTTTCCTATTGAATATGTACTCTCCTCATGGATACAACTTTTCAGATTTGGCAAGCCACCGCATACATTGCACATTCCATCCAAACATGTTTTGTTATAAAAAAATTATCTTGTTGATTTTTCACAAAATATTGTCGGAATAAATTCCCTTGAAGATTTTTGTGGGAAATTTAATCCACACTCTGCAACATGATGTCAGTATGCAAAACATGACATATTTGACAAAAAACATCATAATGCATTGAAAATTCAACATGATGCCTGCAACAACAAGTGGTACGTGAGTGATTGATTTTCACATAAAAGGGTTTGCTCATTTCAAAGAATCTTTGGCTAATGTTAATTTGTGGATTTTCATTCTTAAACTTAGAGAACAATTCTATTTGAGTCATATCTAAGAAATGTTTTGCACATGATTCACGATTACGAGAACCTATTCTTCTTTTACTATATCTCTTCTATTCGGTGACACCCTTGTGTTCTCATTCCAAAATTTTACAATTAATTCTTTTAGAATATCAGATGTATTCTTGTCTTTTCATGGAAGTCTGCTAGAGAAATCCCAATAGTCAATGTTATTGACTGACTCAAGACGTTTATGTCTCTCTATTGCTTTCATTAGTGTTTTTTCTATTTAGCTTCAAAGCACTGCTTGTTTTTCTAATCAAACATTTATTAACTATTTTATCACTTACTATACAATTAGTAAGTGCACATCGTGTAGCATTACTATCTTTGGTGCATCTTTTTCCACCTACTAGTTTGGTATGATTTATGTATGTTTTCAACAATTGACGCATTTTGATCAACAACATTAGATGTTCTTAACCCTAGGGTCTTCATTATAGGTCTCATCTTAATTAATTTCATCAATGTAACAAATAATTGACATCTTTGTGTGTCATTTAAATTCTCAAAGTAATTATCCCAAATTCCACTAGCTTTTCTTCTCGCATTTCTTTCAAACATTTTGTTAGGCATTGGTTTTATAATGTTTTCATCAATTTCAATTAAGTGAATTGGTTTTCTTCACAAAATGGAAGGAGGTGTTCTTAGAGGTGAAGATTCGTTTACAAGGTTACTTTCTTCATTCAATGTTTTCATACAAATTTTGGGGTTAACATTTGGATTCTCAGGTAAGGGTTCAACAATTGGATTCATATCAATTTCTTCATCCATACCAACATTATCATTCAATTCAATATCATTATTCATTACAAAATCATTATTCATTACAAAATCATTATTCTCTACATTTTCATTATGTATTTCATCCCCATTTTCTAATACATTAGCTACATTTGATATAGTGGATGTACCTTGCCCTGCTCAAATTTTTTGCATTCTCTTCAATTTCTTTATTCTCTTCTCTTCCAATTGCTCTAGTGTCTTATTCTTGACTTTCCTCTTGTCCTTAGCTCGGATGTTTATTACCCATGATTAGAAAAAATCAACTAGTGGGGTAGGGGACAAAATGAACTACTAAAAAATTGTGCAAGAATGTAGAGAAAATTGCAGACAAAATAGAATGTTTGCAGAATTCCCGTGAAAGAGATGAAAGGGATGTTGGGGGCCATATATATAAAAAAAAAACGCGTGCACGCATTTTGTATTTTCTCTTTTCCAAGCCATGCCTCAAGGCTTGGGATCCGGTTTGGATCCCCAAGCCTAAGGCATGGACTTGCATAAACACAACAAACAACATGTTTTTGCAAAAAATGTAAAAATACCACTTCCTCTATGATAAATCAAAATAAAACAATCGATCCATTTTTAAAAAATTATACCATGACGTAGAGAAAAGTTTCTTCTTTCTAAAAATATAATTTTTCAAATTTTCTGACTAATATAAGGTTTTTATATTATTTATTTTCTAACTATGCCTTTTTATAGCTATTTTTGAAGTGTAAATATGTCTATCTTTCATGGTGTATCTTTTTTTGGGTGATCAAAATTTTAAAAAAATTATACTAGCCCAAACTAGGCATAATTCTATACATATTCAAAAATAAAATCTAATTTTTGATATTTTTTGAGGTAGTTAGGGGGCATGGTCAGAGCTCCATTATTTTTCAAAACATAAAATTTTTATACTACAAAAATCATAAATAAAAAAATATTCGCTATACAAATCTAAAAAAATTGGAGCCCAAACTAGATGCTCCTAGCTATCTTTCTATGAAAGGGTTTTCAAAAATACTAAATGGTGCTCAAAAAATGGTGGGGGCACAAAAGTCACTCTATTATGTTTTTTTATCAAAAACAAGAGCATCTATTGGTATTTTAGTTGTTTGACCCACTTAAACTTATCCATTTTCAATAAAATTTAGTATCTTAGAAACTAGACTCAAAATGCTACGATTCATATTTCTACAACATCTTCCAATTTTGAGTGTAACTATTTCAAAAACTCATACAAGTTGAAGTTTTTTTTTCGAAAAATGCATCCACTTAAGACCCCCTTTTGGCCCCCCAACTTGGTGCACTTACCCCATGTCTACATTAGTTCTATGAGATCATCTCATCCATTTTCTCCTTATGATATATGAAATGACTAACTATCATTGGTTATTCGCTAATATCTCGCTTTGGTCGCATGTTCCTTGTGTTAATTGGATCCTCTTATTGTTTACCTCCAATGCGCATTGGAGTCATGTTTTCTCGCACGTTCCTCATTATAACATAGTGTCATTCACACTATGGTTTTCCACTATTATGAAGTGTTCTTCATCCTAGCCCCATCACATCTATTCCTTAACGTATCTCTCTTCATTTCATCTAATAATGCATTCATTCTTAATCACATCCACTTTTAATTTGCTTTCATCCTCATCATCAAATCTAAATAACAAGGAGCATTTAGTCCTAACATCACACATTTGTATCCATATTCACATTTGAATCTAAAGTAATCATCTAATCATACATGCATTTCACCCTCATGATTAAATTTAAATACAAAACATGTAATCCTAATCATCACATCACATCTAATCATTATTCACATCTAAAACATCACATCTAAAAAAATCATCATCTCATCTAATCTAAAATCATCATCCCATCTAATCTAAAATCATCATCCCATATAATCTAAAATCATCACATCATACATAAATAATCATCACATCATACAATAGACACATGGGTGAATATAAGACATAATGATCCACGAATCAAAATCATATATCATATGTCATGTATTTAGAAGAGTATCAATACATCAAGACCCTTTAGGGACTCCTTTAGAGCCAAAATACTATCAAAATATGTAAACTACATGTCTAACACTCTAATACCCTCTCCCTATAGGGTAGGTACAACACTTGATCCTTGTATTCCATCACCACCCTCCTTACGCCTCTGGTTGGGCCACACTCGCTTTACTCCTCAATGGCCCAACACCACCTACTACACGCACCGAATGTGCTCCTAGTAATGAATTAAATTTTACAAGTATGTGGATCACTATATCCTCATAATATTTGGCTAGATATGTGTCCATTTGAATCATGCCAGGGGAGCCATCTATCCCGACCCCTACGATGCTGCGTGAATGCCACCGGGTGACTCGGTCATTACAATGGTAGCCAAATCTCCAATGTCAACCGTGTAGGCCACCCACGCTTACAGTAGATGTCTCTCCCGAATTACTTGGTATCACTCTTGGGTGACCGCATTCCACTACTATAGAGTTGTCTCTTTATCTACCCTTATCTCCGGTCCCGGCATGCATGCAAGCGTGCTAGCTCAACATCCTCTCTTTCTCCCTAATCTCCACATCCTCCAAGAGCCACGTAAAAACTCCCAATTGGTCATCACTAGTGATGGGGACTATCTTCTCCCCTCAGATTGGAAGTCTGAGGATCTGATACACATTCTCCAGTGGTTATATTAATCTCCCATGTATGGATCAAAAATGTGTCAGTCTACCTATCCCATCTCTCCATAAGAGAAATCATAAGCCCCACATCTCATGGGATCCTCTGATAGTGTCTAAATCCACCTAATACGAATGTGTATAGATGGTCCCTCACTCATATTCCGTAACGTTCCTCCGATCTACTCATAAAAAGAAATCACTTAGTCTCTGAGATATAAGGTCTCTCGAGCCTGCAACCATAAGAAAAACATACACACATTAGACCCATGATCCAAAAATTCATTCAAAATGCATTAAATTTCAATCCAAATCAAATCTAACACCTAATTTGCCAAATCCTATCCCAATCAACACCGACCTAGGTTAGTTCGACGTATCCATGGTCAAAATGATGTGTCATAGGGCCTAGTCAATGTCCAACCACTTGGGTCGCCGCCAACTACCCCCGACGTCATTAATTTTTACAAAAAAATGTAAAAAAATAATTAAAACATTAAACTTAATAAAAAATAGCATGGGTTTTGTTACTCACCATCCTCTATACCATATGGCGCTTCCTCAAACTTTGGTAGCCTCCATCTTTCACATTCTCTTTTCTCTCTCTCATAAGGTTCACATCTAGAAATGAGCCTCGTCACCGACCCGTGACTTATATAGCCCATCGACACCGCATCGTTGTCGAACCCTTTTCTTCACCGTTGATTGGCTTTAATCACCATCAATCTGCCCCGACAATTTTTATTTTAGGTTTTCCCCATCATCCTTGCACTTTTCCCTTTGGATTCTAATCCAATCATAAATTCCACTGTTGTGGCCATATTTATCCACCCCTCCTTCGGGAATATTCATTCTTCCAAAGTCCACCTTTGTGGCCATTTACCTATCCCTCTCTCGGGCATACTTTTTCAAAATCCACCTTTGTGGTCACATCCTTTGTTCCTTCAGGCATTTTAATCCCTTCTCTATTGGGAATTTCATTTTATAATCCTATCTAATCTACGCACAAATTCCTCCTTTGAGGCCATATTCATCTTCCCCTTTGGGCATTAAAATCATCACATCAAGTCCACTCTTGTGGCCATATTTGTGCCTTTCATATAGGCACCATTTTTTTCATCAAAGTCCACCTTTGTGGCCATATTTTCCCCATCTTGGGACATGATTTTACCCTTTTTCCTTTTTCCTTTCGCAATACCTTTTCCTCCATTTGATGCATATTTTACTTTTTCCCTTTTTTCCTTTGTGGCCATACTTTCCCCACTTAGGGCATGTTATCTCTTCATCCTTCATCCTCATCCTTGTGAACACATAGCCTATTCACTCGATTCCTATGTATGAAGGATTTCACATACTTTTCACATATATTTTGCATAGTTTGATGACTTTCTCATGACCCATTTTCCATCCTAGTCTCCGCATCCATACAAAGCAATCATCTTCACCAACTCACCGGTCTATAGAATGTTGTTTTTTGTCTCATTGAGATCGTATGGTGTCCCCTATCGATGTAATATTGGGTTCACAACCAAATTTTTCCATCCATTAGTGCAATCCTTTTTCCTAGGGAATTTTTCCTTAGTTATTCTTACACCCATATTTTCATCACCTACCCACCCCTTTTCATTTACCTTATTCAAACGTGCCATCGATTTTCCTTGGCTTCATCGATTCCCCGTTTAAGGGGAAATTATCATCAATCCTTCATCCTCATCCAACCCTTCTTGTTTTTGTCTCATGGCTTGCTACCACAAACCACTCAACAAAAAGGGGCAAAATTAATACACCTAAAATTGGTATATATGCCCTCATTCTCCCGCATGCGCATATTTTAATTCAATAATCCCTTTTGTTCAATCAAATGCCCATCCAACCCTTATTAATTTATTAAGATACATTAATTAATTAATCATTTACATGCCCAATTATCCTATCCATGTTCTTATGAGTTAATTAATTCCTATAAATTAATTAATATCATTTATCTTTCCCCAACCGAACCTCGCTATTTAGAGATTTTTTTAATCCTAGACCCATCCCCTTATTTTTATAGCTTTCATCCCATCTATTTTATGCCCTAACTACCTTAGATTCATCCCCAAGTCATCTAATCCCACCAATATGCTTTAAAGCATTCGACCAATCCTTTAAAATCATCAAATCCCACCTTAAATCAAAAATCAAGCCCAAGAGGGAAAGTTTCTCCATGATCGGCGCCGACCCATCTTGGTCTCCATCAACCGCTTTTAAAATAATTGTTTTCCTTCCATTTTAGACATCATAGGGAATTCAATCATGGGAAATCATCAGAAATCAATCCAGACATCAATCAGAGCTTCTTGGTGACTTCCAGAGCCTCCTATAATAGTCACATACATTCCATCCATTATCCAACATGTTTTGGATCATTCACTGTCTTCCACCATGATATTTTTGGTTTTATAATGCTTTTATCAAGTTATCTATTAGATTAACTTTTTTTTCTTGTAGATTAACCCTTTTCCAATTCCAGAGCAATATTCATCCATCACTCAATGACCCTTAGTTCTAGTTCCAAAGCTTTCATGTTTCCATATCTAGTTATTTCTTCTCGACCTTCTTTTGATCCTATTACTGGTCACCACTAATCCTCCATGTTCTTCATCTACCAAGTGCTTGTTCAACCAATAATCTAACCAAATCATCCTTTTCTTCCCATTTTCCCTACTCCTCCTTTGCAAATCCACTTATAACAACCATAGGTTCTTACCATCTTCCACATTGTATTAGAATTTGGCATGTGTGTTTTTATCCAATCATCAGCTCTAGATTCATCTTCTCAAGTGATCGTCAACCTTCATTTTGCAAATTTTGGGTCATTATCGACCAAATAGGTAACTATTATTTTTACAATTATTGTCATCTAACTAGCTTTAGATCATTTTATGTCTTTTCTAGATTAGTGTCAGTTATGTTTCTACATGATTTTTCTTTCACATCCTTTTATCTAAAAACGGGGTCGACATCGCCAATGAAGTCAAAAGCTTCTTGGAACTTCTTATTCATTCAACCCCCACATTTATCTATCTAATACAAACTCTTTCAGTTTTTTAGATCTTGTTGCGTAGAGCAATAATCCATCATTCAACACCTATATCTAACATCAAGCATCCGAGGTAACATAAACCCTCTATCCTTCTAAGTTGGCTAGTTTCTTTAGTAGCTAGTGCATTCATTTTCATTATGAATGAGTAACTTGGAACAACACTTACTTTATACATTATTTGAAAGTATTAAAGCATTTTTAAGATATTAGATAATTAATGTTGGAAGTTAATTTATCACAATAATCTCCTATAACGCCTCTTACATTATTTAGTGTACTTAATTCACTAATATAGATTTCATTTAATTATAATAAGGGTGTAAATTTTTGGTAAACCCAACTTGTGACTTGATTTTGCATCAACCCTAACTTCCCTAGATTGTATTTATGCTTTTCATCTACGCTTGTGGTGTTGCATTAATATTTCAATTCTACCTCATCATATTATTTTCTCCTATGTTCTATGAAATTTGAATCAATCACATAGGCCCACATTCTCATACTTTTGATTACAAAGGCAACCGCATTTCTCATATTTCTTTTGATCATACAAACGGGTTCCCGGGATTATCTTAGTCCACTACATCGATATATTTTCCAATGTTGTCTTCAAAGTATTAACATGGATCCCTTCCAAGTTTAATGCTCTAATAATAACCATGAAACTCATTCTCATGACCTTCCCGATCGTGAGCAAAAACATTTTACACATTGTTTACAAGATAATCCTACCAATATTGATATTCTTTTATATGCTACAAGAGATCAACTTAAGAATGCTTCAATATCTCATCTAGAGACATCTGTTATTCCCACATATATGGTAAGTACATCCTCAGTAGGAACCTAATCCTTCAATGTAAAATGTCTATATGCATCTTCATGCAACCACTATTTTTAATACATATCCTATATCCATTCCTAATTGTTCACACACCTCTTCATATAGCGCACAAGATCTTGAAACCGTTCTTCACACAATACAAGATCAAGTATTTACATTACAAAAAGGTGCATCTTCTTCTTCTCATATTATGGAATCTATTCCAGTGTAAATTCTAGTTGTTAATCTTTGTTAATTAATAAATATTTCGGTTTTTGAAATTTTGATTTGGCTAATTTTGAGGTGTTAGGTCCCTTACTATTTCACCTAAAATTTATAGGTGCATGTTAATTTATTCAAGTGTATTTTCCTAATGGTTACAATAATAATCATAATTTAATATTCAAATCACCTTTACCGCGTGCACAAAAGAGAAATTTACTACCGACCAACAATATTATCCTACTTGTTAGGAATATGTCTAGTGCTCACATATTCAATATTTACCATAGCTAAATATTTTGGTTATATTGTTATCATATATTGTTTCAACAAAAATATATTAGTATAGGTTGGTTATACCCGTAAAGTTATTAATGGGATATTTGGTTGTATGACTTCCTATTTTCTAAGAGGTTGGTTTTATATTTCTATGGCTATATAACAGCCTTTGTATTATAGTATGAATATAATACATAGTATTATTACCATTATTTCATTTTGTAAAATTTTTACCATTTCATTTGGCCTCAAAACAGTTTCATGTAGGTGAAATATGGACTATTGAGTTTTTAAGGGGCATCTCAAACTTCGTAACTGCCCCTGGTGATGCGAGAGATTATTTTTTGTACAGACTTAAAGCTTCTTAGATAACCCTGGTCATTAGGTTCTCTCATGCATTTATCATACTTAATAGTCGTACTCAAATCTAGTTAGTTAGTATACCTCGTGTGTGTTTGTAGTTGTTCAAAAGTAAAGCCACACTACAATAGAGAAAAATTTGAATTACTGTGCACATAGATTGTGGGATTTGCATTCAAATTGGAGCTAAACAAATTCGTAAGAGATGTGTTTCATTATATTCCAGAAATAAATTGATGATAACAACATAACTCTAAGCGATATTGATTACATCTTTATGCATGACCAACATTTTTCACACAAATCTATAGGATCTAATCTTGGTGCAATTGATATTATCATCCCATATTTCATTAAATCTACACGTATTTATCCCTTTATTTTCAATGGAATGGAGAGTTTTCATGCATCAACCCTCATTGTCCAGTGTTTGTGGTATCCGTGATTTAAGTTTCATGCATTACCAATGCACTCATCATACCATCTTAAAATATTACATTGATATACAATCATATCTCTACATACGCATTTTCCATCATCCATGTCCTCCCGATCCGTAAATTATTTCTTTAATGACCTATATTCGTGATTCTTATTTATTCATGTGGTAATTGATTAAATTTAAATGGAAATATAGTAGTATAATCTATTGCAAATTTTCAAGAAATAAATAAGTAATGAAATAACTGAAATACACAAGCAAACCAAGGAATGAAAATATGAAACCCTAAGCACAACAAGGGTTAGGATAAGCCTTAGATGATTCAAAGATGTCGCAGTGGAGACCAACTAAAAGAGGAGGAAACTATCACATAGGATCCTGAGAAAATATAGACCCGAGATGTTTGGTTGGATCGAGCGCCTTTAAAAGGAATAGGGGCACCGAGGTGCCCTTGTTTGAGATTTGAGCACCCTATTCTATGGAAATAACCAGAGAACCTCCTTTGAGATGTCGTTGAATGTTCGCTTGTATTTGCTTCATGTCATGTGAATGGCATTGTATGATCGCCAAAGCATTGGTAAACCTATAATAGAAGAATCACCTGCAAAATCCAAGTAAAACGTCAAAACCATAAAAAGGAAAGATGCATATGAATGGGTCGATTGTCGCCAACCACCAAATTTATGGACTTATCATGATCATTACACTACATCTCGCACTCCAATGTAGTTCTAGGTGTGTGTGTGTGTGTGTTGAACTATGCCCTAGGTTATTCTTGTGCCATTCACACTTTGTGAGTAGCGAGTAAGTAACTAGATGTAGAATGTAAATAATGTGTGAATGGAAACAATAGACTCCCCTCCTATGAATTTTGATGCAAATGAACCAATATTTGTGCCATGTGATGGAGCTCGAAGGATGTAAATGGAACAATATGTACCCATTTCATGGATGGAACCTTAGGTGGTGAAATCTAGTGCTTAGTGATTGGTCCCTTATTATGATCACATAACTTTATATTTATCCGGTTCCTTCACTTTAATTTTGTAATCAACCCCGAAAAAGACCGACTACCAAAAAGATGAAATTATCAAACAGATAAAAAGGACCCAAGAAGTGAGAGTAAAGTGTAAAGAGGAGGACATGATGCCCGGAGGGGATGAAGGATCCTCGCATTGGCATCCTTGTTGGGCACTCCACCAGTCAAAAAAAGGTGAAACTAAAGTATGAAAAGACAATCTTGGCCAATAAACATGCAAGAATGAAAGAAAAACCAAAAGATGGCCAAAGACATGGGTTAATCAGTACTCTTCTTGCTTAGGAACCATGCAAATAGTAATATGTGATCGAGACTAAATAATGACTCAAAGTGCGTGATTTTGTGTCTACATTTTCCCCCACTTTATGTTGGTGAGAAGAATGCTTAGTAACATAAAGTAGATAGAGATGCATACCGATATCTATGTAGATTGATGTAGAAAGTGTGTTGAGGGACTAGACAAAGCGTGGAGTGATAAAAAGATGGAGCGTGGAGACTAAAGATGCAAAAAGTGTAAAAAGGTGATGAGAGTGAACCTAGGGTGAAAGCGTGTGTGTAAATGTCAATGTGTGTGATGTACTGCATGTTAGTATCATTGTGTGTGATGTACCCATTGTGTGTGATGTTGACTGCTTGCTTCCCATATGGACAAACCTATAAAAGAGAAGATGATCAAGTAGTCAAATACACATGTATATGTGTAAAAATGTGTGTAAAGACGCATGTATGTATCTAAAAGCATGTAATGAAAGTATGAAAATAAAAAGGAATATGTGCACCTGATCCATGATGAGAAAAATGGTATATAAAGGATCATGTTGATGAAGTGCAAGTTTTTTGGGTGATCTCACGCCACTGGCTAAATTAAGAAGTGTAGGAGGAAAGTTTGATTTATCCTCCAACCTATAACCGCTTCCCAAATCTGTAGAGATCTTTGTACCGCCTAATTTTTTGGGTGATTAGACACTAATGTAATGGAATAAGTGCAGGGATAAACTTCCTAGTTTTTTCCTCAAACATTTAATGCTTCTCATTATATAAAACACCACTACAGCTGGTGTGTACCCACGCATGTGCTAAGGACAATTTTCCTTGTAAAAGCCATTGTGGATGGAGTTTTGTAAACCGTGATGAACTCACTCGTTGTGTAACCCATTTGTGCCATGGAAGAAAACTAAAATCTGAATTGAACTGGTAGTTTTCTCGTGTAGTGTGTGTAAATCCAAATGATGCCCCCTCTTTGGGGGCGCATGCAACATCATTGTAGGAGGATGTAACCCCAAAAGAGGACCAACCATCAGAATCGAAATTATGCCTCGCAGGGGAGGGGAGGGGGATGTGCTTGGTAGAAACCAAGGCACATGAAAACAAAGTAGCTCAAAACAAGTGATACTACTAACAATCATGCATGTAGAAGACAAGTAAAATACGCAGAGACAATGTGTAAGAAGATAATGTAAACACCTAGAAGACAATATAGACCGCAAAGATTGGGTTGTAAACATTGGACATCACTTACATTGTCGCAAGACAATTAAGGCCATAGTGGCCACAAGTGAACAAGTTTGCATATAAGAAAATGGAAAAGCATACTTAAAAGTGCATATAAAGACAAACAAGTATAAGCAAAGTAATATAAAACCATCGTGGTAAATAATAATGCAAAACAAATGCTACACATGGAGCACCCATTAGAATTTTGTAAAGATAAAACATATGTCAAAGTGTGTCTAAACCAATAAAGTAGTGTGTTATGAACAAAAATGAAACAATAAAACCTATAGTGTACAAATGTGGATGCCCCCAAGAGCCACTATGGAACTGGTACTAGGTCCAAAAATCCATGTTGTGTGTAGTAGCCCTATATAGTTTGTGATCACAACTAGAAATAAAGTGAACGCACATGTGTGTATGAAAATGACATACAAGATATATATCTAGCATGTTTAATAAAGTATACATGTAAAGGAAAATGCAAGTAAGAGTAATTACAACCATAGAATGTAGTATGTTGTGGATGGATGGAATGAAATACAAAGTGGATGATAGAAGCATCATGCCCCGAGTGAATGGAGTTGTATGTAGTGAGGTTCATTTGTTTATTCCCCTCAACAATCAAGAATGAACCATAAACAAGAGTGCATCATCAGGAAATGGTCAAACTATGTGTTGTGTGTAGTGTGTTGTAGTGAATGTGTAGTGATGACATGCGACATAGAGATGAAGTGTGATAATACGTGATGATATAGATTAAAGTTTATATCGCAACTAGATGATATAAAAATTGATGATTTATCCTAAAGCGTATATCACTAAATGATGCAAGTGGAAGTGATGATATAGCCTATAAAGCATATAGCATATATCACTAATCTAGGAATGTTGCATGATAAAAAGATTGAATGCTTTAGTGTGTGAGTGTGAAGAGGCCCATTTATATGTATACTCTCAATAGTCCAGTATGGACCATGAGACTAGAGTGTGTCATCGGGTAGTGAGTGTAGCATATATTAGTAGATGTGCAAGATGCAAGATGTGTGAATGATATATGTGTAGGATATGTAGGATGTATGAAATATAGAGTATGAATTCCACATGATAAATATAAGATGTAAGATGTAGGATGATGTGCATAATAAAGAGGTAGGCAGATAAGGATGTCTAATATGTATTAGGTAGTATCTACCATTCAATGTGTGAGGATCATATGTGTAGGATGCCCTCAACATTCAAGTGTGAACCAAAGCACAAGAGTGCATCATTGGGTAATGTCAATGCAAGTGCATGTCAAAGTATGAGTGGAATGAGTAGATGTTGGATTGTTATGTGATGAAGATGTAATACACATGTTTGTTGTTTAGAAGAGTTGGTAGGGGATGATAAACACCATGCCCCCCAAGTATGTAAGTGATGGAGATTTAGTCAAAAGACACTAAGTGGATCAATGTAAGGAGTATTTTATTTGACAAAAGTGATTGGACATTGAAGTGAGGACTGGATAGGGTCCTTAAATTGTGAGAGTCGAAAGATGTCAGCTAGAGTGTGTTTGTCTTATGTAATGAGTGGTTTCTTATTAACCACAGATGACTTGAGAGGTGGAGGAGTTGCATTGATCTTTAGAGGGGGTTGCTTAGTTTGGATTCGGTAATATTGTAGGTGACTTAGTAGGAGGAAGTGTTGGAATAATTTGGAGAGGTGGTTGCTTGACTTGAGTAGATTGCATAGGTGGCACTTGAGTGATGGAAGAAGGAACACTAGAAGTGATGGTGTGATGCTCATTAGACATAGACAAATCAGATTTAGGAACCCACTGAGATGTAGCATTTGTAGATGGGCATGCAAAAAAATGTTGTGTAGCAAATGATATAAACCTTCGATGCCAAAAGATGTTTGATTTTGCATTGTAAAGCGTAACAGTCATTCTCGTTATAGACATATATTCGATGATAAGTCCAATATGGAAAAACTTGATATTTTGTAAGTCGATAAGGAGGATAGTAATGAGTAGGTGATAAAGTGATCAATTGATGACTAAGGATCTTAGCAAGAATGTCATGTTGCTTAGTATTGTGATCAAAGGTGAGAGGATCTGGTAATGGTATGGCTTAAGGTTCACCGATATGTTTTAGGTTGTGGAGCTCAATAGCTTCACTAGAGAGCATGCAATGGAAACTTGCTGGAAAATACAACAACATTCATCGATCAAGGGGGAACCGGCATCGGTCACCCAAAACCGTAATCAATCGGCCAGACCGACATCGGTTAGAGCAAGTAGGAACCAAAGAATGTTAAGGCTAACCGACGTCGGTTACCTGTGCAGGAGTGTTTTAATTAACTCTCGGGAATTAGATCTATTTTTAGCATTAAAGTATATCTATTGATTGTAATTGCATGGCTAAGTGCCCTAAGTTTATATACACCTATATAAGCATGAAAGATAGGGTTTAGATAAAAGGGGGAAGAGAAGGATTGAATTAGATCCTTGATTCTCCTAGATTGAGATAATGAAGATGAAGAAGAAGAGAAAGAAAGAATAGGTTACATGAAGACAGAGTCTCCATGGAGAGGAGATGGATATAAGGAAATAACAGGTACATCTGAATGGTGAGAAGAGGGTAACATATTCTACTGTATTTTCTTTGTATAGTTATTGTCTCATTGTAATGGCTTGCATAGTATGCAAAGCACATAGAGTTTCTTCTTGTAGATCCACATGTTGGTGAGATCTTGTATTATAGATCTATGTAGATCTAGTCTTGTATTGTAGATCCATGAGATCATATTGTATTTTTGATCCATGTAGATCTAGATATTGTAGAGGAGGTTGTCTTCATGTTTGCACATGTTATGTAGTGATGGAGAGACAGACTTACTTCTTGGTGCACAATCATAGTTACACATCTGGTAGACCCATGTAAGAGGTCTTGTTTGCAGATCCACAGAGAACTTGGTAGCAGTTCAGAGATGCAGTAGTTCCTGGTTATGTGAGATCTGTTGGTGGAGTTTGAGGCACGGTTGTAGTGCACTCATGGAGATCCATTTAGAGATCTAGAGGAGAGGAGATACTCTTGGAGAGATGCATTGTACTCTTGTATTGAAGAGTTGGTTTGTACTCTTGTTATATTATATATATGAGATCTCTATCTTTGGTGGACATAGCCCACATTGGGTGAACCATGGTACATGTTGTGTTATGTGTGTGTACTTTGTCTTGATTTGGATTATTCTAGTTTATACTTCCACTGTTGTAGATTTTGGGGAATTGTTTAGATCATGTGTGCATGATTTTGTTTGTTATTAAATCATAGCACTATTCCGCAGTCCCAAATTCCCAACAACTGGTATCAGAGAAACATTTTTTTTCCTGATGAGAAGATCATAGGAAGAGATTTAATCTCAAGTGGGAGCTAGAAGAGTAAGGTTGCTGGAAATTACAAAGTGACCGGCATTGGTTAAGTGGCAACCGATGCGTCGGTAGGGTGACCATGGTCGGTTACAAGGTAACCGTGGTTGATTACAGGGTGACCGTGGGATGTGGTGCTATCGGGAAACCTAGTTTTAAACAGAAAATCACATATCTGAAGAAATGGAAAGATGCATAGAATGTATCTTGTTTACTGAGGTGTCCCGGTTCTTGGAGGCACAAGCATGTTGGTCGGGATTGAGATCCGGTTATTGAGGTATGGTTTTATCTTGGTATTGCAATGCTTATATTATTTTTGTTGCACATGCATGTTTGGGATTGCAGATCTAGATCTGAGAATGAGAAAAGGAGTAGTTATGCATCCCTTAGTGTAGTTAGATGCATGGGCTTCATTAGAGAAGATGAATATAGTAGCACAAACAAAGACGGGGTTTCCATTAGAGAAACATGTTCTTCAAGTTGAAGATGCGGTTGAGTATCTTAGTGTTGGTAAGGTGATGTGTTTCATCTTGATGTAGTTTTATTGCATGTATTATTGTTGTTAAGTTTTTGTGTAAAATTTGGGTGCTTCTTGAAATGACTGGCTCAACACAACTATCGGCTTTGGTCAGAGTAGGCACCTGGTTTGGTGACTTTTGCCAATTTGTGGCGTTGTGTTAGCTCCAAGCACACCAATTTCGGCCAAGGAACCGACATCGGTCACAGAGGGTAACCTTAAGTACTATTCAACAAACCATAGTTGGCCTCTCGTGACAACGTTTTTGCACATGGTTTCTTACAGTAGAAGAGGGCATGGATGGTTCAGTGTCCTATTTTGGAGGATCATGTTTCTTGCACAGTGTGTACAAGAAGAAACAATGTTGATCACTTCAATGTTTGGATCAGAAAGAGGACAGATTTGGCTTGGTTAGTCCAGTGAGACTTTGGGTCAGGTATCTCTATATGGTTCATGTTTTATTTCTTTCTTTTGGAGCAGCTGATATTATGTTTGGATAGTGTGCACAGATTTACACCATGTTTTTGGTGTTGTTTGAGTTTATTTCCGGTTGTGTGGAATCTTGAGGACAAGGATATCTAGTCTAAGGATGAGATCCTCAATGAAAAGTCATGGTTAGACACAGTTGCAAGTAATGAAAGATTTTTAGTACACGAGGATGAAAAGAAGTTGATTCACCTACTTCACAAGAAGTCCAAACTTTTGTGATGTAGAAGTATTCTTTGATAAGAAGGGAATCATTTTATATTTTCTTTCATCTGGTTTTATTTCTCACTGACATATTAGCTTTTGAGCTTGGTGTTAGAGGCAATGCAGGGGATTTCATGTTTAGTGGGAGCAAGCCATGGTTGTTGGCATTGTAGGATTGGATACATGATGCACATGTAGAGTGAGAGGAGATTGCTACTATTTAGAGTGGCAGAGGCACTAGTTGGTTTTGGAGGACAGTCACGGATTTGCAGGTATATTGAGTTTATTGCTTTGTGATGTCACTTCTGGTTTATTTTGTGGTGCCTGGATATCCCTATGGGATTATAGTTGATGGTTAGATTCAGCTGGGTGAAGATGATAGTGCAATTTTTTAGAGTTTTAAGGGTTAAAATAGAAAATATGCTAGTCACGCAATGACCAGTGGTCGGTTAGGATTAACCATGGTTGGTCATCTGGTAACCATGGTTGGTCAAGAAGTGACCGGGGTCGGTTAGGAAACCGTGGTTGGTTTGGTTACAGGTTTGACAATAGTGTTTATTTACCATTTTGGATGGTGCCCTTGTTTTTCTTTCATCTTGGTTGATTGTGCAGAGTATGTTGATGACATGTTTTCTGGTATTTGCACTTAGTATTAGTTGCATGGTTTAACATGGTTGTTTTTTATTGACATTGATGAGCACAGGATTCATATATTGCTTTGGAGTTAGTTGGTGAGAGACTTGGTGCTTCTGGAGAGCCTGATAATATGGATGGATGTATAGGTGAGTTTATACATGTGGATAGATTCAGTTTTATGAGTCTATGATGATGTAGATGTTTGATTTTCACATGGATGCCTATGAGCACGGTTTAGTTTCCTTGAGCATGAGTAGGGGATGTTTGTATTTCCTCTTGATTACTATGTTCCTCCTTGATATGTATGTTATCTATAGATGAATTTCTTAGACATGCTAGTTATTTATATAGGGTTAGATTTGTAGATTGCAGTGTTTGGATTTCTTTGAGTTATGCAAGTGTTTGTGGATTGATCACCCACTGTTGCATGTAGAACTCATTAAGGGCTATTTTTACCTAGAATCTTGTTTTTCTTTTGCATATTCTAGTTTTACTTGTCTTTGGATAGTTGCATTAGTGGTTGCATGAAGACATGGATAGATGGATGGAGAACATGGTTGGTTTTACAGGTATGGCTATGGTTACTAGTTGAAGCTCAATACTTTAGTTTGAGTGGGAGCTCTTACAGGTGTGTTAGTCATGATGGCTTGGTTGCATGAGAGGCTTGGTGTTATGATTCAATGGGAGCTTGATGTATAGATAGCTTGGTTATCACGGATCATTTATAGCTTCATGGTGGTTTGGTAAGTCATGTTTTTTTATCTTCTTGGTTTGAGAAGATGGTTTGATCTTCTGGTTTTATTTTTGAGAGAATTGTTGAAGGAAAGAATAGATGGTCTTCATAGTGTGTAGAGGACAGTGATGTACAAGTATATGTACAAATATTCAACAATTTATCTCCAAGTGGGAGATTATTAGGTTGTGGAGCTAAATAGCTTCACTGGAGCATGTAATGGAAACTTAGCTTTGGAAAATACAACAACCGTCATCGGTCGAGGAATCGGCATGGTCACCCACAACCGTAATCGGTCAAGAAGGACCAACATCGGTCATATCAAGGAGGAAGGGCAGTAAGTTAAGTCTAACCGACGTCAATTACCTATGCGGAGTGTTTTAGTTAACTCTCGGGAATTAGATCTATTTTTAGCATTAAAGTATATCTATTGATTGTAATTGCATGGCTAAGTTCCCTAAGTTTATATACACCTATATAAGCATGAAAGATAGGTTTAGATAAAAGGGGGAAGAGAAGGATTGAATTAGATCCTTGATTCTCCTAGATTGAGAGAATGAAGATGAAGAAGAAGAAGAGAAAGAAAGAACATGTTACATGAAGACAAAGTCTCCATGGAGAGGAGATGGACAAAAGGAAATAACAGGTACATCTGAATGGTGAGAAGAGGGTAATGTCTTCTACTGTATTTTATTTGTATAGTTATTGTCTCATTGTAATGGCTTGCATAGTATGTAAAGCACATAGAGTTTCTTCTTGTAGATCCACATGTTGGTGAGATCTTGTATTATAGATCTATGTAGATATATTCTTGTATTGTAGATCCATGAGATCATATTGTATTGTTGATCCATGTAGATCTAGTCTTGTATTGTAGATCCATGAGATCATATTGTATTGTTGATCCATGTAGATCTAGATATTATAGAGGAGGTTGTCTTCATGTTTGCATAGGTTATGTAGTGATGGAGAGACAAACTTACTTCTTGGTGCACAGTCATAGTTGCACATTGGTAGACCCATGTAAGAGGTCTTGTTTGTAGATCCACAGATAATTTGGTAAGCAGGTCGAGACGTAGTAGTTCCTAGTTATGTGAGATCTTCTAGTGGTGTTTGGAGGCACAGTTGTAGTGCACTCATGGAGATCCATTTAGAGATATGGAGGAGAGGAGATACTCTTGGAGAGATGCATTGTACTCTTGTATTGAAGAGTTGGTTTGTACTCTTGTTATATTATATATATGAGATCTCTATCTTTGGTGGATGTAGCCCACATTGGGTGAACCACAGTACATGTTGTGTTATGTGTGTGTACTTTGTCTTGATTTGGATTATTCTAGTTTATACTTCCACTATTGTAGATTTTGGGGAATTGTTTAGATCATGTGTGCATGATTTTGTTTGTTATTAAATCATAGCAATATGATGTAGTTCCAAATTTCAAACAATATGAGCACATGTAGTAGACATAGAATGAAGATGATATGTAGAAAGTGAAGAAACATGAGCATGAGAAGTGTCCTTAAGATGTTGGATTTCAGATTTGAGATATGTAATCATGGATTCCATAGCATTAAACTTGTCTTGAAACAAATAATGTAAATCTTGAATTGAGTCCAACATAGATTGATTAGATGGAGGATCACGAGGACTAGGGTCATCAAATAGATGATCTAAAATAAGGCTTATTTCATGTTGTGGGGTAACTTTAAGAAGATACATCATATCTAGGGCTATTTAAAGAACATCTTGGCAAGTAGGATGCATTTGAATAAAATCAAACATTAATCATTGGAATTTTGGGAGCCATGATAAAGGAAAAATTAGGATCATAAGCATGAAGATCGATTTTAGGTTCACCAAAATGATTAACCTAAAATGGAAATATATTAGTCTAATTTAGTGCAAGTTTGCAGTAAATAAATAAGTAATGAAATAACTAAAATAAACCCAAGAAAAATAAGCTATGAAAATATGAAACCCTAAGCACAAGAAGGATTAGGATAATCCTTAGCCAAGTCAAAGATGTCGCAGGATTGTGTGATAATGGAGACTCGGTTGAACAGAGGAGGAAACCATCACACAGAACACGAGAAAATACAGACACAAGCTATTTGTTTGGACCAACAAAACTAGAAAAGGGATAGGGGTGCCTGAGTGCCCTAGTATGGGGAAATAACCAGAGAACCTCCTCTAAGATATCATTGAATGTTCTACTATGTTCACTTCATGTCACATGAATGTTGGTGTATGATCTCCGAAGCACTAGTAAACTGCAATAGAAGAATCACTTGAAAAACCCCGAGCAAAGCATCAAAACCCTAAAAAAAGAAAGTTTCATATGAAGTGGTCATAATGTCCTCAACTACTAAATTTATAGACTTATCACTAAGCATTGCACTACATCTCAGACCCAATGTAGTTCTAGGCGTGTGTACGAAATTGTGCCCTATGTTGTTCTTGTGTTAGTCGTAATTTGTGAGTAGCGAGAAAGTAACTAGATGTAGAATGTAAATAATGTGTGCATGGAAACAATAGACTCCCCTATTATAAAGTGTGTTGTAGATGAACCGACCTTTGTGCCTTGTGATGGACCTAGAGGGATGCAAATGGAGCTATAAATACCTTTTATGGATGCAACCTTAGGTGGTGATAGCTAGTGCTTAGTGCTTGGTACCTTATTATGATCACATAAATTTATATTGATGTGGTTCCTACACTTTAATTTCTTAATTAACCCGAAAAGGCCAACTACCAAATAGATAATATTCTCAAACAGCTACAAAGGACCCAAAAAGTGACAAGTAAAGTGTAAAGAGGATAGGGGGCACAAAGAGGGGACAAGGGCACCTAGTGTTAGCATCTTGGCTAGGTTCTCCAGTCTATAAAGGTGAAAATGAAGTATGAAAATACAGACTAAGCCAATAAATGTGCAAGACCGAAAGTAGCAAAAACTATGGTTAAATACATGGGTTAATCAAGTACTCTTCTTTCTTAGGAACCATGTAAATATTAGAATGTGATCGAGACTAAATAATGACTCAAAGTGCATGATTTTGTGTCTATAGTAATTGATATTCAAATTTGGATCTTTCTTCCACAACCATTTGAAAATATACCTACCATTTATTCACATGTCCAAGTCTGAAATTTCCAAGTTGTTCCAATATACTAAGCATACTAAATGTGTCTATATTTGTATTTTGCTAAACACATATTACCAGGTTAATGTTAGAAGCATAATGGACTAAGAGGGGGTTAAATCAGTCCTTGAAATTAAAATTAAATTTCAGATCACTCACATGAACCATTAACCATTAATCCATTCATTAATGTGTGCACAACAACATACAACATTCATTCAATAAATCAAGAGTAAGATAAGTAACACCATAACACAAGATGTAAGTGGGAAAACCTCAAGGGGAAGAAAATACACTATTTTTTTTTTTTCTAATATTACGATAAAAAATACAAAAAATACTCAAGTGAATATTACACATCACAAGATATTTCTTTAGTGAGGCACCAACCCCACAAAGAGCACCAACCCCTAAACCCTTGTTGATATTACACACAAAAATAGACTTGCATGAATATGACTCATCACAAATATTCTCGATGAAGTATGACCATTAAAAATATTTTGATACCACAACTGATATTGATCCAAATATTCAACTCCAAATTCTTCCAAATCCTTGTTCAAACCCTAGGTCTTCAATTTACACAATCTAGCTCTTTCTTCACTTCTCAATGCTTCAAACTCTTGCACAAACCATGTTGATATTCCTCAACCTATAACTCAATTGATATGCCTTTATTTCATGCTTCAAAACCTAAAAATGTAACCCACTTAGGTCGCACTTCATGCACACACTCCATTAGTTCTATAACAAAGCACCCAAATACATGTTTTTATAAGCTTCTCCACTTTTCAAACTTAGGATCAACATTTTACCTCATTTTGGTTTAACCAATACATCAAGGAAAAATTTCAAATTTTAAATTAAATAGTTACAAGTTACCCAATTAGATCAGCTTAGCTCAAACCCATATTACAAGTGCCAAAAATGTCTCAAAACCCCATAGGCACATTCTTAGAAATTCCCTTACATTAAATGTATGATTTTTCATGACCTAAAACCCTCTACACATGAATAAAATATCATAAAAATATCATACATGTTCACACATTTTATCAACCAAACATTTTTTTCATTTATCGGGCCCAATTCCCTTGACAAATCTCAAAATAGATGTTTCCTTCACCCTTCAAAGACCCTCAAACTTCATAATTCCACAAAATTACTTCTACTAAACCAATACATGTCATGTGACCATGAAATAGAGATGGCTTAACCTTGTATAATTCTTCTAAGAAAGTGATAATTCATGAAACATCTTTCACTTCAAACCATAAGCAACATTTTACTTCATGAGATAAACTCTGCCGAAAGTTTATTTCCAAAGGTTGGATCATAAAATAATTTATACATGCATTCAAGATATCAAAATAGATTAATTGGATTCCAAATTATTCTGCATTCACTTTCCATGTGATATGCAGCATCACCAAATCCATTGATGCTTCAAATAACATCAAACTTTCACTGGAACACATCTTGTCTTAAATCGCTAACGATGTTTCTATCCAAAGAATTCCATGTAAACCCTTGAAATATCCCAAACATGTGGAAAGACACATATCAATAGAAATATATGTGAATATAATTTCCAAAAAAATTTAATAATCTAAAACCTCCATCTGTAGCTCAAGTTATGCTCATTTTACTAGACACTGCTATTTGAGATCCCAAAACTACCCTTTGACCAATCAACCTGTTTGGACCTCAAAACACCATGAACCTGCATGATCATGCTCTCGAAAACTTCATGGACATTAATAACAATTCCTAATAATCATGAAACATTAATTTTTCATGTTACTCCTTTGGACCATCTTCTCCTAAAACCTTCTTCTTCAAAAACTTCCATTTTAAAGTGGGGCCCACTCATCACCATGACCTCAACCATACATTTCGGAGATACTTTGGGTGAGAAATTATATGTTAAAATCATCATTTATGTAGTTTTGGGAGATGTATGAGTGTTTTAAAGTATATATGGATGTTTCAAGAAGTTCAATCTAATCAATGTGGTATATGTAGAAGACTCAAGAGATTGAATTAGATTAAAAATAGTGTATGTAGAAGATCTAGAAGTTCAGATTTGATCAACTACATTAGGTGTGGAAGATTCGGTGAGTACTTGATTAATAATAGTGGATGTAGAAGGCTCTGAAGTTGGATTTGATCAACTATAGTAGGTGTTGAAGATTTAGGGTGTGAACTTGATCAATATTGTTGAAGGTATGAGATACATGATTTTGAAATCAAGAGGATTGATTTCGAATAGAGTTATTGTTGTAAAATTATTAGGAAAAGGATGTTTTAATATGTCCAAGGCTTGGTTTAGAGATATGTTGGGGTTGTTAAACAACAAATCACCTTGGTCGAGTAAGCTTTTAGATAGTCTCTTTGAAAGTGTGACACCTCTAGATGTCATGGCATTGGACTTGGTGATACAATATTCCTATTCTCGATACAAAATGGGTTTTGGATGATAATATTAGAAAGTTCGAACATGAGGGAGTTATATCATGTAGGCGGCAATAATTTTATAAAAAATAAAAGTATAAGATTATCCCAAGGGTTTAGAGTTATGAGGAGATATAGGTGGCCTTTGGGCTTGTTCCAAGTGTTAGATATGTTTTTAGATGAAGTTTTTATGACCAAGGAATGTGCCATGCCTTTATATTTATAATTTTTGGAAGAGGAATTAGAAACTTCAGGTTTAGGATTTTTGGATCATAATTGAACCTTATCATACTCAAGAGCTCAGGTCTCTAACTTGCGGGCCATGGTAAAGGATTCTTCAAAGGTTTGAAAGGATTGATTTTGAAGTGTTGATGAAATATGTTTAGCATAAGACCGAGAAAATATTTCAATTAACTCAATTTGGGGAGAGAAAATGATAAGCGATTGATTAGTCCATGCCATCCGGAAAAAAATTTTATAATATATTAGTCTACGAATTTTTTTGATAGCGTAGAGGTAAGTGGTGGGTATTTTATGGGAAATATTGATAGAAAATATTCTAAGAACATTTGGGCGAGTTGTGTGAAGGAAAAAAGTGAATGATGTGGAATGTTCCTCTATCAATCAAGGGCATGTCCTATTAATGACATTAGGAAGGAATGAAGATGGAGAGCATTATTGTGAGTTATAAGATAGAAAGAATGATGATAGGCTCTTATATGTTGAGGAGGATCTTCTTTGCTTTATAAAATTGGGTAAATTTTGGAAGTTCCCAATGAGCGGGATATGGTTAGATGGGGACAGATGGGTAGATGGGCTAACTACATATCCTGTTCGTAGGATAATTGATTTTTGATGAAGATGAGGATACTTCCAAATTGGCCATCCTATTCATGAGAGTTTGTAAGAGGTCGATGAAAGTTGTGTGTTGATTTTATTGGATTGAGGAGGCATGGGAGATGGAATATTCGATAACCTAGGGGTTATGAAGAAGCATTATGTTGAAATTGTAGCACATAAGTGGGGATGGGATTGGTAGCCTAAGATGCAACAGGAATAAATTGAGAAGGGTTATATTGATAGTATTGAGGTACTACGGTAGCAATAGAGGGTTAATATGTAGGTTGATATGGGATTAATATTTAGGGTTGTTGAATAGGTTGAGGTGGGATTAAAGGTTAGGGATGTTGAAAATGTTGAGGGTAGGATGAACGTTGAGGTTGTTGAAGAAGTTGAAGTGGGATTAAAGATTAGGGTTTATGAAAAGAAGCACTACCAACATTTTGAATGGATGCGGTGGGTATTGTTTGAATGGGAATATGAACACTTGTAAGTAGATTAGTGTTAATAGGTGGTAAGGATGGAGGAATGGATACAACCAAATTTTGAAGATGAGTGAGATGTGATGGAGGGATGGAAGATACATTATCTTGAGGAGGTGATGGAGGAGTAACAAATGTGGGAGTAGTGGAATAGGTAATTACTTGAATAACTACATGTTTATAACCTAGAGGAAAAATTTTATCGATATGTGGTTGTTGAACTAGTGATGAACAAGGTACTTCATAATAAACTAATTGACCTTTAGTAGAAGGTGTTGTTGGATATTGGGAAGCAGATGGTTGATTAATATTGAAGGAAATCATTTGTGTGTTGGGGTCGATTGAAATTTTGTGACACGATGAATTAATTGATAAGGAGGGGGTGGTGGTCACCATTCTTCATTATGGGTCAAAGGATTAGGAACATATAGAAATATAGTGGCCAAATATTTTGCAACATGAGGGTATTTCTATCTAGAAGTTCCTCGAAAGTCACAGAATTTTGGGATGATTTACAAGTCCATAAATAAATCTTCTTACACAAGTGGTGTACAAGGTGGGATAAATTTTGATTCAAATAGCTGAGAATGAGGTGAATATTTGATGTTCACCATTGTATCAAATGAGGGTAGTATTGTAATAGGGAAAGATGTAAATGAAGAAAGTTTTCTAGATTGTTGAAGAATTATAACCACATATATGGGGAAAAAATAATATGAGAAAATGAAATATGGTTGTTAAGAAAACACACTTAATTGAGATGAATTAATTATTTGAAAATAATTATAAATGTGTGAAATGGGTGGTTGGATGAAAACATAAAGAACCTAAAAGAAATCTAGAGCTAGTTTCAAGTTGTTTAGGATGTGTTCTGGATATACCCGGAGGTACGTGAGGCCTAAATCTATTATGGTTATTGGTACATGGCATGGTATAGGGGCCTAACCCACACTTCATGATCCCGTAGCGATAAGGGTTTCAGTGCTTGGCCAATATATTGATAACTAAAAGTTATTACAAATCCGAACACCGTGGTAGCTTCCCTATTAGGTGATGAAATCCCAATAGTTTCACCTGGGAGGAAGTGTTTTGATGTGTTGTTTATTGAAGTGATTTGGCAGTGTGTGCGGAGAAAATTAAAAAAATAAGTGTGAATGCGGAATGTTAACCACCTAATTAAGCTAAGTGATCAATAAGTATGCAAGAAAAGAAAAAGTTTGTTTTAAAATCCCAAAGTGAAGTGTGATAGTTAGATGAGAACAAAGCAATCAAAGAGTTAATAAAAAGGCAATATTGAAAGCAAAAAGGTGTAAACCACAAAGAGAAAAATTGGATAATGTTTTTCTTTTTATATTACTTACGATGAGTTTTTTTACATTCCAAGAAGTAAATAACCCAACAATTGATCGAGAAGTAGAAACAAAAACCTACAATGTTAGGAGAAGATATAAAATAACAAAGAAAACAAAAAACAACAACCAATGAAACGATCGATAGTCAAGAAGAAAACATAGGACTTGCTTTAGCAATTACAAGAATCGCTAGCAATTACAAGAATTTCTAGAGATTACATGAATCCCTAGTGATTATAGGAATTGTGACGATTTTCTTTAATTGTTGATGATTACATAATAGAGAGATAAATAAATGAAAAATTAAATAAAACTTAGAAAATGGGTCCCACCAGACGTTCCAAGATGTAATGGTGTAATCCTAGTTCTCAAATCATATCAATGAAATATAACTCACATAACCATACCTTGAATATGATAGGGCTTAATAACCAGTAGTGGATTATGAATGTAATTTCCTTCGATTTGTATACGTGCTCCAAACTCCAAAGAGGGTTTGGATATGAAAAGAAAATAAACAATGAACAAAATGATGTTAGATAGATATAAAGTGAGCTTTCTTACAAAGGTTAGTCTCAAGAACCAAAGGGTGTTCTTGTGCGGGTGTCAGATCACATTTTCACTTAAGATATGGATACAAAATAAGATATAAGAGCATATAAATGATAATAAATGGAGTTAAAGAAAACACAACATTTTTCAATATATTTTCCAATGTTTTATGTTAGATAATATGCTATAGATGAAACCAAATAGACTGATCTACAATTCGATAGGTTCTTCCGTATGTTGATCATAGTAAATGACTCATAAGAGATTAATGAACTACCAAAGGTTATAAAAGTAATCCTCCCAATATTGGTCATCTTGATCACTTTCCTCACAAGATGACATACAACTGATCGTCAATGTCATCGGGTTGAGGGGTGAGTAAAATAGCGTAGAAACTCAAATCATATGCAATGTCGTATTGATCCCATAAAAACATTTTTCAAATGATCGAGAGATTGTGAATATAAGTTATGCGATGTGGGACACCTGGTAAGGTCATATAAATAGATCCATACTTGAAATAGAGGATTAGTGATAAAGATATGATGAATTATGATAAAAGTGCAAGGAACGTAAAAATAAATAATACAATTTGAAATCGTTGGTGATTGGAGGAATCGTTAGTGATTGTTGTAAAATGACATATAGATTAATAAAAGAGTGATTTAATAAGTCATATTATGAATAAGGATTTATTACTATTTTGGTTAAACAATCAACATAGAAATAAGAATATGAAATAAAAAACCAAATAAATAATTACCTTGGTGAAATGATATATGTGCTTGATGTATGTACGATGTGATTTCAAATAAAATGTGGCTACTCTAAATGTTTGAGAGTGGTTGAGTGTGTCATCATATTTTTCTTGAATTTTAGAGAGTCGAACTTTGTTGTAAATGTTTGATGATCCAAAACCAAGGGGGAAGGACCATATTTATAGGGTTCCTAGTGATTACATGAATTGATAGTGATTCAAGAGGGATAAGAAAACACATTTGGAAGTGGTTTTTACCACCTCCAAATGAGGTGGATTCGGGTGATGATGTGAAATTAAGGATAAGAAAGCTTGACCTTGAGGATAAGGATGATAACCACTTAGATAATTTGGCATTTTGGGATAGGATAGAGTTAAATGGGAGGTGGAATAGAAATTAAAATATTTACGGGATGTCAAAAGGGGTTAGCATAGGATTTTGGGGGAAATGCATTTGAATTTGAATTAAGAGTGAGTGTAAATAAAAATAGAGAAGTAAAAGGAACGATAAGAAAATCATACCAATCCAATAACTCATATGTTAATCAAACACCACGATCAATAAGATAAAAGAAATTCACCAAGAATAACTTTAATAAAACCTTTGCAAACAAATGAGAAGAAATATCATATATTATTATGGAACTCAATGAAATACAATGAGAATGAGCCTTGATTATATAGGTAAGGAATAACAATCTAAAAACCAGTCAAGGTCATAGATCAAGCCATAACTCAAGGAAAGAAATAGTCATCAAAGAACTAGTCAAGACCATAGATTTAGGAAAGAACTAGACATAAAGGATCTAGTCAATAACATAGATAAAGGAAAGAACTATACCTAACAACTAGATAATATCCCCCTAATATCTAAATAAAATAAAATAAATATCCACACACTTAAGTGGGTGAGGATAAATACAATAAAGGTAAGTAAAGTGCCTAGGTGAACATGAGTTAAGGTAAATACCTACTCTAACAAGAAGACTAGACAAGAAATTAGTGTGCAAGATTTTAGTGTCTATACCCGTATAAGAAAAATCAGATAAACATTTTTATAAGTAAAAGGTGAGTAAAAGTAGTAGCAAAGGAATGAGTGTACCTTATTTATGAGAGAGTATAAGATAGAAATTTTCCATGTTTGTCATGAATATATTGCAGGGATGGGATTGGGAGAGATAAATTCCCAACCAAGAAAGTGTCGAGCCATAGATTTGAGGGTCATGCCGCCAAGGATGAAATTTTTGGGCGATATCATGCCAAGAGTGAGGTTTTTGGGCGATCTCATGCCAAGAATGATTTTTGGTGATCTCACACCAAGAGAAGAGTTTTGGGGAGAGAATTATGTTTTTATCTCCTTCCATGTTGCTTCTAAAATGATAAGTTCCACTTATAATTAGAACGTCATGATTAGTAACAAAAATTTAATTTAGTTGTACTTGAATTGTTTCGAATCAGAACTGAATTATACCTAAATTAGACTAAAATCATAAATAAATTGTAATTAAATTATAGCCAAATTGAATCGAATTGTATCCAAATTAATCAATTACTCAGAATCAAGCCAGTGTACGATACTTTAGATCCATACTTGTAAACTATTAGAAACTATGATGAAATGAGATTTTTTTGGATTTTTCCCCAAGACACTAGCGCCCAAGTAGGTCATAAGCACCTCTTGTTCTGTCCACTCTCTTGGGTATTAGTGTCTTCCCTATGTCTATGATCTAATTTTTATTCTAGACCACTTTGTAACTATGTTCCTTTGTTAATTCTATACTATGTTGTTATGTTCGGAGCTATGTGTCTGCTAGAAGAGTGATTTATTCACCAAATAGTTTCCCCTCATTTGCGGTGCAAGTGACGCATGTATGAGGAGGCAACCAAAATGAGAGGAACTGAAACTGATAAGCATATTATAGGTTGGATACGTGCAAGGGGTAAGGGATGTGCATGGTGAAACCAACGAACATGTAAACAAGATAGACTAATAATCAAGTATTATTGCAAAAGAGCTAGGATGTAGTAGAATACAGTGTAGCAAGAAACTATGAAGACAAGAGGTATCATGAAAAGTGGCTCACATACACGAGACATTTCTCATAATGTCATAATACAATCAAGGTTGAAGAGGCCATATGAAAACAATGATCAAGACCGATATAGGGCATAGCCCGTAGACAATAACAAACACTAGACAACAAGAAATATGAGACAACCATGGGTGTATAGAATCCTCCATGGAAAATTCTACACATGAAGCACCCATTAGCATGTTAGAAAGATAAATAGTATGTAAAATCATGAATCGAGTAGTGAAAAGTAAGTGAGAAGAAGAATTAAATATTGTAACAATAGTACCTATAAGCATGGAGTATGAGATCAACAAAGGTAGTTTCCCAAGGAGCCTTAGCGGAGACTTGTAAAGAGTAGTGTTGAACATCATACATCATGTAAGAATTTTGAAAGGTCTTGTATTTACCTCAATATACCATGTGAATGCACATGTTTTCATATAAAAATATGATGACATAATAAATATCCAACTAGCATATGAAATAAAGTGCAACATGTAAATAGTGTAAGATAACAAAAGTAAATACAATCAAAATGTGTAGATGTTATGTGAAAATGATGGTGTCTTTGTGATATGTAAGATGTAGAGATGAGAGTGGCCACATTTCCCGGAGGATGTGTGTGACGTGAGGTTCATTTAGGAATTGCACCCTCAATAGTCAAGTATGAACTGTAGAACAAGAGTGCACCATCGATAGTGATCATAAAGTATGCATATCGGAGTTGTGGCAATGCACGAGAATGGTAGACGTGAAGCAGAGAGCATAATAAATAGAGAGAAAGTAGCCAAGATGTGACTAGTGAGGGGATGTTGAGATCCCCCAATTATTCGTGTTGTGGGATGTTAAGTAAAAAATTAAGGATATCATCAGTATCAATGCCATAACCGATAGGATTTATATTGGAGACATAATATGTGATAGTGTGAGGTTGATCATAGAAAGATCATGTGTAGAATAAATTATACATTCCAATAGAATATTCTTCATCAATAAAAGGGGGTTGTGGAAAATCATGTGTACCAATGAATTAGGTTTTGGGCATAACCAAGGAAGGAATCATTGCAAATAGAGATGTGGCCAAAAGGCATATGAAAGGTAATAGTAGTATGGTTAAGGTCGATGGTACCACCAATATATTTAATCCAATATTGTCCAAGGGTGAGAGGAGAGGAATGGGGTGGACGTGAAAGGAATATCAATAAATGGAAGACATAGAGGCCATAAGAAGTAGTAACAAATACATATTTGTGATATAGGTGGGGGATATTTGGGGGAGATCAACAAGTGTGAATCCTAATTGTGCTAATCCTTCATGTGTGCAAACAATGGAAAGGTAAGTGGGATCGAATGGAATATGATGATAATAAGAGTCATGTATGAGTAAGGTGCATGTGAATGGATCGAAGTGGATCGAGGTGACCTAGGAAGATGGATGAGATTACATGAGGTCCATTATATGTATGGTTACCTAGAAAATAATCTTGGTTGTAGTAAAGGAGGAGGTTACTTGAATTGATACTCACCGGGCTAGTAGTTAAACGAAGTTGTTTTGGAAATAGGATTTATCGGCCTCACGAGGATTAAATTTGAGGTTACGTGACTTTTCATCGGTAATCTTTACGACATTGACTTCATCATAATCATTTATAAGGACATTATCTTATTGGATAGAATTATCGAGTATATTAGGAGGATGGGTAGTGGATGTAGGACTAGGAGAAGAAGTAAAGAGTGTAATTATCGTAGTGATGGAGGGAGATATGGTAGGGAAATAATATCAGTGGTATGTGTAGGGATGGAAGGGGAAAATGTTGAGGTAGAAGAGGTAATGGAAGTAAAGGATTGATTAACATCATATGTATTAATAACATGGTATGGGATAGGATAAAGTGCAGGTATAGGCATGGAAGTGACATGGTGTATTTGAAAGAAATTTAAGGGTTCGCGGTTAGCGCAATTATTATTCTCATCTCCATCATGTAATAAATTAACAAACTGATGCACCGTAGAAGGAATAACATTCATAGCATGGATCATGGTCTACCAAGTAAAAAATTAAACTAAAATGATGTATCCATGATATAAAACAAAGTGGGAAGTTTTTTTTTCCCAACCTATAAAGGTAAGGTGATGGTGTTGAAGATTGTTTGAGTAGTAGAATCATATCCATTAATAAGGGTAAAGTATTTGGTGATCTAACTATCAGGAATTTTCATTGTGTGACTAATAATAGGGAACATAGATTTGGAGTACAACTATTATCAATTAGTAGGTACTTGATATGATGATGACCAATAGAGGTTGTAATAAGAAAAGGTGATGAGTGATCACGGAAAGAAGTAGGATGGATATTTTAATTAATAAATGATATGGCATGTGGTAGGTTTTGAGGGATTGAATAAGATGGGCGGAGGCAACAAGATAATTGTCACTCATAATTGGAATGGAACATAGGGAAGCTTGTAATATATGGCGAAAATCTAGTGCATTACGTAAAAGATCATAAAGGTATATTTTATCGGTGTATTATTTAGTTTCTCAATGATATCATAGCCTTTTGAGGAATTGGTAGGAACTATAGAGGTGATAGGTGGTGGAATAGAGATAGGTGGAGCCACGAGTTTCCTATTGTGTTGAGTGACAACTCTTAGTGCGAAATCACAACACCCCCAAATGATCTCTAAAAATCTAATTTTCTAAAATGCGAGACTCATTTGGTGTGATTACATAACATTGAACTTTCCCCAAGGTGTGGGACCTTGAAAAATGGGAAATCTCTCCAGATTGAAGGTTGGTTCCTTATTCCTCTGTTTAGGTGCATATGTAGAAACTTGCAGAGGATCTATTCTTAATCCTAATCTAAAATTTACCAAGGAGATAGGGATAGAAGGAATACATAAATTAAAACAAAGCTAAACTACGAGGTGATGCACCAAAGGAATGATGAACACTTATTTTTCTAATAGACACAAACCAAAAAAATGCATACAATAAACAAGCATCAGATAGCCATATATATAATGAGAGACCAGATGAAAGAAAAAGAGACAAGAAAGGATCTAAAATTGATCACATATGTGTTTTATTGCTCGTAGATTGATACAGTCCATTACAAAGTAGCCAAGAGGAAGAAACATAATGTAATTTTTGATGGAAGGCCTAAACCCCACAAATCCCTTTGCTAAGAGGAGAAGGGAGCCTGAAAAAACAAAGAATGTCCAACCCTTTACAATGAATCATGCCCCCATATTTATAGATTCAACTTGAAAGAAGAAAAGAGAGAGAAGCGGGAAAAGTAGGTTGAAGCTCAACCACCATTGTTAATGCCTTTGATGAAATATCTCCCCAAATCCATATTTACTGCATCAATCCTTGGTTTGGTGCCTTGAAGGAAGAGGAAACAACAAAATAGATCAAATCTGATCTGGTTGTTGAGGTAAGAAGATCCTGCATTGAAAGCCTAAAGATGTTTCCTCTAATTTTCTTCACCTAACCTCCTCAAAATTAAAGTTTTAGACCTCCATGGCATGGGTGAGGCTGAGATATTTCCAATGGCATTAGATTTGCAATATTTCAAGCCCTAGGTCGAAATATATGCCCTTTGAAGTTTGTATCGGGTTTGTATAAGAGGGTGGGAAAATAGCTTGAAAAATGGGTCCCCTTTTGAGATAAAAGGGGTAAAGAACCAACTTTTTTTTCCCAACGGTCCACTTTCCCCTAGAACACATGGCATAACTTTTCGTGCTCATTTATAAACCTTTTCTCTATTCACCCCTTGAATCAAGCCATACTGACACTTGGCATTCTCCGCTTATACCTTTATACTTAGCCAATTTTGAAGCCTTTTATGTCCGCCTTTTGACTATGTTTCCTCTTATGCGGGATCGTTGTTAATCCAATATTTGGCACAAGGGCGAAATATGGATAACAATTTGGTGACTCACAGGGGTATCTACCTACTAGATGAAAAGACCAATTGCCTTGTCATATCCGTTGGGCATGGAGTTGAGAAAGATAGTCTGATACTAATTTTTCCTCTGATTCATGAGCTCGAGCTTGCTTGCACTCCCAATTTTCATAAGAAATCTCGAAATGAAGGTTTTTGAGAGTAGAAAATTGTTTTAACCTAGGGCTTCATCTGTCTCTCTAAATGGACTACACAAAAGCCACAAAACAACACCACACTATATACAAAATTTGAAATCATACATGCTCCAAATGGAACATGCAGAGTGTGCAAAGCACTTAGGAGAAAAGAAATCTACACTATAACAAGACAATGTGCATAAGCACTTAGAGGAAAGAGAAAACTAAACTAATATGTACAGGGTGAGAACTCCCCTTTTAGTAGCAAGTGCTTAAGATAGATCCCATTTACTGGAATCGTAACTCTTCACCCTCCAATGTAGACAATTGGAAAGCATTGCTACTTTTGCATCTTGTGATCATATAGGGGCCACTCCAGATGGCATCAAATTTGGAATGCCTTCCTGGTTTTGCTCGATCTGCATCCCATTTCAAAACCAGGTCTCCTTCCTGGAAGGTCCTTGCTTTTGTCTTCTTGTCAAATAATTTCTTGATTGAAGCTTGATTCTTCTCTATTGCTTGGAGAGCATGCTCTCTGGTTTCTTCTAATTCTATCAACTCCGCATACCTAGCCTCCATTGGTCCAAATTCAGACATCTCTAGTTGCTTCACGAGCTCCAATGTTGGCAACTCAAGTGATATAGGCAACATTACCTCTTTCCCATAGACAATCTTGAATGGAGAGCTACCTATAGATCTCTTGGGTGTTATTCTATCAGCCCATAAGGCCGTTTTGAGATTTGTGTGTTAGGTCCTCTAATTCTCATAAAGAGTTTTTCCATGATGATCCAAAAGCGAGTTTTTATTTGTGGACTCAACTTGGCCATTACCTTGAGGGTAATAGTTTAATGAAGTACTCAAATAAGTCCCATTCTTAACAGCCCATCCTGTTATTTTGAAACCTATGAATGCTAATGCATTATGCGATATGATGGTGTGGCACTCCAAATCGATCACTATCCCTTCATAGAAATCTAGGAGGATACTAGACTCGTTTTCTTTCTTGAGTGCCACTGCCTCGGTCCATTTGGTAAAATAATCTATCGTTGTCAGGATCCATTTGTGACCTTGGCTTGAGTTTGGATTGATGACTCCAATGAAGTCCAATCCCCATTGCATGAAAGGTTGTTCGACTAAAATTGGGTGCAGTGGAAGTGCTGCTAGATTTTCCTTTCCCTTGAAGAATGCACAATTCGTGTACCTTTTGATCCATGTATAGTAGTCACTAAACACTTTGGGCCAATAATATCCTACTTTCATGATTTTTACTCGTGTTACTCTTGGAGCAAAATGGCCTCCATCTACTTTAACATGGAATTCTTGTAGCACTCTCTCCACTTGATTTGTCCTAATGCATCTCAGCAGAATGCCATTGATGTCCCTCTTGAACAAGACACCATCAATAAGAACATATGGGATGGCATGTAGCCTGAAATGCCTTCTTTTTCTTTACTCATCCCATGAGGACACATGCCTATTCAAAGGAAGTGCACCATATCTTGGGTCCAACAAGGAGTAGGTACATCATCTCTCCCCTCTTCTTGATCTTCTTGTAGAACAAGAACAACCTCCTTTTCACTGTTTGTTTCATCTTGTTGACCTAAGGCTAGTTGTTCACACAACCCCTTCCCATAGACCAGCTTGGTGACCTTGATCTCAATGTCATATTCCATGACACGAGTGATCCATCTGCATGCTTTTTATTTAGGTCCTTGCAAATTGAGAAGGAATTACTTAACTGCCGCATGGGAGACCAATATTGGATCTTATTGTTTAAAACCAAATGCTTAAACTTCTTCAATCCTATGATCACCACCAGGACCTACTTCTCAATGAAGGAGTACCTCACCTCATACTCTTCTAGACTTTGTGAAGAAAGCAATTGGATGTTCATACTCTTTGTTCTTTTGCACCAAGATTGTAGAAATTGTGTAGGGGTTGCCCAAAGGAATATAGTATGAAGTCTTTGGAAAAATCTAGATTCACAAGAGTTGGGGCTTGTGATATGGCTTCTTTGATAGCCTCAAAATTACTTTTCCTTCATTTGTCCACCTCTAATTTGGTAAAATAATCTATCAGTTGTCAAGATCCATTTGTGACCTTGGCTTGAGTTTGGATTGATGACTCAATGAAGTCCAATCCCCATTACATGAAAGGTTGTTTCAACTGAAATTGGGTGTAGTGGAAGCTTGCTAGATTTTCCTTTCCCTTGAAGAATGCACAATTCTTATACCTTTTGATCCATGTGTAGTAGTCACTAAACACTTTGGGCCGATAATATCCTAATTTCATGATTTTTACTAGTGTTACTTTGGAGCAAAATGGCCTCCATCTACTTTAACATGGAATTCTTGTAGAACTCTCTCCACTTGATATGTCCTAATGCATCTCGTGAGAATGCCATTTATGTCCCTCTTGAACAAGACACCATCAATAAGAACATATGGGATGGCATTTAGCCTTAAATGCCTTCTTTTATCTTTACTCATCCCATGAGGATACAATCTGTTCGAAGGAAGTGTACCATATCTTGGGTCCAACACCTTCTTGAGGAGTAGGTACATCATCTCTCCCCTCTTCTTGATCTTCTTGTAGAACAAGAACAACCTCCTTTTCACTATCTCTCTTCATCTTGTTGACTCGAGGGTAGTTGTTCACATAACCCCTTCCCACGGGCCAGCTTGGTGACCTTGATCTCAATGCCATATTCCATGACACGAGTGATCCATCCTACATTGCTTTTTTTACTCGAGTCCTTCTTGAGAAGGAATTCCTTAACTCACGCATGGGAGACCAATAGTTGGATCTTGTTGTTTGAAACCAAATGCTTAAGCTTCTTCAATCCTTTGATCATCGCTAGGACCTACTTCTCAATGAAGGAGTACCTCGCCTCATAATCTTCTAGACTCGATCAAGAAAGCAATTGGATGTTCTCAGTACTCTTTGTTCTATTGCACCAAGATTGTAGAAATTGTGTCGATGCCATGAAAAAGGCATACAAGTATGAAGTCTTTGGAAAAATATGGTTCCTTAAAGTTGGGGCTTGTGATATGGCTTCTTTGATAGCCTCAAAACTCACTTTTCCTTCCTTGTCCACCTCTCGATTTGGTAAAATAATCTATTTGTCAGGATCCATTTGTGACCTTGGCTTGAGTTTGGATTGATGACTCAATGAAATCCAATCCCCATTGCATGAAAGGTTGTTCGACTAAAATTGGGTGCGATGGAAGTGTTTAGATGGTTTTTTTCCTTTCCCTTGAAGAATGCACAATTCTTGTACCTTTTGATCCATGTGTAGTAGTCACTAAACACTTTGGGCCAATAATATCCTACTTTCATGATTTTGAGTGTTGTTACTCTTGGAGCAAAATGGCCTCCAACTGCTTCAACATGGAATTCTTGTAGCACTCTCTCCACTTGATCTGTCCTAATGCATCTCAGCAGAATGCCATTGATGTCCCTCTTGAACAAGACACCATCAATAAGAACATATGGGATGGCATGTAGCCTGAAATGCCTTATTTTTTCTTTACTCATCCCATGAGGACACATGCCTGTTCGAAGGAAGTGTACCATATCTTGGGTCCAATAAGGAGTAGGTACATCATCTCTCCCTCTTCTTGATCTTCTTGTAGAACAAGAACAACCTCCTTTTCACTATCTGTTTCATCTTGTTGACCTGAGGCTAGTTGTTCACACAACCCCTTCCCATGGACCAGCTTGGTGACCTTGATCTCAATGTCATATTCCATGACACGAGTGATCCATCCTACATGCTTTTCATTTAGGTCCTTGCTGAGAAGGAATTCCTTAACTCCGCATGGGAGACCAATAGTTGGATCTTGTTGTTTGAAACCAAATGCTTAAACTTCTTCAATCCTCTGATCACCGCTAGGACCTACTTCTCAATGAAGGAGTACCTCACCTCATAATCTTCTAGACTCTGGCTGAAGAAAGCAATTGGTTGTTCTATACTTTCTTTGTTCTATTGCACCAAGATTGTAGAAATTGTGTCGCTGCCACCAAAGGCATACAATATGAAGTCTTTGGAAAATATGGGTTCACAAGAGTTGGGGCTTGTGATATGGCTTCTTTGATAGCCTCAAAACTTACTTTTCCTTCAGCAAAGTTTAGTCCACCAAAGGAAAAAATTGGTTTTTCCCAAGAAGATTTGAAGAGCCTTCTTGTGACTTGGCAATGGCAATGTTCTTATTGCTTGAACTCTTTCCAAGTCAATTTCCAATCCTTCCTTTGATATGATATGGCCTAGAAGCTTGCCTTCATGGTCCAAGAATATGCATTTTTTTTAGTTCATTGACACCCCAAAACTCCTGCATCATTGGAAACACTGCCTTAGATGGAAAGGTGGTTTATTGCATTCTTGGAAAATAGTATGTAATGTCATCCAGATAGATCAACACTATTTTATTGATCAGCCCCTTGAATGCCATATCCATTGCCCTTTGAAAAGTGGCTCGACATTGGATAATCCAAATGGCATTTTCTTGTATGCATAGGTGCCCCATTTGGTGGTGAAAGCTATTTTGAATTGATCATCTTCTTTCACCATGATCTGGTTATACCCTGAGTAGCCATCTAGGAGGGAGAACCTTTCTGACCCAGACACTACTTGCAAGATCTGCTCCATTGAAGGGAGTGGGTAGTGATCTTTGAGGGAGGCTCTATTCAAATCTCTGAAGTCAACACACAGCCTGATTTCTCCATTTTTATTTCTAAATGGGACAGGTTTGCAACCCAACTTGAGTGTTTGATTGGAAATATGATATTCACCTCTATCAGCTTGTTCAGCTCCTTCTTCATCAGAGGCTCAATATGTGGGTTGACTAGTCTCTCTTCTTTACTTTGATGGGCTGAGCAGTTGGATCTAGTTCAATTGTGTGTTGTGCTAGCTTTGGATTGAACCCTCTTAGGTCTTCATAACTCCAAGCAAACACATCAAGAAATTCTTGGAAAAGTTGTATGAATTCATACCTTTCTTGCTCGGTGGCCACCTTGCCAATTTGAAGTGTTTTGTCTTCTCCAACTAGGATTGACTTTGAATCTTCTCCTTTGATTTGCATGTTAGCCTTCTCCTTTCTGAACTGATCATTAGGATTGAAAATAGATTCTAGTGTCACTAAGCCTTTGGGAAGCTTGTTTGTATGTAGTTGTACTATCTGATTCCCGTACTACTGCTCTAGTCTGCTCTGGTTTATAGTTGAGAATTCAACTTCTTCTTGTAGAAAGTTAATGATCTGTTGATCATTCTCAAACACCTGCCAGCATGTATTATTATCTAGCACTACTGGCCTCACAACCACATGGATATGTGGTTGTTCTCTATCTCTTTTGATGTTGTCAACCACATCAAATGTTGCCTTGCATTCGATCTGCTGCAAGTCTTTCAAAGGTGACTTCATTCTCCTTCCTAGGTATGGACACAATATTGAAGGCCTCAAAATTCTCCATGAGATCCCATACCCTACTCTTGTAGTTCTTGAGCAGGTCATTTTTGACAACATTTAGTCCTCTGACTTGATTGGCAACCAGTTCACTGTCACCAAACACTTGCAAGTTCTTGATCCCTAGCTTCCTTGCCCAATGAAGACCTTGGACTAAAGCCTCATATTCATAGTGTTATTTGAGCAAGAAAACTAGAATCTGAAGGCTGAATAATATCTCATACCTCTGGGGGACACAATCATGGCTCCTCCTCCAGCTCCTTGTCTACTCCTTGAGCCATCAAAGAACAATTTCCATACCTCATTGTCATCCTTGTATTCTGGCTTAATTAGGTCAGGAAGGGGATGATTCTCTTCATGTAGATAGTAGACACCCAGTTCAGATTATTCCATCTCCTTATAGGGGTCAAAAGCATGTCTTTTGTTGGCCCACTCATCTAGGGTTAATTTTGGGATACATCCCACCTTGGTATCTGTTTCGTTAGTGTTTAGGAGGTCTTTTTGATCAAAAGCTAAGTAGTTGGCATTGATTGGGCTAGGCACATAGGATTCAATATGATAATTAGTAATAGGTTTAGATCTGATTGTGGCCTTCACCCCATACCTTGTCCTAAAGAGCATATGTGACCAATTAGTAGATGGGTAGCCTCCAATTTTGGTAGTGAAGTCTTTGGACAGACACAAAGAAAAATGTGGTGGCAAATCTATGATTGACATGTTTTGTAAAACAGTCACATTAGGGAAAGTGTGTAGAGTGAGACTCAGATCCTTGATAATTCCCATAGTGGTCACTGTTGTCCCATCTAATTGGACAACTCCTCTAGAGATGACTTCATATTGGAGACCCAACTGATCAGCTATTTGTTTAGGCATCACAGAACTACTAGCCCCAGAATCAATCATACAATTATGCACCAATTTGTCTCCAATAATCAATGAGACATAGAAAGGAGGAGGTCTCAGTTTTTTACCTTGTTGTTCTCCATGGTTTCTCCCTGGTTGAACCGCATTAGCAAGCACTCTCTCTTGTTGGTTAGGGGGTGATTTGAACTTGACCAATTCTACATGGTAGTCTGCAATAGATCCCTCTGCCCTGGAATGGCCAGTGACTCCCATAGTGAAATGTTCACACTTTTCCTTTTCATTTTCTCAATAATATTGAATGAGCTATCCTTTTTTTCCCCTTCCCAGACATATTTCTTTCTTGCACGTGGGTCGTTACAACCGGTGCCTGACTGGGTTTGGAAGGTGGTTTGGATTGGTTCAGTATGTTGGGGGTTATACTTGGAGCACTAGGACCTTGTGGAGTGATGGAAGGTTGAGGGTCACCTGAGTTCAGTGGTTGGCCTTCTCCAATATTTCTCCTTTTGGACCGTGTGTTGGCAGCCACACCTTGAGGAGGGGACTGATTCATCCCACAGAAGTCTTCAGCCTACCAATTGACAAGCATAGTCTCATTTGGGGGCCACCTTGTTGAGCTCCTTGTTTTTGACCTTCCTCTTGGCCAGGTTCTTGTGGCACCATACTAGTTTGCACCATCAAGGCCTGATTTAGAGCACCATTAAAGCACATTGATTGGTTATGTGGTTGATTGCATGGAAAGCACCAATCATATTCATGTGCCATATTGTTCTGATGCGGGACCAATTCTCTTGATGTTGAAGTTGTGTTAGGATCATACGGCTGAAAGGTCTAGCAACTTGGGGTTGTCCTTGGTTCTAGCTTTGATTCACAGTCTGAGGTGGTGGCCTATTCTGTTGATACTAGGGTCTAGCTTGATATTGAGCCTGGGGCTGGTATGGCCTGGAACTCTGAGCTTGTTGTCTTTTGATGGTCACTAGCTCATTCCCAAAGTTCTGAAGTTGCTTCATCACTTCTGAAGCTCTTTAGAGGTATTAGATGATGAATTGGAAGCTTCAGTTGAGCTTTGACTCCCTGGGGTGGGTATAGGAGCTAATGTAGGCGCTTGGCTAGTATCTGGGCTTCCTAACTCAGGGTACAAAGGCATGGATGGCCTAGGAGTGATTTTTCCAGCTTAAATCAAACGGTTCTCAGCCCTATGGAGAGGCTATAGGCTGCGAGGTAATGGAGTTCCCCCATTGTTTGAATCATCAAATAAATATCAGAATTTAAAGCCCTAAGAAAATATAAGAAGGCACCTTCATTAGTGGGCTTTTTAGTGTTGTTGGAATCCTATCCCAGGTCCTGCTAGAATCTGAGGTTGAAGTTTGTCATGTTTGCTCGTTGGGCTCTCTTGATTGTTATTAGTTTCTCTAACAAATACAAGTTATCACCTTTTCCCCAAAACTGACTGTGAAGAGCCGTGCACAACAAGTTCCACTTCTGGATAGATCATGCTTCAAGACTCTTGAACCATTGTGAAGCTTTCCCTTTGAATGAAGAGGTGAGCAACTTGACTGCAATGTCCATCTCATGGATCTCATGGATTGTATAGACATTTGCAATATCTTGGACATGGTCACCAGGAGAAGTTTGATTTTCCCAGTGAAATATGGGATGCTCTTTAATGCTGCAATCGGAACTGGGTTTTGTGCATTCAAGGCAAGTGGACTACTGCTAGTGAAGTTGACATATGGATTTGGTTGTGCCATTCTAATTGGCCTAAGAATCCTTGCAGACTGAAAGAAAGGCCTTGCAGGTGGAGGTGTTGACAAGGTTCTACTTGGTGGAGATGGAGACCTTTGAACTCTTCTTCCTCTCCTTTTCTCTGCTGGGGATAGATGCAAGTATTCAAATATACCTTCTTTCCTTGCTCTAGACCAGGTTTTCTCATGAATCTCCCAAGATTGGGCTACGAAACTAGTAGATTTTTTTCTTTTGGAGTCACCAGATGTATAATTTTAAGGCTTCTTAAAAGCTAAAATCATAGCAAGTGTACATCAATTCTTACTATAATAAGATGGAGACTTCTTAGTCCCACCGAGTGTGCCAAAACTGTTAGTGCAAAATCACAACACCCCCAAATGAGCTCTAAAAAATCTACTTTTCTAAGGTAGACTCATTTGGTGTGATTACATAACATTGAACTTTCCCCAAGGTGTGGGACCTTGCAAAATGGGAAAGCTCTCTAGATTGAAGGTTGGTTCCTTATTCCTCTGTTTAGGTGCATATGTAGAAACTTTCAAAGGATCTGTTCTTAATCATAATCTAAACTTTACCAAGGAGACAAGGATAGAAGGAATACATAAATTAAAAAAAGCTAAACTACGAGGTGATGCACCGAAGGAATGATGAACACTTATTTTGTTAATAGACACAAACCAACAAAATGCATACAATAAACAAGCACATATAGCCAAGATATATAATGGGAGATTAGATGAAAGAAAAAGAGACAAGAAAGAATCTAAAATCGATCACATACGTGTTTTATTGCTCTGTAGATTGATAGAGTCCATTAAAAAGTAGCCAAGATGCGAAATGTAATGCAATTTTTAATGGAAGGCACTGAATCCCATAAATTCCTTTGCTTAAGAGGAGAAGGGATCCTGCAAAACAAAGAATGTCAAACCCTTTACAATGAATCATGCCCCCATATTTGTAGATTCAACCTAAAAGAAGAAGAAAGAGAGAGAAGCGGGAAAATCAGGTTGAAGCTCAACCACCACTTTGTTAATGCCTCTGATGAAATCTCTCCCCAAATCCTTCTTTTCTGTATCAATCCTTGGTTCGATACCTTGAAGGAAGAGGAAACGGTGAAACAAATCAAATATGATCTGGTTGTTGAGGCAAGAAGATCCTACATTGAAAGCTTGAAGATGTTTCCTCCATTTTTCTTCACCTAACCTCCTCAAAATTAAAGTTTCAGACCTCCATGGCATGGGTGAGGCCGAGATCTTTCCAACGGCATTAGATTTGTAATATTTCAAGCCCTGAGTCGAAAGATATGCCCCTTTGAAGTTTGTATCGGGTCCATACAGGAGGGCGGGAAAACAACTTGAAAAATGGGTCCCCTTTCGAGATAACAAGGGTAAAGAACCAACTTTTTTCCCTATGGTCCACTTTCCCCTAGGACACGTGACAGTTTGGCGCTCGTTTAGAAACCTTTTCTCTATTCACCCCTTGAATCAATGCCATACTGACACTTGGCATTCTCCACTTATACCTTTATACTTAGCCAATTTTGAAGCCTTTTTGTCTACCTTTTGACTTTGTTTCCTCTTATGCGGGATCGTGATCGATCCAATATTTGGCATGGGGGAGAAATATGGATAACAACGACCACATTAATAGTTAGGTAGGCATTAGAGAGTTGAAGTGGGGAGGGTGTGGGTTACGAACTTGCATAAAATCGAAGTGATGGAAGCTATGCGCAAGTAAACCCTGGTGGGTTCGTAATATGGTTAAGAGGATTGGTTAATAAACTCAAATGAAGGAGAGAGAATCTGATGCATGTGTAGAAGGTAAGGTTTGATTGATTGGGTTCACCAAACGATTTAATCTAATTTAAATTAAATCTAATTTTAGATTTACTTACTATAACAAATGTTATTTAGGTAATTAATTCTAGTAATGTGCAAGCACTAAGGATTAAAATATGTAAAACCCTAAGCAAGTAAAAAAGGATGATGACTTAGACAATTCTATGCAACTTGGTAGTGATAGAGACTGTCAGAGTGTTGGATCTAGGTGGAAATAATGTCACAATGGATGGGTGATGGTTCATGAACCCAAATGTATAGGACAAGAGCGCCCCAGACACTATTATGTGATCTAGACACTGTTTCTTCTCAAATGATTATAATATGTAATATGGTAAGATGATATTTACTTTTGTTTTCTCTTTTTTGCTCTTTGATTTTAGGTGTTAGGTTGTCATTTGTACTTGTAACTTCTGTAAAACAAATGACTACTTACACATGCCCACAAACCACATCAAATCTAATAAAAATATGCAGAATAGGGAGTCAAAATGACCCCGACAGTTACCCAAAGATTAAACTTATGACCAAGTTTTGCACTACATCTCAAACTCCATGTATTTTTCCATGTGTGTTTGTATTTGTGTCATAGGTTTCCCTTTTGAAAGTTGCACTTTGATGGCAGGATAGATCTAGACTTGTCCCGAGAATGCAAAATGTGTGTGATGGAATAGAATGAACTATCCTTTTTGTCCCTTGTATGGAAGTGTTAGATGTATTCTTTATAGTGCTCTTGTTCCTTTGTGCGCAAGCTTAGGTGATGATAACTAATGGTTATAGTGCTTGGACCCTTATTTACAATAAGTAAAAATTATATATATGATTTCCTTACTTGAATTTCGTAATTGAAAACTAAAAGGCCAACCCAAAGTGTTAAAAGGTGACCAAGAAGCGAAAAGGACCCAAAAGAGTAAGAAGAAAGAGAGGGACAAGAGCGCATGGGAGGGACAGGGAGCGTCTCGGTGCTTCTATCCTAACCAAATGCTAGTGTTGAGGCCATCAAAAGGTAAATCAATCAAGTGTTGGAAGATATGTAAGATGTGTAAATCTATTAAATTAAGAGATAAAGAAACCAAAATGCCAAGAGGAGTTTTCAACCACTAGTTTTATTTCCTAGAAATCATGTATACAATAGTATGCTTTAGGACCTAGAAATGTACCCAAGTGCATAAATTTTGTGTCTACATTATCCTAATAGTGTAATTAGTTCCATTTAAAATTTGAGATTTATCCATGGAAAAACTAGAAGAACTAGCCATTTTGAAGGAAAACTTAACAAAATTTGAAAAACAAAGTGTTAGGAGGTTTTTAGAAGTTATAGAGATCCATGGTATAAAGGAACATTATACATCGGATTAAAAATAATATAAAATAATTTTTAACTTCATTGAAAACACCCAAATAATATTCTATTATAAAGATGGAGATCTACAAAACTAAAAAATAACGACAAGATGCCATAAGGCCTAAGTAAAAGATGTGGCTTTTTGAAAAAAATTATAGGATCTGGTATATTGAACCACTATTCCATGATTTTTAGTGTTCTTTAGAAAATATAGCCAAAACCCAAGGAATAAAGGAAAGTCCACAAGACACTACAAGTTTGTGAAACAAAGGAAAGTTTCAACATAGAGCCATACCTTCAGAAGAATCCACAAATCATGAAAAACATGCCATAAATGTCTACTTTACGACACACAAAGAGAAAATGCATGAAGAATTTTTGAGAGTGTAGAACAAGGAATTCACTCAACATAGAAGATATCCATGGAGTACTAAACAATGTCAAGTCATGCAAGTAGCAAGCCTGAACAATAGATATGTGCAGAACACATGGGTTAGCATATTGTTGGGAAACAAAATGAAGCCCTAATGGTGAAACACACATAATGAACCCATACAACAACTAGTTGAAAAGTTGTGGAACAAATAAACAATGAATTGGAGTTTTTAAGTAAAGTAAAAAGATCGTGAAGAAAATACTTTGAAAATCTTTGGAATACTAAAAATACCCATAAACACAAGCCTAGGAAAAAGATACACAAGCCTGAATTTTTTTAAGGAAGGCCATGCAAATGACTGAGCCATGCGCGGACCCCAAAAGGCACAAACTATTCAAATATGTTACCATGATGGCTATAAAATGGCTATTGAAGGTGTGAAACATTTAAATAAGCCGTGAAATCTTTGGAAAAGCCACTAGGGACTTAAAAATTGTTGGGAAGGTGTGGAAAACATGAGGAAAGCCACTAATGGTGAAACACACATATACGTACATACAAACACTTTGGAGGCTAGAAACACATGCTAAAAAGTGGTTTCTAATCTCCTTGCATTGATTTAACACTTTGTATCATTCATATTCAAATTATTTTGGTGGGAATTGGAGTTTTGAACATGGTAAACTTGAAGAAAGATGTGAAGAAAGATAGGGTTTCACATATTTTAAAATCTTCAAGTTTCTTCACACTGCAAATCAAAAACATCCAAATCTATCTTGCACATCCATAAACACAAGATCTAATATCATGTTAGGAAATTTAAGGGATAAATAATTTTACAAATTATAGATCCACAACATAAAGTCCTTTCAAAAACTACCTACAACATTTCAAAAACATTCGAATATTTCTGAATATTATAGTGTATGAAGTGTAGTAATTAAAACATAACATTAAGATGTTTATAATGCATATTCTAAATATTGTAAACAATACAAAGTCAAAACTAAATGAACATAATGACACATGATATAATTGAAAATCACTTAAATTTATTGAGAATAAAATTTCAACCAAAGCACTCCTATATGGATCGTATAAATGTTACCATCAACATGTGTAACCGATCTCTAATGAGATCAACTTTTTATATACAAGGTAGGTGGTCATGATCCACTCTTAAAGCCGACATAGTTTGTGGTCTATCATGATTATATTTTAAATATAAGTTATAAGCCAAAAATATATAGTCTTTGGTGGGCTTCTAAAATAAGTAGTTTTCCACTTAAAATTATAAACCCAATAGAAATATTCAAGGAGATGTAGAAATATCTCCTACAATATCTTAGGTGTAAGAGAATGTTACGCGGTAAAGGTAGGTACATATCTACTATGTATTGGTGCTTATGTCATTTGTCTAGTTCTAGATGTTCCTACACTTTACCCATTTTCATAGAAAACGGGTGTAATATTAGTTTCTATGGTGTATGTTGAAGTACAACCCAAGCTGTAAAGCTATTAAATGATCTCTTCCTACAAGGTTCTTAGTTTCTCTTGCCTATTTCCAATATCCTCGTTAAAAACCCGTTGTTCATCATCCAAATTTGGCATGCACTATAATTATTCTTAGAATATTTAGATTGGATCCTATTTGGTTTTATGAAGTGTCAAACTTGTAGTACAAAAGGGAATTCTTTGTCCAATACTTCATTCTCCTTTCCATTTTCTACCACCTTTTTAGTTCTAACTTTGATGCTCACTATCTTGCTAATGCCAACAAATACATATGCATAAGCATTCACATTAGGTTTGATAAGGAGTGCATCAAAATTATACGGTGGTTCATCATTCTCCTAACATTATATTACTTGAAAGTGGCACATATATCTTATTTTCCTAGGTTGTCTTCTTCATTGATCATCCTTGTTCCTTTCCGCTCACCTTGTGTTTTCACAACACTTGTAAAGTCTGTCTCATCCTTTTATTAAATACCTCCTTGAGTTAGAGCTTTCCATTGAGCTTCTTCATATCACTATCACCTAAGAACTCACTCACTTGAATTATTCATGTCGTACTTAACTTACACTCCTTTCCTCAACCTATTACATCACTCATGCACGTAGGTGTTTAGCTGGTCATGGGGAAATTCTTAATTCTAATGTCTACAGAAATTTCTTGATTTCTAGGGGAATTTATCTTAAGAAAGACCCACACATGTCTATATATCATCTAATTACATGTTTTTTATGTTGCATTATGCTATCCAAGAGTATTTTTACTTTGTGTGCAACCTTTGGTATATAAAATATGGATCCAACCAAGCATAAATTTTTTTAGGGATATTGTTCATGAATGTTTATATAATGAGTCATGTAGATGCCTTTCTACCCATGTTCTTGGTGAGCAATATCTCGTGATTGAGGTGCTTTTGTTTAAATTCCTCTTCCACCCTCTCCATAAAGAAATCAATATTTTCCCTGAATCAGTTGAAAAATTCTTCTCCCACATCATCATGGAGACACAATCGATTGTGTCCCAACAACATAACCATATTATTTCACAAAATGTCTACCCAATATTAAGATAATGTACATGAGTCCAATCTACCACCACATGTAACATATGAAAAAAACTCCTTGCACCACCATATCACATAAGGAAATAAACTTGTGTAGTCACCAAGGCTTTGACATTTGATGAATCCCCATTAGCTTCGATGATGTCATGATGTCTACACTACGTCCACCTCATTTGGTATTCTCTTTCGCAATTGCATATTCATTCAAATAAATGCATAAAACATAGTTGAAATGGATATTGGAATAAAATCACAACAAAGGAACACATAATAATCATGAATACCCTTACATTGATTAAACTCATGGATTATAGTGTCCTTTATTCCAATAACCAAATAAATATATCAAGAACTAAGAAACGACATAAAATGAGTCATTGTACACCAAGACACCAACACACTAACAACCCCTAAAGGAATACACGAAAGGGGTATGTATACTAATTGGGTATTTCCCTTCAATAGTTCAATTAATAGTTATACTTATATGTGAATCCCATTTTAGAAACAATTAGATGTTAGAAAGTAGTTTGCATGGAAGCTAGATGGCACCAATCCTTATCTTTGATGTCTCGCATTAACCTTATCATGCTACTAAATTCACTTTGACTATGAATTATAGCTAAATTGTTTTTTTCCCTAAGGATACCTTTCTTTCATGCAAGCAATTCTTAACTAGTAGTTAATTGTTCCTCATTGTTCCAAATGACATGCATGGACAATAACATAGTGTTCTCAAGATTTTGTGCATGCAAGGGGAGTGAAGTTCTTCATGTTATCATGCACATCAAGTGTGATCTTATTGTCCAAGCTTCCTTGTGCATGCGAGAAAAGGGTCTTAAAAAGGTGCAAGAACATGTCATTTGGAAAGCCCACTTTGGGTGAAGGTGCGTGTGCGACAATACATAGTGTCTTATGCTCCAAATGAGGAAATACCAAGCAAAAAAATTGTTATAATATGATTGAACCTAGGTTCATCTCATCAAAATAATGTTGTATGGTTCCTCTACATTGGTACTATGGTACAACATCACTTAAAGGGTGTTTGTGCACAACTATACTTTATTATTATTGTTTATTTCAAACAATCATTAGTCTCGTGAACATTATTAAAAGAATTTATTCATTTCAAGAGAAAGAAGATGAGAGACGAATATAATTTAAAAGGGACTAAGAAAGGGATAAGAACTATCAATAACATCTAAGTTGGGAAGAGCTCATACAATTGATATATTAGCTCCTCATTAAAACATTACGTATTAAATACTTTTTAAATACTTTTTTAATAGATACATAGGTTAATTTGGCATAATAGAAACCCTTACTCCTTGATAACGAAGTCTAATAGTGCTAATCCGTGCAATTTGGGAGTCAAAAAATTAAAAAAATCTATTAACATTAACTACGACAAAATTTAAAATACAATAACGTGGAAAACGTTGACACGTCTTATCCTTTAAATGCGCGTGACGACTGGGAGTGGGGCATTTTGGCAGAATTCGCCTCCCCCTAAGTAACAAGTTATTGGCAATTACGGCGTTTGACATCATAAATTTCAACCATATAAACAATGCATGCGCAAAAACAAACGAGTCAGCGTAGACCCAAACGAGACAACATACATTGCATTCAATCAGACTCTGAATCAGGGATTTCATTTATATATTCCCCCTCTGACCCAAAAGAAAATCGAGCCCACAGTTTTCCGTTCTCCAGAATGGGAAACCACCTCTGCTGCGTTTTCCGAGCTCGCCATGCAAGAATGGAAAGGTATTAAACTTGTGGATCCAGATGAGTGTCTCACGTTTCTGCAGAAGTGCAGGATAAATCCATGTGAAATAATGAAGAGGTGCCCAGAAAATGTTGTAGCGCATGCTAACTCGTTTTACAGTGGAGAAAAGGTCCCCGTTTTGTCTGCGGAGGACAACTTGGAGGCCGGACAGAGCTATTTTCTTTTCCCAGAGAAGATGAGTGCAAGTGTTTTATCTGCTGCGTGGTTGGGATCTTCAGCAGCGGGAGGAAGATGTTCGACTGTGAAGTGTGTGATGTCTGTGGAACGGATTGGCACAGAGAAGAGCGAAGATGGAGGCGTGCAGGTGAAGATCTTGCCACAGTTTATTCAGAAGGTTTTGGAAAATGGAAAAATTAATACACAGTTTTCGGGGGTGCGCTGTATAAGGATATTACTCTTGTACAAAAGAATCACTACTTGCCTCAAAATTTACGAAACAACCTATATGTGTGTAAGCTAAGATGCTTTAAATAAGGATACACTTTATAAATTATGATATAAACAGAAGACAAAGCTAGAGCCAACATACATACTAAATATAACGAAAGGGAATGAGTATGAGGATTGTAAGTAATTCTAAAAGGGGTAGCCTACACTAAATGAACTATAGAGGCATGACTAGATCTTAGGCATGACTAGATTTTAAATGAAACTAATGATAACAAATGAGATCTGTCAAACTAAGGTTGTAAAACATCATTTAGCAGTAAGAAAGAGGTATACAAAGAACTATAATGTCAGAAATTAGACCTTGCTACACCATCCTATAGAAAATGAGTTTGATACATCAAAATAATACACAAAAAAATAAAGGAAAGGATGTGTGTGTATGTGTGTACACTCTCATTTGTGCATATGTATAAGTAAGTAAGTAAGTGTGTGTGTGTACACGCGTGCGCACATGCATACATATATACATATTTATATATAAACACATGTACATTTAAAATAAACACCATAGGTTTATTAGTACCCCTCATTGGCTTGTAGTGAATTAGAAGAGATATGTATGGGGGAGTCAAGAAGGATTTAAACAAGATCTACGTAGACCAAAGTTGGAGAATCCAAAGACTAAGAAAGAGCTTACTCGCTTACCTAATATTCTTGCTTTTCCTATTGACTAAATTCTTTAATAGTGATCCCCACATGTAATATTTTCAATATAGCCTAAAATATCTTAAACCCTAAAGAGAAGATTTTTGTGCAAAGTAAAAATATCATTACAACATGTTAGCTATAAAAAAATGCACAACCAAGAGCACTAAATAAGAGTTTGTGTCTCATAAACAAAAATGGAAATATTTCCAAAGTTTGGGAACTTGATTCATTGATGCAAAACTCTAGAGAAATATGGATGTTATCAAAACCACTCTATGCTACAACTACCCTTCTCTAATCTACCACTTATAGGCAAAAGGTGGTGAAGAAAGTGTGGAAAGTGAACATGGTGATGCAAAAATAGTGAAGGGATCACTCTCCTTATATTAGATGAAAAAGAAAGAGGAATTAAAAAATTATGAAGGGAAGACATAAGCCACAATAAATGTGCATATAAATATGACCATCCCTCTTTGCCTATATCAAACACAATGAATTTAAAATTTTGCAAACACCACACACCATAAATCATGGAGAACAACATACAACTAAGACAAAATTACAAAACAATAAATGTTGTATATGAGCCACAATGAAAGCTATAAAATGCTTAAGATACACACAATCTATCATAGTCATGAAAGAGGGAATAAGTGCATTTACAAAACAGAAAAAAAAGAATATTTAAGCACTCATAAGCTCATTTCGAAAAGAGTAGAGTAAATTTGCATTCAAGGAGGAGGAACCCTTTACAATGAGATGTAAGTTATCTTTATAGAAAAGAAAGAGAGAAGGAGAAAATGGTAGAAATAAAGAAGAGGATAAAAGGATAAGGAATATCTAAAATATATTGACTTTTCTCATGTCTATTTTCTTCACAAATGATATCTGAAGATTCAAAAATATGCTCAATTGAAAATATATGATTAAAAAACTCTTAAGTGTATTCCATGAGATCAACATAGCTGATAGAAGATACTTAGTTGAGGAAGATCATAAATGAAAATTAAGACTTATGACTGATCATTATTCTCAAAACATGTACGATAATGACAAAAAAATCATAGCATAAAGTACACCTCAATATATTTCCAATGAGATTGATTTTTCACAATTTCGAGTTGTGGATCAAAAGTTATGGATATTTGAAACTACCTTGGTTAGTTTTAAAAGTTAATGACCATGACATTGTAAATTTTAATCTCATAAATTTTATTTCACTTGTCTCGTGCTTATTGGTGATCATATTCATTTATTCCCACCTGATTGAAGCTAGGTGTCCTCTTCTCATTAGTTATAGGATATCTTTAGCCAAAATGTGGATAATAGCCATGAGTCCATAAAATTTATCCTAGCGACTTCCCCTTTCACTTATTCATTCCTCATTGGCTATGGTACTATATTGTGTTAGAGGCCAATGTTATACTCAATCTCTCCTTCCCAGTAATAGGAAGCCCATTATTATCCCATGTGATAGACCATGATTGGTTGCCACTTGCCAAATTCTTACTAGTATGAGTTCTATGTTCCTAGACCATTTTGCTTTGTATCTTCAACCTCCCTAACTACACACTTTAATTATTAGTCCATGTTTCGACCTATAATGGGAAAAGCGGCTCAAGAATGGTTTTCCCCTTTGTAATTTTATTTTTACCTTAACTAAATATTTCACGGATCTTGGGAATGGAATTTGCATGATTAGTGTCATCGACATGAATCTCTACCCTTTATCTTCCATGGTTGTTTCTTCCTTAGCTATTTTAAGTATTTGTGCTCAATTCAACATTTTGGGGACCCAAGTTTCAAGTATTGTCCCACATTTCCTCATATGGATCTTATTAGATGACCAAATGATGGGATTCTTTTTCCATCTTTTTCCCTTGCTTGATTTTAGACTTGGAAAAAGGAGTAAGTAAGCAAAGCCTTTTCTCAATTATCAATGAAGAACTTTTATATATACTCAATAGCTTCACCTCTTCTTATAAATGTGAATTTTGTTTTCCAAATCAAAAACAAAAAGTTCCTCCTTTGTTGAAGTTTTGAATGCGTGATTAATTGAAATTAACTAAACTACGTTACCTAAGGACTAGTTAATCTAATCTAGGAGCACATTATACACAATAAATAAATATACTATGGCAGCATGTAAATCAAGTAAACTAATAAAATCAAACCCTAATATGCAAGAAGGAGATAAGGAAAGAACTCTTGATAACCGATGAATGTCGCAGAGAGTCGCGAGTTTGGCCGGAAATTCTCGGGAAAGGAACAAATGTGTAGAAGACCTGAAAAGATTGGATTTGAAGGATCTGGGTGGACTAGACCACCTGGAATAGGATTGGGGCACCTACAGGAATTCTGGCAAGGAATTTGGGTGCCCAGTGCGAAAAGATCAGAAGTTGGTCTTCGCAAGGTCGGAAGGTGATCTGAAACTCTACCTTCTTGTTGCATCAATCTTTCTATACAACACTAAATGCTCCTAATACTCCAAGAGGAAGAAATGACCTCTAACAAGACAAAAGGAAGTATCAAAACCCTAAAAAAGATACTGAGAATGAATGGGTTGGATGACCTCAGCTGCCACAACAGTGGGCTTACTAAATCGAGTGTTGCACTCACATTTAGACCCAAATGTAGTTCGGGTGTGTGTGCATGTCGTGCTTTGTGCACTCTTATGCTAATCACACTTTGTGAAATAACAAGCAATAACTAAATGTAGAAAATGTAATATAATGTGTACATGGAATAGAATAGAATCCCTCCCCTATGAAGTGTGATGCAAATGTCCTAGCTTGTGCCTTGATGGTGGAACTATGTGGATGTCAATGCAATAGATGGATGCAACTATAGAGGAGTGATAATAGTGTATGATGCTAGGTCCCTCATTATGGTCTCATAACTTTATATTTATAGCGTTTTCTCTCTTTAATTTTGTAATTAGCCCCAAAAAGACCGACCACGTAAAAGATACACATGAAAAATGGCTAAAAGAGGCCCAAAAAGTGGTGGGAAAGTGTTAGAAAGATTGAGGCGCCACCAGGTGGGACCAAGGCACTGTGGGTGCCCAAGACTAAATTTGGTAGCCCTATCTATGACTAAAATTATGCGGGATGTGTGAAAATGGCTGGGCATATGGGTGCAATAGGTCACAAATTATGAAATAAAATAAATAAGATGGCCAAAGGGACAAAGGGGTTAGTTAGTACTTTCTTCACTCAAGAACCTTCTAAATAGTAGTATGAGACCGAGATAAATAAATGTCTAAAGTGCATGATTTTGTGACTACAATGTGTAGTATTGAACCAAGGAAAACAAAAATTTGTTAAAGAAGTACACCTCAATTGTTAAGGTATGTAAATGCCTAGAATCGTAGACACCAAATTTGTGTCTTACGACCCTCGTGACCCGCATCTCATCTCGCAACTTAACCTCATCACCTAAACCTTACACAATTATTTATTAATTACCTTGTAATTGATAAATCCACATCACCTTACCGCCACCTCATTTTGCCACCTCATCATGACCTAGCCCTAACCCTAAACTAACCTAATTAAGACCTATGACTTGGTCTAGACTCACATCCATAACTAATGCCTCCTTACTCGCACCCAAAACCGAACTTCTATCCACTTGACCAAACCCGCAATCGATCTCTGGGAGAAAAGTAGGAAGGTGGGCTATTTTACTAAAAATAGCCTACTTTTTCCTTACCGATGCCGGTTCCTACTCGACCGCCGTCGGTTACGTAACCGCCATTGGCTCTCGTAAATGGGCTCCCGAACCAAAATCAAGGTTGAAATTTTTGAATCAACAGAGGTCATTGGGAGTGAAAACAGAGTCAAATCTTCACTTGACCGAGCAGAGACGAGTGAAGAAACCAGAGAGTTTCACAAAGGAGATCAACTTGCATCTTTGTCAAAACCAAGTAAGTCACATCTCGCATGTCCTCTGTTATAACATTTCTTATGCTCTTTGAATCACAAAGTCCTCCTAAACCGCTTTTGAATCCACTACCCAATGTACCATTGCATCTAACTGTCATTCTTTTACCTCTCATCATCTCATTTCCTAATATCATCCATAAACCAGCCTTACAAACACACCATAGCTACAAGAAACACAAACACCCCACCAAAACAACTAACCTTCGGATCCTAGACTCTAGCGATATCGGTCATCAAGAATCGCCATCGGTTATCAAGAACCGCCATCGTTATTACTTCGACTATAACCAATAACCAGCCTTTTCCTACCCCCCGCTTCAACAAAGTAATCTAATTGATATTTTGTAGTCATTTGTGTTAATTCATATTAGCAGGAACTGACCACCTTCGAAAGGAAGTTTTATATTTCCACAGGCCCAATGCGCTTCTCATTTATTGTTAATTAAAATCTTGTGGTCTTGTGTTCTTATTTGCAGGTAGTCCTTCCAAGACAAAAAGGAGTTCTTCGCAGTCAGCCTGATCTTTCTCTACGGTACGCACACATCATCTCGACATTCTACAGGTATTCCTCCTAGCCCCAACCCTTATCTATTTCTAAAAGGAACGAAACATTCCGAGTGAAACATTTTGGCACGCCCGGTGGGACCCATCTTGGGTTTCTGTTTCTCTTGCTTATTTTCATTTTAGGAAGCATACTTGCTGTTGTTGCTTTTGTTATATATTTCGTAAAGAATTTGTCTTGCTTTCCTAGTTTCGCATTAGTGAAAGTCATCTCTCTTGCTTCATCGAACATAATTTTCGATTTGGGTTTAAAACACGTGCATTGCATTCCTGCTTGTTGTTTTTCAATTCTAGTGAACGTAGATTAAGTAACAGGTCGTACACGTGGGGGTGATATCCATGGTATTGACAAGAAATTGATCTTACATTCACTGCACAACACATACCGAATCACTTCACAATTAACACAACAGCTCAAACATCCCCCTTTTTCCGCGGTATTCCTCCGCCCGATTGAGGTAACCTTATAAGCCAAAACAACTTGACATTTCCCCTAAGTCTCTTGTTTAGGATTCTGACATCATTCTACGTCTAAAGGCATAAGCCCACGATAATTAAAATTAACCCTAGGGTTAATCTCTGGATTTGTGTGTGCATCTTGCTTGTTTTTAGTTCTGTTTTCTTTCTCATACTCTGTCTTCTATGATCAATAATTGGACACGTATACTAAACGTTGTTAAAAATCAAATTAGCAGCCTTTTTATATCTTGTTAGCCTTTTTTTACACCGACTTGTTACCTGACGACGATCTATAGTGTAACCGACATCGGTTACTAGACCGATATCGGTTACTCTCTTTTCCAATTCCTGACAAACCAGCAACCTACCAATTTCACCATTCTAAGGCTGTTTCTGTTCCGGATAGATTGAAACCCTACTGTGAACACCTGTCCATGGTTGTTATCACTCGAAAGCAAGCCGCCGCCATGGTTTCACATGCTTGCTCTGTTTCTTTACCTGAATCACCCCCTTCACATTCTGTGGGGAATCCTACAGACACCAGTGAGATCCCCAAATTCCTGTAGGAGACAAGGACTTTGCCAAGTTTCTGGATGCTAATCCTAGTGGCCTGCATAATACTATTTGTCTCATGCCCCTGACCGTACGCCCGATGGTCAGCTCTTTGTTGGCATGCCTATTAGTATAGCTACTCATTTAGCCCCACTCCGCCTCGATAACACCGCCTTGCTTCCGGCACCTTTAGCCCCATCTCCCAATCCGAGAGGTTCATATGACTCGATTCAGAGGTTCATGGACCCGACATATCATTGGCTTGCCCCTTTCAGATTGGATTTTCTTTGGCTAATCTTGGACCCCACATATCATTACCACCGACTGCCCCTACCTCATCTCTCTTGCAGACTACTCCATTCATGACTTGCTCTCTGCCACCTATCCACACGAGCTTTCCTTCTCAAGCTCCGCCTACCTTTTCATTCCCATACACGTATCCAGTAACCTCAACACCTTATATGGGACATCCCTATTCTGTCGCCTCAACATATTCATCCTCCATACCTTATCAACACTTAACCCCACCATTGTCCAGTGGAGGCCCTTGGCCCAATTTGCCTCCGTTTGCCACAACCGCACCATCATCTCATCCAACCACAGATTTCATCAAACAAATGATGGACAAAATGCAAAATCTGGAGGCTTCTGTGTCGGGAAGTCGTAGCGCCTTGACATACGAGCAAGTTTGTCAGAGCCCATTCACCCTTCTGTTCCCCTTCATTCATATCCTCCTCAATGGGAGTTGCCGAAATTTACTCGTTTTAATAGTAAAGAGGATCCTCAACAGCACTTGTGATCATTTAGACATGCTTGTTATTTGATTGCCCATGATGATGCCTTGCTACTCCGCACCTTTCCCATGTCCTTATCAGACTCGCTTGAGTGGTACAAAGTTGCTTTAACCCAAAGACTCAATCTTCTCTTTTAACCAACTAGCCCAATCTTTCTTGGATCACTTCTCCATTAACATTGCTAAGAAAGTATCCATCACCGACCTTTATGCCATCCGACAATTCGAAGACGAATCTATCGCAGATTTCGTTGGACGATGGCGTGGCCTTATCAACCAACTTACATATGCCTTGCCTCAGGCTGAACTTATCGAACTTTTCACACGGGCATGTGCTAAGCACATTTCTCCTACTCTTCAAATTCAAACTTTCCGCACATTTGATGAGGCCTTTACCATGGCTCGGAAACTAGAAATTCGAGCCTTAGAAGAAGAGAAATTGTGGTTGCGCAACAAAAACCCCAATTTCCGAACTCCTGATTCTACCAATAAACCAAATACCACCACTCCTCACGCGTCCACTTCTTCTAAATCAAAAGGAGCTGTCCACGCGGTGATGGTTAAATCTCAAACACCGTCTAATACTCCACCAAAAACCACCTATAAGTACAAAGCCGAACCCATCAATTACACTCCCTTGGGAGAAACCTATGGTGTCATCTTGGAAAAATTGCTCAAAGCCGGAGCTATCACCTTGCCTCCTGTTAAACCTCACTCTGGGTTTGACTCCACCCGCGCTATACCTTCCTGGTACAAAGAAAATGACTTCTGTAACTTTCACCGTGTAAAAGGACATAGTCATGAAAACTGCAAGATGTTGAAAAACATAGTGCAGGAAATGGTGGACGCAGGGGATATAACCCTCGATAATCCTAATGCCCCTGCCAACCGAAATTTGAAAATCTTCAACAAACCATTCCCGAATCACTCTTCCAACAGTAACACAAACCAGGATATCTTAGCCGAAGAGAGTGTTCATGAGATCCATGCAGTCTTCGATACCCAGCCAAAAGCCTCTATCGAGAAAATTTTGAATCAAGCCTCTTCACTAACACAGGAGCCCGAACCTCCTTTACCACTATCAAGCCAAAGCGAAATCATTCCTTTACCCATAAAGGAGTTAACTGCCCAGACTCCTCTTCCCATCGATGAGTCTGCTTATACCACATCCCTACAAGACTGCGAACGGATGTTATCTAATCTATCTATTTCCCAGACTTCCCCTTCTACCACTCTTGTTGCACAAGAGGAAGGTACGCCACTCCTTTTGACATCCTTAGACGAGAAATCTCTTGCACCGACATCACCAAATTCCTTAACCATGACGGATCCTCTCGAACACGCCCTCTTACCTATTAGTTCTTCATCGCCTAAATCTTTTCAACGACCGGTTGACCTCTTAACATCTATTGATACAGTGCCTCATCTACTCACTGTATCACACCCACAGTGGACTGGAATCACAACCCACCTTTCTTCCGTACCAAATTTACAATTCAAACCTGAAGACTGTCATTCTCCAGAGGATAGACAAATCCTATGGGAACGTTTGAGTACGCCTTATTCTACTCAAATGCAGATGACCGATCCCGAGACCTCCACCATATACCCGAAGTGTTTACGTGCTTAAAATGCCCATGTTCTCACCTTCACCCCCTATCTCTACCAAATGCCTCATCCACTTCTATTAACCTTGGCCAAATCTTCCCTACGCTTGGGACCTTACCCATACCTGGGCCTAACACACCCGCCTAAGCGACTAGATTTGTCCAAGAATAAAGCCGCCCGCCACCTAGAGATACACTCAACCCGTGCCTCTATCACAATCAAAACCATCATCGCCATACCTACCTTCCATATTGGGACCTCATCCTTCCACCTCGCACCAATATATCACACCTCCTGCGTTTTCTTCAAAAGACATACGCCTTCTCGCACCTATACAAGATCTAAGGGTATATCAACATTATCACCCCACGTATCCTGTCCACCCATCAACCCTAAACAAACTCCATCATCAAAGGATTTATTTTCTGTCACTCCCCTTTCTCCGTGGTTGTTTCCGCTACACATGTCATCTCGTAGCCTCATCATCTAACCAGCCAACGTAGCCCTCGCGCCAAAGAAACCACGTTTAGTGAAAAACACGTATCAACACCCTCGGTTAAACCACCACCCATACGAACTAACCATGCCCAAACATTACCAAAACCCGCGTAATCAATACCCTCATCCTCTTCTGATTTTGACCCACTCAAAGGATCTTACGCCAAAATCCTTGCTATGTTAGTAGAGAATGCTACCATTTCCCTACCCCCACTTAGACCTTATGACCCGTCTAAACCTCGACCTATAGGTTATGATGAGTCTAAGATCTGCGCTTATCACCGCACACCAGACATGATGTGGATGGATGCAAAGCTTTAAAACCATCCTTCGTCGGGCCACCTCTCCCAGATAGAAAGGTTAAGAAAGACAATTTACGAAGGGGGAGACCTTTAGTTTCCATTCCCTCTCCTATACCATCTCGTCCCCGCCTCACCAAGATCTGTCATTATTACAACCCCACCTCTTGAAGACCATGATTTATCCCAATCATCTTCTTCATCTCCGGTCTACGAGATTAATATGATTAGTGTTGCTACTCGAGCGCAGAAAAACAATGAGAAAGCGAAAGTAAGCACACCTGCGTCCTCTCCTTCTCCGTCCAGCATCCCGATTGCACCACCACCCAAAGTGGTTATTCGTGGACCCGCTTACCCCGTCTCTAATGGAGTTTCCCATCGAGCCATGATCAAACAGCTTCACCAATCACCCGTCAAAATGACACTATATGATCTCATTCAGACTTCTGAATCTCATCGACAAGCTCTCATTGAAATTCTTCAAGGGATCGAGGTCTTACCTAATGAAACCCTGCCCGTTGCCTCCATTCTAACACCCAATCACGTCGCTCACCTCACCAAACAACCCGCTGCCCCAACCACTTTCTGCCTCTCGTACTCACAAGCCGTAAGTTTCTCTGAAGATGAAATTGTTGACTTTGGTACAGAAGACCCTGACCCTGCCCTTTTCATCTCCGCTTACATCCGGGACATTCGGGTACGTCGTGTTATGATTGATGGAGGTGCTAGCCTAAACATCATCTCTTCAAAAGCCTTCCAACAAATGAATATCCCTTCTAGTTACATGTGTGCCAACCCCATCATGTTGCGATCATTCAATGACGCTATTACCTCTACCTTAGGCACCGTGATCCTCAACATTCGGGTAGGACCACGTACTTTACCCGAACTCTTCTATGTCCTTGAGGGAGAGTTCCAATATAATATATTGCTGGGTCGTCCTTGGATCCGGGCCATGGGATGCGTTCCCTCAACATTACATAGATGCATAAAATTTGAGTACGAGGGGAAGTCCTACACCGTAAAAGCTGATCCTCCCCCCTTTAAAACCTGCAATATGTTATACCGCCCTAACGATGTGCTTATACCAATCAAGACACCCATACATTCAACCCAACCATCCTCTTCAAATGTACCTCAACCATCCACCTCAACCACGCCTATGCCTTCAACTGATGAAACCACCGTCGCAAAAACCACTTCCCTTCCCGCAGCTAACATCCCAACCTCCGACCCCTTAGTAGATGTTTTTCAATGCCTTACGCTGGGGGAGTACCGCCTATATAACGTTAGTTCTTTCCCTACCCCGCAGGAGTACGGACAATTACATGCACATCCCACCTACGACCATCGTGTGGGGGAGGTAATCTCTTACGGACCACCCCATTGCCGCACCAACCTAACGTATGGGGGTGTTGACGCATCCTCCATTACCCCTGAACCTCCTCTTGGTGTGGTTCCCTTCCAATCCGATTTTCACCTGACAAATCGTCGCTTCGCCCTCACCTTCTTGACTCGCTGTGCTTGGAAAGGCTTTGGTTTTGGTCTTTATGAACAAGGCCGACATACACTCATTCCCGTGACTACCCGCAAACACAATGATCGCAGTGGTCTCGGTTTTCCTGAAACACCTACACAGGAGACACCTCGTGTCAGCTGTATTCTGGAAGAAGACGACGTCACCCCTACCAAACCATCATCACCCACTTTGCCATCATCACCCACAGAATCTATAGACCCTGAATCTATCCCTCCTAACTTTTTTTTTTCATAAATGCTATCTTCATAGGTCCTCTCACTTATCAACGCGATAATGAGGACCCATCTTCTTCCCTTCTCGTATCCGACATGATCAAGAGGATTCACCTTTGATTAATGTTGTTGAGTGTCAGGATGACGACTCCATCCTCACTTACCTTGCGCGTGGATGATTCTTATATTCAACGAGCCTTACCATCTGAAACCCAAACCATGCTGAATGAATCTACTATAGAAATCAACATCCACATGGAGGAGGATCCTCACATTGTGAAGATCGGACAATCCCTTAACGCATCAGAACAAGTCACCTTTACTACTTTCCTCCGTGCTCGCAACCAAGCTTTCGCTTGGTCCTACGCTGACATGCCAGGAATTGATCCTACCATTGCCATCCATAACATCACTCTAAACCCCGATTCCAAACCAGTCAAACAAAAACTGAGAAAAATGCATCCACGCATTGCCCTCTTGGTCAAAGAAGAGCTTCAACGACTTCTTTCTGTTTCCTTCATCTTGCCTATTGACTATCCTCAATGGATTTCTAACATCGTACCTGTCACTAAAGCGACGGGGGGACTTCGGATATGCACGGATTTCTGGGATCTTAACCTCGCTTGCCCTAAGGATGACTTCCCCCTCCCAAGTATTGATCAACTTGTTGATCTCACTGCGGGACATGAAATGCTTTCTCTCATGGATGGCTTTTCAGGATACAACCAAATTTTGGTTGCCCCTGCCGATCAACACAAAACTACGCCTTCATAACTCCTCGGGAACCTTCGTTACCGTAATGCCATTTGGCCTTAAGAATGCTGGTGCGACCTATCATCAAAGTAGGCTATGACCTACATTTTTCATGACATTATGCACACTATCCTTGAAGATTACGTCGACGATCTTCTTGGCAAGTCTAAACATCGCAGTTGAACATCTCGATGTTTTAACCATTATTTTTGATCGCTGTTATAATATTCTCGTCTGCCTTCAACCAAAGAAATGTGTCTTTGGTGTCCTTTTGGGAAAGCTTCTTGGTTTTATCGCCTCTCTTTGCGTGGCATCGAGGTCGATCCATCTAAAGTCAAAGCTATCATAGAAATGCCCCCACCTACTAACCTCAAACAATTGCGTAGCTTACAAGGTAAGTTACAATCTATCCGACGTTTCATCTCCCAACTCTCGGATCGATGTCAACCTTTCCATCACCTCCTTAAAAAGGACATTGAATTTCAATGGAGTGAAGAGTGCCACCAAGCCTTTGAAGCTCTCAAAACTTATCTCTTGCAGCCACCCGTGCTTATCCCACCTCAAGACGACCGCCCTTTCTACCTTTACCTTTCCGCCACTGACCACGCTGTAGGGGCCATGCTTGCACATCGTGACTCTGAAAATCGAGAACAAGCCGTTTATTATATAAGTCGTACTTTGGTGGACTATGAGACTAGGTATACACATGTAGAAAAGTTGTGCCTAGCCCTATCATTCGTGGCTACCAAACTCCGACACTACCTTCTGAATCACAAAACTTTCGTCATCACCAACATGGACCCCATCCATTACATGTATGCCAAACCTCATCTAAACCAACGCATCACCCGATGGCTCATGCTCCTCGCCGACTCGACCTCGACCTTGAGTTCATCCACCGTAAATCAATCAAAGGACAAACCATCGCAGACCAACTTCGTGGAAGCCCCTTTACCTGGAGAACAATTTACCAATTTTACATTCCCCGACGAACTCATCGCCACTCTTTCACTCAAGGAGGAGTCGTATCCAATGACTCTCTTCTTCGATGGATCCAAATGCCAACGTGGTGGAGGAGCTGGCGTTGTTCTCGTTCCTCTTGACGCCGAGCCTATGCCTCTTTCATTCCGACTCGATTTCCCTTGCACTAATAATACAGCGGAATACGAGGCCCTTTCTGGTCTCCGTGTTGCTTTGCGCACTTAGGTATCAAATCTATCAATATTTTTGGCGACTCTCAATTGGTAGTCAATCAAGTTATGGGCATCTACCAATGCAAAAATGAGGAACTTCAAAAATACAAACACTACGTGGATTCGCTTCTAGCCTTATTTACTCACTATTCTATCCAAACCATTCCACGCTCTACTAACAAATTTGTGGATACTATGGCTTGCTTAGCCTCGCAAATTCCAGCCTCATCAACTGACTCTGACATTTTTGTCTTGGTCCAACAACTCTTTGCCCATCTTATTCAAATTGTTGTTTGACGATAAATACCGTGTCTCGCTAACTCGCAGGATACTTGGTATCACCAATTCCATGACTACCTTACAACCTCTGTTCTCCCTTTTGACCTTACTAGTACTGGTAAACGTGCTTTTCTTAAACACGTTTCTCGTTATGTAGTTATGGGGGGACTCCTTTATAAACGTGGCTTTGATGGCATCCTCCTTCGATGTCTCACCGGTGCGGAGATCACCCATACCATCCAACAAGTCCATGACGGTATTTGTGGTGGACATTTTAGTGGCCTTGCCATGGCTAAACGAATCCTTCGCCTAGGTTATTATTGGCCTACTCTCAATAACGACTACTACGAATATGTTAAGCGTTGTGTTATGTGTCAACAACATGCCAACCTTCAACATACTCCTAGCCACCCGCTCCAGGTCACTCGAGATCTTTGGCCCTTCTCACAATGGGGTTTAGACCTTATTAGTGAGATTTACCCATCCTCTTCACAACGTCACCGATGGATTATCACAGCAACCGAATATTACACAAAATGGGTGGAGGCTATTCCACTCATTTCAACTAAAAAAGAAAAAATTGTAGAGTTCATTAACCACCACATTATCTGTCGTTTTGGTGTTCCTCATCGCCTGATTACAGATAATGGAAAATCTTTCAAAAATAAGTTGTTGCAAGACCTTTGTGACAACTTTGGTATCAAACTCAGCTTCTCATCACCCTACTATCCACAAGCCAATGGACAAGCCGAATCCTCTAATAAAACCCTAACCAAAATCCTCATGAAAGTTGTCAATGAGTCCGGACGAAATTGGCACGATCACATTCCCTTTGCCCTTTGGGCTTATCGTACTAGCATTCGTACCTCTACTAATGCCACACCTTTTTCTTTGGTATATGGTACCGAGGCTGTCTTACCTCTCGAAATACAAATAAATACCCTCCTCAAAATATCCCTTCAGGATATTCTCACCAACGATGATTTCCGCCAAGAGCGGTTAGCCCAATTGGAGCTCCTTGACGAACGTCGTCTTACAGCTCTTGATCACCTTCAAATCTATCAAAAACGCATCAAGCGTGCTTATGATAAGCGACTCCATGAGTGTACCTTTAAGGTTGGTGATCTTGTCCTCAAAGAGAATCAACATGTCACCAAACTAGAAAAGAGCAAACGTGGAAAATTTGCTCCCAATTGGATTGGGCCTTATATAATCACTCACACCTATGGATCAGGCACTTATCGTTTAGCTTCGCTTAATGGTAAGCCTGAGCCTGAACCCCTTAATGCCTTGCATCTTCGACCATTCTACTATTGAATTTAGTGTTATATCACTTCTTATCTACCTGCCGCTCGTCCCTTGAGCTCACATACCACCACATGCACTTTGTTTCCTACACCTCATAATAAAAATCAAGCTCACATAGTTTGATTCTCACCTCACCTAAACGATGCCTTCCCCTTTTTAGTCTAGTCCATGACTTCAAAGTATTAAAATAAGCCGTATTCTTATGGGATTTTCTTGAGTCAAACTTCCTACCAAACTAGATGCTTCACGCCAAAAGAACATCTAGCTATCTAAATTATATATAGACTGTTCCCTCGAAGGACAGCTATATGCCAAATTATTGCTGCTATTATATATATAATAGCTTTCTCCCGAAGGACAGCTATGCATTAAAATCATATCTGCTACTATAAATAGACTGCTCCCTCGAAGGACAGCTATACACAGTCAACCTTTATCAGAAGCTTCTCGCATTGATCAGCTTCGTGAAGACCTCAAGAATAAAACAATCAATATCCCTTGTAGACTTCCCGCATCGATCACCTATATTCAATAAAATAAAGCCTCATTCAAGAACTTTTGAGTCATGGACTTGTCTATTTAGGGTAGGTTCTCTTTGTCGAACACTCACTTTGTAATAAATTCTCTCGTACCTCACCTATATCATCCACCTCACCTCACCATTTGTTTCAACTCAAGGGACGTAACGCACACCCGATATATTGTGATCATACAACTCTTTTCACCTATGGACTTCTCGCCTATGCACGGTTACCTAGGGCTTCAAGCTCATTCTATGTTGTGTGGTTTGTTTAGCTCTTTTCACCTACGAGAGCACTCTTTCCACTTTGCCTCGCATCTAGGATTGTGTGTTGATCTTAATCAGGACATGGTTCCCTTCTACTTGGGTAGGCTAACTTTCGCTTCCCTTATACCTTTTACAACATCACCAATTCATTACCGACACCAACAACCTTACCTTACCAATATTAATATCAATATTCTTACCAACCAACCAATTGCCTAAACCGTACCAAATTACCTGAATTCACCTCTCCCTGATCCTAAGGGAGAACTACATCGGTCTGAGGCCCCTCCTTGCTTTGTGCAATGGGCTATGTAGGCAGCACTTCGGAGACATGGGGTCTCCCAAGGTTAGCTCGACCATCCCCTACCATAACCTATCATGTGTGGTAAATATAAATATTTTTGTGTATTTCTATCACATTCCTCTTTATCCTTTTTCAAAACACCGAAAGTCAAAACGAAAACATTCTTATTATTATCGTAACTCAAATCAACATACATATTCAGTTTTATTTAGATGTTAAACAAATACATCTTCTCTATCATCGACACGCAGGTCGGCATCCTTATTAATTCTTATACCTTGCTAACATTTATTTAGACCCTTACGCCTCATCCCGAACTAGGTGAGGATCGTGATCGTCGACCCCTCTCGCCAGGCCTCTCTGTCCTCAAAGGTACCATGGCTATTGGTACCACCCACTGATCTGCCAACCTCTCCTGTAACATATGAATACGCCCTCTCGCATGGAGGACTCCCGCCTAGTCTCTCCGCCCATGACTCCACAACCACTAACAATCCCCTTGTCTCATTCACTGCGTTTGGAGTCTTTGAACCAAACGCCAAACGATCTCTCTGTCGGGACGATCACGTACACCTTGCAGCTCTGCTACCCACCATAATCTATAGGCTCTGCTGGCTGCCTCTGCGTCCATTACCCCGCGATCGACCACTGCTACTTCTTCAGGACCTTCGGAGGTGTTGGCCGGGAGGTGAGAATACCGCTCTACGTCGATCCTCATATATGGTCTATAAGCCTCGTGGTATGTCCCGCACGAATCAAATTGTCGCCGCGCACGCGATCTATAGGAATCCTCTCATATTCACTCCGGCTCGTGCCCCCGCGATCCACGTCAATCACTCTACACCCTCAACTCCTCGCCTATGTTCTCTGTTACCATATAATTCTGTAAGGCCTCCAAACAGATATCATGCAATTGTCACCCTCTCCCATATCTTCTCGTAAAACCAAAGTCATCCCGTACGGCAGGATCTTGCCTCTTATTCTGCTTTGGACCCATCGTCGAATCCCAACCTCTCGTACTCCGGTCTCTCGATTTGGATGGGTCGGGCCTATTGGTCGCACACAAAAAATGTGCTCATAGGGCCCAAAGTGTAATAAGTATGAACAATCAAAGTGTCGTCCTATGATTTCGCCTTTACACGCCCATAGACCCCCTGTATAGCTCGCCAAATCACGCTATATCCACTTTCTGAACACCATTTGTCTACCCTACCGCCCAACCCAAGGCCTCGCCCTACCCATTTGGCTCGACCCAAGGCCTCGCCCTAACAAACCGGCCCGACCCAAGGCCTCGCCCTAACAAACCGGCCCGACCCAAGGCCTCGCCCTACCCATTTGGCTCGACCCAAGGCCTCGCCCTAACAAACCAGGCCCAACCCAAGGCCTCGCCCTACCCTACCGGCTCGACCAAGGCCTCGTCTCTCCTACCCATTTTGCTCAACCCAAGGCCTCGCCCTAACAAACTCGGCTCGACCCAAGGCCTCGCCTAACAAACCGGCTCGACCAAGGCCTCACCCTACCCATTTGGCTTGACCCAAGGCCTCGCCCCTAACAAACCGGCCGACCCAAGGCCTCACACCCTACCCTACCGGCCCGACCCAAGGCCTCGCCCCACCCATTTGGCTCGACCCAAGGCCTCGCCCTAACAAACCGGCCCGACCCAAGGCCTCGCCCTAACAAACCGGCCCGACCCAAGGCCTCGCCCTAACAAACCGGCCCGACCCAAGGCCTCGCCCTAACAAACCGGCCCGACCCAAGGCCTCGCCCTACCCTACCGGCCCGACCCAAGGCCTCGCCCTACCCATTTGGCTCAACCCAAGGCCTCGCCCTAACAAACCGGCCCGACCCAAGGCCTCGCCCTACCCATTTGGCTCGACCCAAGGCCTCGCCCTAACAAACCGGCCCGACCCAAGGCCTCGCCCTACCCTACCGGCCCCCAAGGCCTCGCCCTACCCATTTGGCCCGACCCAAGGCCTCGCCCTAACCAACCATACACTTTTATCCACTTATCCTGTAGTTTTTTGTTCAATCGAGCTCACCTGTTCGTGTTTTAGCATGATTAGGGTCCTTGACTTGATCTGTCGACCAACTTTGCCCAGGACCCAGATCGTGACGCGTTTATCTCAACCAAACCAACCATTCGTACCTCTAGGACATGCCTAAACGTTCTCGTACCTTACTGTTATATACCCTGGAGCTACTTCCTATGCCTTGGATACCAGGATTATATCACCCTTGTTTGGATAAACTATCGACCTTTGCCTATGCACTGCTGGTTTGCTCGTCAAATCATGTACCCTAGTCGTACTATTACATTTTACCATGCATCTACTTCCTTGGACCTCCCCACCATCTTACCATCCCCTCTACCCCATTTACCCTTTATCAACCCTATCCCTGATTTCCCATTCACTCAATCTGTGATAGATTTGAGGGGGATTACCTATACCCTTAACAGGGGAAACCACTTCATATTATTGTCCGTGCAGCTTTACAAAACAAGCTACATGACAATAAGGGGCTAATGTAGACACCAAATTTGTGTCTTACGACCCCTTGTGACCCACATCTCATCTCGCAACTTAACCTCATCACCTAAACCTTACACAATTATTTATTAATTACCTTGTAATTGATAAATCCACATCACCTTACCTGCCACCTCATTTTGCCACCTCATCATGACCTAGCCCTAACCCTAAACTAACCTAATTAAGACCTATGACTTGGTCTAGACTCACATCCATAACTAATGCCTCCTTACTCGCACCCAAAACCGACCTTCTATCCACTTGACCAAGCCCGCAACTGATCTCGGGAGAAAAGTAGGAAGGTGGGCTATTTTACTAAAAATAGCCTACTTTTTCCTTACCGATGCCGGTTCCTACTCGACCGCCGTCGGTTACGTAACCGCCATCGGCTCCCTGTAAATGGGCTCCCCGAACCAAAATCAAGGTCGAATGATTTTTGAATCAACAGAGGTCATTGGGAGTGAAAAACAGAGTCCAGATCTTCACTTGACCGAGCAGAGGCGAGTGAAGAAACCAGAGCGTTTAAAGAAAGGAGATCAACTTGCATCTTTGTCAAAACCAGTAAGTCACATCTTGCATGTCCTCTATAACATTTCTTATGCTCTTTGAATCACAGTCCTCCTAAATCCGTTTCTGAATCCACTACCCAACGTACCATTACATCTAACTGTCATTCTTTTACCTCTCATCATCTCATTTCCTAATATCATCCATAAACCAGCCTTACAAACACCATAGCTACCAAGAAACACAAACACCCCACCAAAACAACTAACCTTCAGATCCTAGACTCTACCGATATCGGTCATCGATGTCGCCATCGGTTATCAAGAACCGCCATCGGTTACCGACTATAACCAATAACTTGACCTTTCCCTACCCTGTTCAACAAAGTAATCTAATTGATATTTATAGTCATTTGTGTTAATTCATATTAGCAAGGGAACTGACCACCTTCGAAAGGAAGTTTTATATTTCTTGGGCCCAAGGTAGTTTCCTCATTTATTGTCTAATTAAAATCTTGTGGTCTTGTGTTCTTATTTGTAGGTAGTCCTTCCAAGACAAAAAGGAGTTCTTAGCGGTCAGTCCCCGATCAGTCTTCTCTGTACGCGCACATCATCTCGACATTCTACGTAGGTATTCCTCCTAGCCCTAACCCTTATTTGTTTCTAAAAGGAACGAAACATTCCGAGTGAAACAAGAACATCCTAAGGGATGACTATGATGACAAGGTAAGCTAAATTTGTCCAAAACTGATTTTGAAAATAGTAAAATTGTCAAAAATTACCAAAGCATGTGAAACATTATGTAAGGATTAATTTTTTCCAAGGCCAATCATGAACATTGTTAAACCTCCACCAACCAAAGAAAAATATCTCCTCCCATGACTTATACACAACTCTTAAGGAATAAAAAATATTTAACAAACTTATAATTGACTATAAGAGAAAGGAAAAGCTTGTATTTTCTCAAAGACCATAGTTCTATGACAAGATCCCAAAATGCCTTAAGTTGGATTGTGAACACCAAAAATCTTAGAAGCGTTGGAAAAATATAAAAATCATATATGATGTCTTAAGTGGAAAACCATATGTAGTCACATAATCTATGCACTTGGGTACATTTCTAGGTCCTAAAAGCATGCTAGAATTTACATGATTCCTAAGCAAGAAAACTAGTAATTCACAACTCTCTTTATCTTTTTCTTTGTCTTCTACACTTTTATTGGCTCTATATGTTTGTTACTCTTACGAGCATTTGATTGTTTTATTTTTCTATGGCTTTAAACAGTAGCACCTATTTAGACAATAGCACTAGGCACTCCTATCCTTCTTTATGTTTTCCAACCTCTTTAGGACATTTTATCTTCTTAATTACTTTTTATTGTGATGGATTAACCACTCGGTTGTCAATTACAAAATTTAAAAAAGCAATCATATAAATACATAGTTATACTTTCAAAATGAGGGCCAAACACTAATATTACTATTATCACCTAAGATTTCATTCAAAGACACAAGAGCACTTCAAAGGCATTAATTTAGCACATCCATTCAAGGGAAAGGGTTGCATACCTTTATATACACAACATACTAGGAATGGGAGGTTTGTTCTATTATATTGACAAATAGTATACGTCATCTACATTCTAGATCTAACTCCCACTTTGTGGCCATAAATATTTTAAAATCTGACTAGTAAATAAATAATTAAAAATACTATAAAACTTTAAAAAATCAGGTAAATTCTAGATGCCCTACACCTTGGTATTTATAGCCTCTTAAAAATGCATGTTTGGTCATGTTTTGGTTGTTGGACATAGTTTTTTGAAAGTACAAAAATTACAAAAAGTGGGACACAGTTATATGCTTTGACCCCACTATCAATGGTGTAACTTTCACAAGGGCATCCTAGGGCATCATTACACATAAGAACAAAGAACTATATGGATTTGAGATGTAGTGTAGTGCTCAATCATTATTTGACTCTTAAGGTGACCATCAAGGTCATTCCAACTCACCATTTTGCATTTTCCTTTTGAGGATATTAGGGTTTGAAGGAAAATACTTAATTTCATGAAAATTGGTATAAAAATGAAGAAGAAAAACTCTTTGAACCCTTATGATTTGTCAAAATGACAAGAAACATTTCATGGAGCTAACTCTCAACTTTGTATATGTAAATGAATCGATATTTATCTATAAATATGTGGAACAATTAGTATAGTCTAGAATGAATCTCTAAAGACTTGAGTTGGAATTTTGGTATAAGGATACTTTACAAATAGAATCTATTATTTTTTATAATTTTAATATTACTCTTGTACAAAAGAATCACTTCGTGCCTCTAAATTTATGAAAGCACATGTGTGTGTAAGATAAGATGTTCTATATAAGTATACAAATTCTAAATTATGGTATAAACGAGAAGACCAAACTAGAGCCAACACACATACAAAATATAACCAAAGGGAATGAGTATGCGGGTTGTAAACAATTCTAAAAGGGATAGTCTCAACTAAATGAGTTATAGGGGCATGAATAGTTGTTGGTGGTGACATCTACATGAGTACAGGGAAACTAATGATAAAAAGTGAGATCTATCAAATTAACGTTCTAAAACGTCATTTAGTGGTAAGAAAGAGGTATGTAAAGAACTATAATGTAAGATATTAGGCCTTCCTACATCATCTTATAGATATCAAGTTTCATAAATCAAAATAATACACAAAAATAAAAGTAAAGAATGTGTGTGTATGTGTAGACATGCTCAGGTGTGTGTGTGTGTGTGTGTGTGTGTGTGTGTGTGTGTGTGTGTGTGTGTGTGTGTGTGTGTGTGTGTGTGTGTGTGTGTGCATGGGTGCACACACGTGTTTGTGCGTATACATACATACATACATACATACACACACATACATACACACACACACATACATACATACACACACACACACATACATACATACATAAATACATACATACATACATACATACACACACACACACACACACACACACACACACACATACATACATACATACACACACACACATACACACACACATACATACACACACACACATACATACATACATACATACATACACACACACACACATACATACATACATACATACATACATACATACACATATACATATTTACATATAAACACATATACATATATACATTTACATTTAAAATAAACACCATTTGGTGCATTAATACCCTTGATTTTCTTGTAGTACTTTAGAAGAGATTTGTATGGGGGTGATTTAATCTAAATTGAATTAAACCTTTATATTAGAGTAATTTATTGTATCTAATGATATATAAGAATGTAAAATATAGTAGTAAATAAGAAATAAGCATTCAATGATGTAAAACCCTAAGCAACTAAAACATGGAGATGACTTAGTTGATTATGTCTATTATGGGAGTGATCTAGACTAAGTATCTACTAGAATAGGTTGGAAATAACGTCATCAAGGATCAATGAGGGTTCAAACTTTGAAATCATAGGATTTTAAGGGATGAAAGCTCACACTAGAGGATAGAGTACCCCAAGTGCTAGTAGCGAGAACTAGGTGCATGTGTCCAATTAGATATTCGAGTCTGGTTTTTCTCGGGTTGGAGGAGATTCACTTCTACTCAATCTTTATCTCTTTATTTCTAATATTAGCTAAAATGATTGTACTTGTAACCTTAAAAAAATGTATACTTGCACATTGCCATAAAGCACATCAAATCTAACAAAAACGACGTATCATGTGGAATCAAACTAACCACGATGATCACCGAAGAGTGAAATTAAAATTGAGCATGCACTACATGTCATACTCCATAGAGTTCTTGGTGTATGTGTGTATTTGTGTCCCATGCCTTGTGATGTCATTGTTCAAGTTACATGATGATAGCGAGATAGATATAAATTATCCCAGTATGTAAAATGTGTGAGATGAAATAAAATGAACTCTCGTCCTATGTTGTGTATGCGAGATAGATGTTGCCCTTATCACTTATATGGATGTCGTATATGTATGCCTTGTAGTACTATTTTTCCTTTGTGCAATATTAGATGGTGTTAGATAATGCTTATAGTTATTGGCCCCTTATTTAAGAGCAATAACTAATTATATATGATTCCCTTGTTTGAATTTCGTAGTTAACAATGAAAGGCCAAACCAAAGTTTTAAAAGACACTAAGAGGTGAAAAGGACCCAAAAGGGTAAGAAGAAGATAAAGAAAGGAAGGAGCACCCAAAGGGATAAGAATGCCTGAAGAATTTTGTCCTATCTAGGGGCTAGTGTCCAAGGTCATTAAAAGATAAATCAGTTAAGTGCGGGACATAGTTTTCAACCACTATTTTTTATTTATTAGGAATCATGTATACATTAGTATGCTTTAGACCAAGAAATGTACCAAACTATATAGATTTTGTGTCTACATTTGGCCCCACTTTATGTTTTTGAGTGAATACTTGATAACATAAAGTAGATAGAATATGCGTACCTTGTGTTCCGAATAAGCATTTAGGTGATAGTGTGCCGAGTGGACAAGTGGTAATGTCAAGTGTGAAGTGATCATAATGTGAATCATGGTAACTAGGAAAGGGGTGAAGTGTGTACATAGTAGCGTGCTACTGGAGCTTGTGCTTATAGGTGTGAGCTACTTTTTGTTTCTTGTAAAGACGAAGCTACAAAAGAAGATTAAAAAGAGTAGTCAAAGTTCGTATGTGAAAAATCATAGTAACATGTATATAAATAAGTAAAAGTGTGTAGAAAGTAATTGTCAAGGAAAGAGTGCACCTAATGTATAAAAAAGTGTAGGATATAAAGTTTTCTTATTTTCTTTGGAGATGTTGTTGGATATGTTGCCGAAGGGTGAGGTTTTTGGGTGATATCATGCTAAGAGATATTTTTTTGGTTGATCTCATGCCAAGGATGATTTTTGGGTGATCTCATGCTAAGAACAAGTTTTTTGGGCGATCTCATATGAAAAGATTTTTTTGGTTGATCTCACGCCAAGCAAAATTTTTGGGTGATCTCATACCAAGAGAAGAGTGTTGGAGAGAGAGGTCTATCTTTTGTCCTTCCACGAAAATTCTCAAAGTGTCACTATAGATTGACACGTATCGATTTGTAACTATATTGTAACTGAAATGTAACTAATTAAGTGAATTTTATACCTAAAGACTAATGTACGATATTGTATATCCACTCTATAAACTCTTTGAAAGCTGCGTTGAGCTCGAAAAAATGTCTGTTATTTCCCATAGGAATCTATCTCCTAGGAGGGACACAAGCACCCACATTTTTTATCTACTACTAGAATCTAGTTTCTACTCTATGTGTGTGACTTAAGTATGTTTCTATACCACTCTATGACTATGTGATTTGGCTAGTGTTGTCTTGTGTTATTCTATTATGGAGTTCTGTGACGTTGGAAGGGTGATTTCTTCACCCAATTTAATCCCCCTTGTTTGGGGTGCATGTGACAAATGTAGGAGGATGCGGCCCAAAGGATAGGACCCTGAAACTAACATGCATATATGAGATTTTATCTACTTATAGAGGGTAGGGGATGTGCATGGTAGAAACCAAAGAACACACAAATAAGATAGGCTATAAACAAGAGAAAGTGAATAAAAGCTACCATGTAATAGAAGACAACTTAACAAGAAAATATGAAGAAAAGATATACCATAAAAAGTGGGTTGTATACATGGGACATCACTCAAAATTTCACAAGACAATAAAGACCAAAGTGGTCATAAGAAAACAATGATCAAACAAGACATAGGGCATAGCCAGTAAAAAGTAGAAAATAATAATAAGAAGGAGTAATAGATAACCATGGTTGTATAGAATCATGTAAGTAAATGCTACACAAGAAGCACCCATTATTATGTTAGAAGGATAAATGGTATGTCAAAGCATGTATATAGTAACGAAAAGTAAGTGAAAATAAGTAGTAAATATCATAATAATAGGACGGTGAGTGTGGTATTTATCTAGTTTTTGTTCCTTATAAATCAATGATCTAGCTACTAAAGAAACTAGAAAACCTTGAATGATGGAGGGTTTAAGGTACCTCAATATGTGATGTGATGGATGAATAGGCACAAAGGTGATTGATCTCCACTGCAAGCTATATAAACTACAAAACTAGAGAAAGATTTGATTAGATAGTATATGTGGGGGCTTCCTAGGAAAAGATGGATCTAAGAAGTGTTTACATCCTTAGTGGATGTCAACCCATGTGATTGATAATATAACATAAAATTGATAATAATAAACATGATAATATGTAAAATATGAGGCAAACAGAAACTGAAAATACATAAATGTAAGGCACATACAAATCTGATCTGAATGAACTCGAAATAAAAGGTTACTTGGTCTAGATTGAAAATGACCTAGACTATATACGAGGCGGTCGATGCGACGACTGGATGAGTAGATCTAAACAATATGATAAATATGCAAAATTTGCAAGATCTGGATGTAAACCAAAAGCAATAGAGGTCTAAAGATGTTGGAATCAAACTATAGAAGGAATCTGGGGAGAAAAAACTGAAAATGATAGGAAACAAGGATTAAAAAGGGAAGATTGAGGACCAGGACCCTAGATGATGGTGAATAGGGTGAAAGCGGTGGTAGACTGGAGTGCGAGATAGATTGGTAATGCTACAACGAGAGAAGCTAGATGGTGGATATAGTGTCGAAATGGAAACAAAATATATGCAGTGGTTGGGGAAGGCTCTATAGATGGAAACGATGGTGATAGAAGGCCGAGTCGATGGAAACATGAGTTGAGAAACAATGATTTGTAGTAGATAAGAATAATGGATGAGAGAAATATAAAAAAACAACCTGCAAGTAGAAGAAATGATGGAGTAGGCTGCTAATGGAGTCTCAACTATTGTTGGACCTGCAAAAGGTTAGATCTAACAAGATAACAATAATATGATAATAACATAATAAAATAACACCAAGATAATGATAATCTCACAAAGGAGTGTCCATGAATGGTGTAATCACATCAAAAAGAGCTCTTTGGAGGTGCAGTAGATGTTGTAGGGATGCTCAGGCACAAGGAGAGGTTCATAGGTTGTAGGAAAACTATACTATGTGCATGCCTATGATCCCAGAATGGAAAGAAAGGATCTAGCTTTATAGGGTCGAAAACAACTAGGCTAGGTCATTACCGATTGTGGGGAAGGTTTCCCTAATCGGAGGGTTTTTCTTCTTTTGCATGATTTTTTTAAGAGTTGAGAAGGATGCTTTAAAGCATGTAGGTGGGAAGGGGTGATTTAGGGATGAGATATGGGTGAGTTGGAGATAAGGATAGGTTAGAAAAATCATAGGGATGCATAGGATGTATATTTAGAATGAAAGCATCCTAAAATAGAAGGTTGGTTAGGGCCAGATTAGGATGTGGACATTAATTAATTAATTAATAGTAACTAATTAATTAAATTAATTAAAGGGGATTAAAGGTGATGAGGTAATAGATGGGAAATTAATTAATTAATAAAGGGGATTAATTAATTAATGATGATGGGATAATAAGGGAATTTAATTAAAGGAAGGGGATGAAATAAATAAATATGCACACGGGTGATTAAAGGTATAGATACCGAATTTAGGTGTCTAGATTTTGCCCCTTTTTGTTGAGTGGTTTACTTGCTTAGCAAGCCATTAGAAAAAAAAATGAGGTCCGAGTAAGATGAAGGATTGATGAAAGGTAGATGATAAGCCCCCTCAAATGGGGGATTAATGATGCCATGGGAAATCAATGACGTGTTTGAAAAAGGTAGATGATAAAGGGCGGGTGGGTGAAGAAATATGGGTAAAATGATTACCAAGGCAAGATGCCCCAGGAAAAAAGGATCACAATAACAATAAAAACTATGGTAGTGACTCGATATCACATCGGTAGAGGAAAATTGTGGTCTCAACGGAGACAGATGACCACGTTCTACGAACTCATGAGTGGGCGAAAAACCGCTGCGAGATGATGCAAGCTAGAATGACCAAGCTGGTCATAGGAAATTCATGAAAGTATGCACAACTAAATGCAAAAGGTATGTGAAATCCTTCGTATACAAGGAATCAATTGAAAAGTTATACATCCACAAAGGACGAGGATGAAAGGTATGGTTCCCAGTGGGACATGAAAAAAGGAAGAGATGAAAAAATGAAAAAGCATGTGATGAAATAATATGCCTCAAGTGGGGAAAGTATGGACACAAAGTTGGACTTTGAATGAGAATATGGTGCTTCTAAGAAGGGCATGAATATGGCCACAAGAGTGGACTTAATATGATGAACATAATTCCCAAAGGGCAAGATGAATATGACCTTAAAGGAGGACTTTGTGTGTAGATTAGATAGGATTTTGAACTAAAAATGCCCAAAAGAGGAGTGATTATAGACATAAAAGGTGGATTTAGGATTAAAATGCCCAAAGGAAAAATAGATATGGCCACAGATGTGGCCTGAGAAAGTATGTATGCCCGAAGGAGGAATAGTTTGAAAATCGTAATAAAATGCCAGAGGGAAAGATGAGCATGGTTACAAATATGTACTTAAATAAATGAATGGTTAAGACATGCATCCAAAAAGGGAAATATGTATGGCCCAGTGGGTCTTAAGATGAGAAAGAGAGAATAAGATCATATAAGGAGGAAGATAAGATGTAACCTTAATGATAGTGACCTATAGATATAAATGTTTCTATGTCATATCAAGGAATGTGCAAGGAAAATACGCCTCTAGCTCGCATCAAAGGTAAACAAGGAGGGGATCTAAGTAACACATGACACATGTGACCAAATCTGATGTTAGTAAATAACCAATGACAATTAGTTATATCAAATATCATAAGGAAATAATGGATGAGATGAACTCATAAATCTAATGTTGACATGACAAAGGAGTTTGAGATGTGCCTTGTGCATGGGAAGAGGGTTCTCTAAAAGAAGTGTTCCCTAAAACTATTCCCCAAACTCTAGGAAGGGGGAAGAGAAAACTGATCAATACGAGAATTTTCTAGAAGAAAGCTGATCAATGCGGGAAAATTTCTTAAGATGCTAATAAAATGGAAGGCTACTCAATGCGGGAAGCCTTCAAATGTTGTAAGGAGTAGCCATCCTTCGAGGGTATTGTCTACTTTATATAGATGGAAAAAGTAATATATGATAGTTTTCCTTTGAGAGATCAATCTATTTATTTTGATTTTCTTTTGAATTTGATTTTGATTTACATTCTTTTTCTTTTATTTCTCTTTTTTGCATGAAAAGCTGTCCTTCGAGGATCACTCTATTTTTATAACATCCATGAATTTTGATTTTACATGGGGGAGATCTTGGACTAGCTAGGTAGACCATTTGCATGGTTCCAATAAGTGAATAAGAAGGTGATGGATGTAATGATCTCAAATTTCTCACCAAAGGGAAGAACCTATCCATAAGGAATATACTATGGGAAGAGTTATGGTGCCTATATTTAAGGTCACATCTAGGAAGTGACGGTAGACCACATGATTCCAAATCATCACGATGAGAGATGGAAAAGGATAAGATGGAGGAATGATCTAAATATATGACTAAGAGCATTGGTATACATGTTAACAATAGAATGGTCAAGTGTAATGCATTAAGCGATTCCACTTCTAGTTTACCACCAAGGGAGGGGAGACATTAAAGTTGCGACAAGATGAAATGATAGATTGCAAAGGATTAGATGCGATAGATGAGTGAGAAATAAAAACTATGTGCTTAAGGAAGTAAAAATATGTGTCCCTAACAAGATGAAGATATGGTCCCCTAAGAGAGAGACAAATATGACCACAACCACATATTTTGATGAAAATAAATGGTGCCCCAAAAGAGGCACAAATATGGCCACAAAGGTGGACTTGAATGAAAAATATGGTGGTGCCCCAAAAGAGGCACAAATATGACCACAATGGTGGACTTTGATGAGAATAATGGTTTCTCAATAGAGAAACAAGTATGGCCACAATGGTGGGCTTAGGATGAAAATAAATGATCCCCCTAGGGGAAGACAAGTATGGCCTTAATGGAAGATTTTGTATGAGAAGGGTAAATGGTCTCCTAAGAGAGGGATGAGTATGGCCACGAATGTGGACTTAAAATGAGATGGTCTCAAGGGAGAAACAAACATGGCCATAGAAGTGGACTTAGATGAGAATAAATGATCCCTCAAAGGAAGGAAAAATATGGCCACAATGGTGGACTTGGAGTGAAAATATGGTTTCTCAAGGGAGAAACAAGGATGGCCACAATGGTGGATTTAGGATGAGAATAATGGTTTCTTAATGGAGAAACAAGTATGGCCACAATGGTGGGCTTAGGATGAGAAGAGTAAAATATTAAAACATGGCCACGATGGTGGACTTCAAGTAAGAATAAATGGTCCCCTAAAGGGAGGGAAAACATGGCCACAAAGGTGATTTAGATTAAGATCGAATGAGATGGATTGGATGAAGTTAAATAAATCGATGTCAAGAGTGAATTCCCCCAGCATCAAGGGAGTTGTTTGGATAGGAAATGAGTTAATGCAGATGATATGCTCAAGGATGATGGGAGGATGTTCCCCAAGTAAAAGAGATTATATCATTGTGGACAAATTAAATGTGGATGAGTTAATGGATGTCGAAAGTGTTTAGATGGTTGAGGATCACAAGGGTGATTAACAAAACCAATAGTATCAATAAATAATAGAGGACATGTTAGTGCGAAATCACAACACCCCCAAATGAGCTCTAAAAATCTACTTTTCTAAGGCAGACTCATTTGGTGTGATTACATAACATTGAACTTTCCCCAAGGTGTGGGACCTTGCAAAATGGGAAAGCTCTCCAGATTGAAGGTTGGTTCCTTATTCCTTTGTTTAGGTGCATACGTAGAAACTTGTAGAGGATCTGTTCTTAATCCTAATCTAAACTTTACCAAGGAGACAGGGATAGAAGGAATACAAAAATTAAAACAAAGCTAAACTATGAGGTGATGCACCAAAGGAATGATGAACACTTATTTTGCTAATAGACACAAACCAACAAAATGCATACAATAAACAAGCACATATAGCCAGATATATAATGGGAGACTAGATGAAAGAAAAAGAGACAAGAGAGGATCTAAAATCGATCACAGATGTGTTTTATTACTCTGTAGATTGATATAGTCCATTAAAAAGTAGCCAAGAGGTAGAAATGTAATGAAATTTTTGATGGAAGGCTGAACCCCACAAATCCCTTTGCTAAGAGGAGAAGGGAGCCTGCAAAACAAAGAATTTCCAACCCTTTATAATGAATCCTGCCCCCATATTTATAGATTCGATCAGACAGAAGGAAGAGAGAGAGAAGCGGGAAAAGTAGGTTGAAGTTCAACCATTGTTGTTAATGCTTTAGATAAAATCTACCCCCAAATCCATCTTTATTGCATCAATCCTTGGTTTGGCGCCTTGAAGGAAGAGGAAATGATGGAACAAATCAAATCTAATCTAGTCGTTGAGGAAAGAAGATCCTATATTGAAAGCCCAAAGACGTTTCCTCCATTTCACCTACGGGGCCACGCGATGACCTCGTGCTCATTTATGCTTCCCTTTTCAAATTCATCTTTGGAGAAATTCCATTAGGACACGTGGTTCCTTCCACTACCTCCTCCATACTTAGTCGATTTCAGACCTTTCCTAAACTATTTTGAACCCGAGGACTTGGATCTTGTGTTTCTTCCCCTTTCTTGCTCGGTTCCTCTGCAGCACTGCCCCTTCTTTTCTAACCCTATTATTCCACTGTTGAGTCCCTCTGTGACCTATTTACAGATCTGAATGAGTTTTCTCAGGTTCTTTCTATGCGGGGTCGTAGCTGATCGATATTTGGCCCTGGGGGGTGAAATATGGATAAAAATTTGGCGACTCACAGGGGTATCTGCCTGCTAGATAAAAAGACCAATTGCCTTGTCATATTCATTGGGCATGGAGTCATGAGTGATAGCCTGCTACTTGATTGAACTTTGAAAACTGACCCCTGGGCCACTTGGAAACCCATTAGAACTGAAACTGATCTTGACCAAATGCCAAGTCCAAACACTGCATGAGAGCAACAAAACTCCACAACAACACTATGTACAAAATTGAAAATCATACATGCTCCAAGTAGAACATGTAGAGTGTGTAAAGCACTTCTTCTGCTGAAAGCAAACCTACCTAATTTATGCTAGCTAGGAGAAAAGGTGAGCTAAACAAACCCTACAACTGGTTGTGCAAAATAACTTCCTTTCCTCAAAATTGGCAGCCATGCAAATGATTTGGAGCTGAACATGGCTGTTATTAGGAGTGGAAGGCTAACTGAAAATTGTTTCTCCACTCCCTCCATCAAGGTATCAACTGGAAACAAAATAAATACCTTTTCAATCAGCTACTCACTTGGTTCCTAGAGGTATTGTAGCTGATCCTTGGTACTTTGATGCTCATCCTCATGCCCTGGAGTGGGCATGACTAGTTTTGGCTTCTCCCTTGGCTCCAATGAAGCCAAGTACTTGATTGGGCATAGTTTGATCGATGGATGTGCCTATTACTCTAAATTTCAACTCTAAGAATGGAGTCTTCCTACGGACCTTCTTGAGTGGATGGTGTGGGAGAGATGGGGTCTTCGTTGTTTCCTTCCTCCTCCGTGGCAGAAAACTCATGTTCTTGGAAGGCGGATGATGGAGGAGAAAATGATGTGATCTCCTCGGGCTCCTCTCCATCAAGACAATCCTCCAAGTCAGATAGATAATCTGCCTCCTCATTTTCTTGTTGCGTGTGTTTGACCTCCTCCATGGTGTCCTTTGAATCTATAATTTTCTCACCATGGTTCCCCTCATCTTCAAACATGAAGTTTGAAAGCTCAAACTCTTCTTCGACATTAGAGTTTGAAGGGGATGAAGTGGGAGGAAGAACTGAAGGTTCTTCTGTGGCTTGCTATGCACTTGTTGCCTCTGAAACTGTATGGTTCTCCTCCAGAACCGTGCCCTCTGGAGCTAACTGATTTTTGTCTAGAACAGGCACCTATATGATTTCCTCTTCCCAATCAGATTTGTATGAGTCACGCCATTCTTCAACTATCCTACAGTCATCAAACATGATGATGTTGGCTGGGGAAGGTGTGTTGGTAGGGGCTGTTCATTTATGGTACAACTAGGCAGAGGGGACTTGGAAGAAAATGGGAAGATAGCCACAAAAGGATGGAAGGCGGGCTAGATTTTTGATCCTCCATTCCTTCCTCCCACTCTGTAATCTAGGGAAACATCTCAGTGATGAGGTTCAACTTTTTTGGGTACTAAACCATCCTAGTATAGGACTAACCCATGGACAAGGGGCCTTGTAGCCAACTTCAACTACCATTATGGAGCACTTGACTTTGAGCTGCATCATGTCCATCTCAATATTTTGCAGCTACCTCTCAAAATCAACTTCGGCCAAGGAGTTTCCACCATCATTTGCATAAACATGTTCTTCATAAACATTTTGGTTAGAAAACATGGGGCTTATAATTCTTATTTGGAGGAGGATTTTGAAACTATGGGGATGGAGGGAAATAGTTCTGTTGCTGCAAATGAGAATTCCATGATTGCACAACTTCATGGGATTGAAGAAGATGAAGGAGATGGAAGAAATAATGGGTGAAAATGGATGGGAAGGTCTACAACTCAGAGGATGGGTTGTTGACCAGATGGAGTCACCAGATGTGCTTGAAAGTGCCTCCAAAGGCTGAAATCTTCACCAAGAGCACATCGAACCTGATGAAGTGAAGTGGTTAAATTCTTCATACCTATCCCATCAAGTGTGCCAAAACTGTTAGTGAGAAATCACAACACCCCCAAATGAGCTCTAAAAAATCTGATTTTCTAAGGTAGACTCATTTGGTGTGATTGCATAACATTGAACTTTCCCAGAGGTGTGGGACCTTGAAAAATGGGAAATCTCTCCAGATTGAAGGTTGGTTCCTTATTCCTCTATTTAGGTGCATATGTAGAAACTTGCATATGATATGTTCTTAATCCTAATCTAAAATTTACCAAGGAGATAGGGATAGAAGGAATACAAAAATTAAAACAAAGCTAAACTACGAGGTGATGCACCAAAGGAATGATGAACACTTATTTTGCTAATAGACACAAACCAACAAAATGCATACAATAAACAAGCACAAATAGCCAGATATATAATGGGAGACTAGATGAAAGAAAAAGAGACAAGAGAGGATCTAAAATCGATCACAGACATGTTTTATTGCTCTGTAGATTGATACAGTCCATTACAAAGTAGCCAAGAGGTAGAAACATAATGTAATTTTTGATGGAAGGCCTAAACCCCACAAATCCCTTTGCTAAGAGGAGAAGGGAGCCTACAAAACAAAGAATGTCCAACCCTTTACAATGAATCATGCCCCCATATTTATAGATTCGATCAGACAGAAGGAAGAGAGAGAGAGAAGTGAGAAAAGTAGGTTGAAGTTCAACCACTATTGTTAATGCTTTAGATAAAATCTACCCCCAAATTTGTCTTTACTACATCAATCCTTGGTTCGGCACCTTGAAGGAAGAGGAAATGGTGGAATAGATCAAATCGATCTAGTCATTGAGGTAAGAAGATCCTGCATTGAAAGCCCGAAGATGTTTCCTCCATTTCACCTACCAGGGCCACGCGAGAATCTTGGCACTTGTTTGGGCTTCCCTTTTTGGATTCATCTTTGGAGAAACGTCATTAGGACATGTGGTTCCTTCCACTGCCTCCTCCATACTTAGTCGATTTCGGACCTTTCCTGAACTGTTTTGAACCCGAGGACTTCAGATCTTCGCCATTTCTTCCCCTTTCTTTCTCACTTCCTTTGTGGCACTGCCCCTTCTTTTCTAACCTTGTTATTCCACTGTTGAGTCCCTCTGTGACCTATTTACAAATCTGAATGAGTTTTCTCAGGTTCTTTCTATGCGGGGTCATAGTTGATCCGATATTTTTCCGGGGTGAAATATGGATAACAGGACCCTATTTAGAAGGAATGGTAAGGGATGATGTGGATGAAGGATGATATTTAGTAATTTTAGTGGATGGGGATGTAGGAATTGGATTTGGATTGGTTATGGTGGATGGAGAAGAATGGTTCCCATGAATGAGGAAATCATCTTTCTCAATAAGATTATGGACTATAGTCTGAAAGGCCTTACAATGCTTGGTGTCATGACCTGAAGTATGATGATAAGTACAAGTGTGATTGGGACTGAACCATGAAGGTTTGGGACTATTTGGATTAAAATATTTAATAGAGGGAAGTGTGATGGAAAATATTTGAGTTAGATGTTGAAGGATATCTATGTAGGACCTAATCAAAGTATCAAAAGGAAGATAGCTCTAATGGTTCTTAGAATAATGTTTTGGCTTGGATTTAGGTATGAATGTAGATTGGATGGGTAAATTAGGTGTCTTGGAAGACAAATCAATTTTGGATTGTTTGGATTGGGATTTAGGTGTGGATGTAGATTGGATGGGTAGATTAGGTGTCTTGGAAGACAAATCAAATTTGGTTAGAGGATTGGATTGTTTGGATTTGGATTTATTGTTGTGAGATGTCCTTTCTTTGGAAGTCTTAGACTTGGATTTGGACATGGATGTTTGGGATGTTGATGTATGAGTTGATTTGGATGCTAAGGATGGGGGTGGATTTCTTTGAGGTTTTAGTGTTTTGGTTTCAGTTTTAGTGTTGGTTGATGATTTAAGGTCATTGGACCGGACCGAGTGGTTACTCAAATAGATTTGATGGAAAATGAAGGATCCTCTTTAGAAGAATCATCATTTGGAGGAAAAATGGCTGCGAAAGTTCATGAAGAACAAGGGAACTTTTGCATTTGGATAGATGAAGTCAAAGGTGTGAATGTTAAAGTGGAAGGAAGAGATTGGTTTGGTTTGGGAAGGAGATATCCTTCCTTAATGAAGTTATGAACAATAGCTTGAAGTTCCATGTAATGTCCAATATTGTGTCCAAGGGTATGATGATATGTGCAGACAAGGTTGGAATTAAACCATGATGGCTTCTTGTTATTTGGGTCAAAGGCCCTAATAGGTGGAAGTGTGATTGCATAAATTTGTAACAAGTGTCAAAAGACCTTCATACATGATTCAACCAAAGTGTTAGGAGGTGCTTTGTATTTGTAGAATATCTTTGTATTTGAAGAATAAGTGGATGTTTGAGATGAATCAGATTTTGAGGATAAAGTTTGAGCATGTTGATGTTTTGAGAATTCAATTTTGGTATTGGAGTGTTGAATGGTTTTAGTTTTAGTTGATGAAATGTTCTTGATGAAAAGGTTTTCATGTTGGATTTTTAGAGGTAGGAATGTCAATTTCCTTATAGGAATGTATAAGGGATTTTTTAGGTAATGTATTAATGGTTGTAGATTTTTATGAGGTTGCATCCTTAGGAGGAATGACAACAATTTCCACTAGAGGATCCAGAGGTGGTGTTGGTATAGGCATAGGAAGCAATATTTGTTTGATGGAATCTAAGGAAAGTGAATATTGATTGATTGATTGCTGCTGATGAGGTAGAAGGATCATTTGAAGTTGTCGTAAGTTAAAGTACTTTTAAAGGTTCTTCAAATGATGTAGGAGGGGAGGACGATGTGGATGTGGTCTCAATGATTGATGTGGTAGGTGTAGGGATTGGGATTGGATCTATGGATGGTATTATGGGTAAGGATGGGAATAGATGTGGATGATGGAGTGGATGAGGTAGATATAGATATGGAATCTGTTGTCCAATATTTTTCAAGGGAAAATGACATCCGAAGGTGGGACAATGATACCACAGTGTCAAAAACTTTCAAAGCCATACCTTCTAGAGGAAACCCCGCAGACAGTCCCTCCCCAACATCGACCTTACCTAGTCGAGTCAGTTACCCTCCATTGACTCGATCCCTTAGGTGATTTAGGAAATAAAATTCAGTCCCCCTAGGTGATTTTAGGAGTTCTTGAAGAATATTAATTTTGGGCAATTTTGGGAAGGGCTACCATTGGCCTTATTGGGACTAATGCACCCCCATGGAGTAGAATGGAGAAGGAAAAATCATAAAGGAGATGTAAGAAAGGTTTAAGAACATCAAGGGGAATATTTTTGAATATTCAGGTAAGATTTGGAAGTTTTGTGGCAAGTTCATCAAAAATAGGTTCTCAGGCCTAGGCAACACACAATGTTAAAAAACCACCCGAGCTTTGACAATTAATTCCAGGAGTTCTATAAGAATTTAATATCTAAAAAATATATCAATGTAAAGATGGTTAAGAGAAATTTAATATGGTGGAATCAGATTTTTCACAACACCTAGGTGCAATATGTTTATATCCAGTTTTTCTCATGCTTAGTCATGTAGCCAAAAAAAAATCCGATTTTTCAAGGATCAAATGGATGAATCAAGAGCTGAGACCCCCACCATTGGATTCATAAGGCCATTTTCAGTCAAATTCATATAAAATTTCACCTTGAAACTCCATCGGGAACTCCAGATATGGCCTTCACAAGTTCTCTCTCAAGTCCTCATACTTAGTCATTTTTCAAAGAGGACACGTGTCAGCTCTAGGATCCTAGTGCATTTTGATGTCCCTTTCATCCATTTAGAAAAAGGAAATGAGGGACAGGAAAATTTTCCTAACCCTTTTTATCCCTCTGATCACCCATAGGATCCTCCGCATCACTAGTTTAGCCCCGAGGAGCTTTCCGGAGCCAATCCTTATAATGCACAGATGATCACCAAGTGTTGCAACCTAGAGCAATGTGAAAATTGATGTCCCTTTTATCCCTTTAGCTAAGTGGATAAAGGGGACAAAAAATTCACCCAACCCCTTGTGGCTCACAAGTCATCAATGCAAGCTTCTACAAAGTGTAAAATTCAGCCCCAGGAGCTAGTTAGAGCCCTCTCTCTCAGTGCACGGATGATCGCCAAGTGTTGTAACTTGGCACGATGTGAAAATTGATCAGGGAAATCAAGGACATCAGAGAAAAAATGCACCCAGCCGCATGCCTTTATTTTTTTATGAAAACAAAACACTTAGCCATTTTTTCGTGCCTCGCTTCTTCCCCGCATCTCCACACCCCCTGTCGAACTCTAACAAAATTCTCTTAGACATCCAAAAACCCATTTTGCACTTAACCAGATCTTCCAAGTCCTTCATATTGAAAAATACAGATATCTTAGAGGAAAATATGATAGAAGAAATGAAGAACGAAAGAGAAAAATGAATAATTTCATCTGAAAACCCGCATTGTTGTCGGACGAAGAAATAGGTGTAACTTGCAAATCAGGGCACAAATCGAAACAAGGTTTTTTCCTTTCTTCACCATTTTTAGAGGCCATAAAAACATAAATAAAATATCTCCCATTCACAATAAGGATGTTTTACTATGAATAAATCTCCTTTTCTATACAACAAAACCAAAACATAATTCCCTGATCAAACGACAATTGGTTTGCAAAGAAAAATCACCAGTGAAATAAGAAGTGAAAATCCACATCAAAAATATAATTTTCATCATGATTAGAGGTGGAGAAGGAGACATAAAGTTTTCAAGATCCATTGATGGTTTTCATACCTGTGGCCATTGCTAGGTAAAGAATTTTCAAGTTTTAATATCTCATAAACTAGTGATCCAGTAAGCTTTGAAATTTCAGTGGGGGATTGACATTAGGAAAAACCCCATATAAAAAATATTCATTCTACTATGATCTGACCACCATAAGCATACTTACTAAATATATAATTCTTATTACATGATAGACCATTATTTTAGGTAAGCCACTATATGAGGAAGTCATAAAGAGGCGGTGAACGCAGAGGGAGTATTACAGGCGAAAATCATCGGAAAGGTCACCTTGGCCCAAAATTGACACTTAATAAAAATAGTCATTGGCCTCATAAGCACATGATAAAAGTATAAAATTGGTCCAGAAGGCAAGAGGAGCATAGTGAGAAGAAGGAATCCAAGTTTTCATAGCCAATTGAGGTTCGAAGAAGCTGAATTTTAACACTTACTAAAAATAGTAAGTGGTCACATAGGCACTTCCTAAAAATATTAAGTTGTTCTTGAGGGAATATTTCACAAAGGGAATGTACCGCGAGTCAAACATATAAGTTGACCTCACCATTTTGGGACCAAAGGGGAAACATCTTTACACTTACCAACAATAGTTTCCCTTGTCAAATATAGTAAGTGTCAAGAAATAATGAAGTTCAGATTCACATGGGAGAAACTAGTGTAGTTTCTATCATCAGAGTATGCGAGTAGGTGACAGTGAGGTCACTTACATGGATCTCAATAGTGTCTTTTGACACTCATTTCATGCTTCAATCAGTATGTGTGAGTGTTGCAGGGAGTCATGGCGGGATTTTTTTCTGAAGCTTCAGTCTCTTCAAAGGAGATCTTCATGAGAAACACCCATAGTCACCAAAGGTTCCATCCAAAATTATTTCTAAACACTTAGTTCATGGTGTTTATGGGTCATTCGGAGATGGTTTCTCTTCGGAACTAAAGAATTTTTCCACAATAACCCATCCATAACATACGAAAATCATTCACCGTAAAGGGTTCAAAGATTTAGGGTCAATTTTCCATAGCTTTCAGAGTCAACAGGAATAGATTCTTCATCGACATGATTCCTCCTTTCTATATCTCTCTCTCTCCTCTCACCCCCAAATTTCTCTCCTCCATGTTCTAATTTCGCATTGGGGTTGCACTTTTTCGTATGTCTTAATGTTTCTAATGTAATAAGTCACCTTTATGTTATAAAAAGGGACTTAATGTTTTCCTAATAAGGCGAAGAGTCTTAAGTCATGTCGAGACATACGAAGAGTCATTGGGGGATAGATGAAGAGTTTCTCCTCTTCTATAAATTGTAATGATCTCCTCATTTGAGATTCTTTTGAAATTCTTAACTTCTTAGCTAGTTGTCAACTTGTAATCTCATGAGAGAGTAATTCTTGTGAAGGAACAAAGAGATAGCTGAAATTATTCTATTTTCCCACTCTTGCATTCCTCTATTCTTGCTATGTACAATTTCTTCTCGAGCATCAATACAAGAAGAAGGAGTTTATAGCCTTTTTGACTAAGGGATTTACTAATTCTTTGTGCTCATAAGTCCTAATTGGTCTTGTTTCCATTTGTAGGGTTGTTTCTTCTTAAATTTAATGTGTGTTGGAACTTTTTGATTAATGGGTGTGGGACTCTAATTTTCTACCCATGACATTAATCCCCTCCTTTATTTTTCTCACTCCCTTCCCCTTCTCTTGCAAAGTACTCTCTAGTGATAAATTTATAGCTTTTCCATAGGGTCAGTGGAGTGCCCCTGTTGGATCCCGATCGAAAGACCACCACAGAAATCACTTTTCATGTACATGTAAACACGAAATCTGCACTATTTAAGTAGAGGGACTTAGATTCCCAGAGTGTTGGCAAGAAACCCACAAATTTGTCCACCCAAAAAAAAATTCTTGCCAACAGTTTTTGGTGCCCACCATGGGGCCAATTTAATAGCATCTACACCCAAAATACAACCAAAAGGTCAAGAAAATAAAAAATACCAAAAATACAAAAACCAAAAAAATGCAATTTGAAAAATCACTCAAGAGTATGTCTACAAATCATGGCTATTCCGGGTAACCCTCTTATTGAAATACCTGAGCTACTATTTCATATTCAAGAAGACATCACTTCTGACTTGAGGGAAGCCATTTGGCATAATCGAAAAAGCTTCACTCAATACTTCATCACCATAAGAGTATTGGACCTTGAAGAAGAACGTGTCATTGAACTAGAAAGACAAAGGCAAGTTCAGGCTCCACAGAGAAGAGCATAGATTTCAAGCTGACAAATCAAAGGTATAATCGGAAACAAAGACAAGGAGGAAAAACTGATCCCATCTTTGAAGAAATTCAAAGAAGACAAGAGCTTCTCACAAATCCAAGGTCTCCCTTGTGATAGGAAAACATTTCTAGTGGAAGTTCAAGAGTCATCAACCCATTGGATGTTGAGTTTCCATACATCAATGAGAATATTGAAGATTTCACCAATGTAGAGACCGAAGAAGAAGCTAGAGAAAGAGAAGTAAGAGATGAAGTGGAGATAAGATCTCAAATTGAGGAAATTGAAAGAGCTCAAGTCAAACCGGATGTAAGAGTAACAACTGAAACCATAGCTTTAGAAAGGTTGCAAACTAGAATCAAGAAAGAAATGGTGGATCATGGTCATGAAGAACGTAGACCAAATGTACCATGGGGTGGAAACACGGCCCACTTTCTCTTCCTCAACCACTCCACGAGCTACCAAAAGGCTCAAGAAAAAAATTCCAAAAATTCAGAGGAGATGGTTCTCAACTTCATGAGGAACATGTAACAACATTCATCACCACTTGTAGTGTACTAGGTATAGAACATGAGGATGTTTCTATCCAAATATTTGTGGAATCATTGCAAGAGAAAGTTTTGAATGGTTCTACATGATTCCCCAAGATCTATCACTGCCGGGAAGATATACGAAGTGTATTTGAACATAGTTTCAAAACCATGGAGGACTTCCACAATCTCTTGGTCTAGTTGGTGCAAATGAAGAAATACGCTTCTGAATCGATGAGATAATTTTTTTCCAAATATAATTAGATGATAAGAAGGATTCCTGAAGATTTCATGCCTCCTAAAAATAATTTGAAGAGATTCTTCATCAATTCCTTACCACTAGAGGTTGGTTTCTTCCTTAGAAGAGCCCAACCCAAGGATTTGAATGAAGTGCAAGAATTTGCAATCAAGACTCGAAGATGATTTGATCTTGTTTGGAAAAGTGAAAGGTCCTAATGGGAAACAAAAATTTCAGAGTTCAAACTCAATCACCACGGACGACCCGATGTTCTAGAAAAGGGTGAATCACTTGGTTTTCATGAAGAAACAATTGTCTCAAATCACCATGTGGAATGCTCTAAGGGAGAAGAATCTTCCAAACCAGTGGAGAATCACCCCACCTCCCCATAGGATTACTTTGGAAGTGTTGTTGGTCAATGCTACGTGTGACAGTTGATGAACCATAAGAAGAAGAAGGAGAAGAATAAGAAGAAGGTGATGATGGAGACTACCTTGAGGTCGAAGAGGTTAATGGTGAGACTCAAAATGGCCTTATTGAGTATGTTGAAGGAGACGAAGATGATGATGATGAAGAAGCTCCAAGATTTTCATGTGTGGTGTTCACATGGGCTCAATCAAAGAAAACAACTTCATCTTTGATAGCTGTAACAAATAAGAAGAAAGAAGATCCTCCCATCAAAATTTGACAAAATAGGTTCATCGATGTAAAAGGGTCACTGCTACCACCTTTGTCAATGGACTCACCCAAATAAAAACCAAACCCATGGTTAGTAAGAATCCCACTACCATGTCAAGTAAGTCTTCTAGTCCTTCTCCTGGCTCTAAATTTTCTAAGAATAATTCTTCTTCGAATGCTACTCCTACAAAATACTCTAAAATAACACTAAATTTTCTTCCACATCCCCTTCTAAGCCATTTACCACACCTGTTAAAGAAAATCAAACTCCCAAGGTAATCACACCTTCATCATGTGTTGTCCCCTCAAAATTCCCCACTTTTGAAAGTTGAAAAAATGAAAATTTTGAGTTGGCACCCTTTAGTAATGTTTTAGTAAAGAGGAAATTTGAAGAGATAGTGAAAATGTCGTTTCTTGGGATCATTTTAATAACTTGCGGGTATGTCAAAAAATTTTGTCCCTCATGTCCCAAGTTCCTCCAGGCTTCCTGTTCCTCGATTCCCGCATCACCCACATCGGCTAAATCGGGTCTTCATGTCCCATCTGTCCCAAGTTCCGGTGGGCCTTTTGTTCGCCGATCGGCTGATTTTCTCTGCAAGTTATTGTCTGTCGACTTTCTCACGATTTTTCAACCCATCTATCCCAAGTTCACCTAGGATTCCTGTTCCCCAATTCCCTACATCATCTGCATCAGCTGAATCGGGTCTTAGCGTCCTTGCGCATTTGTGTTCTTGGACCGCCCATGCTCTTTTGGTCCGCATCACCTACATAAGCCGAATGGGCTTTTCACGTCCCGCATGTCCCAATGTCCCATGGACTGTCTGGGCCATTTTTTTTGGCTTTTCATGCATATCACCTTTTTGAGTCAGTACAAGGGGTATTTAATGCGCATTTATGATCTTCTCTCTCCTAAATGGTTATTTAAAGGGATCACCATCTATACATTTGTCACATTGCTTTCTTATTATTTCTTTCTCGCGTTCTTGTAATTGATTCATTTTCTCATCTTCATGTATCCCTTTACTTTTTTATCATGATCTATTCTTTGAAGGCCATTCCTCTATGCACTGTAAAAATGAAGATCAAGTTTCAAGGGCACGAGCATCTGTCACCTCTGGAGACCTTTGTACCTAATATTGGGGATAGTGAAGTTTGACACTTAGATTTTGATGATTTCTGGGGTAGGTTAACATGTGACAACCCTTCTCCCATGGCCTAAATGATCAATGACAGTGGAATCACATATGTTGTTGGCTTTCCCATCTTTGTGCAGTGTTCGACACCGTGCTCACTGTGGAGCTCATTTCAATCCAGATACCAAGGAGGTTGTTAATGTGCATGGAGAATTAATTACAAAACTGGATGTTGCCACCATCGCCACTACCCTATGCATTCCTGAGATGGAAGACTCCATTGTTCTCACTCTCACTCAATCTCAGACTATGTTTGATAAGGACAATGAGAAATACAAGACAAGAGTGGCTAAGTCATGGATGAAGTGCCCTAAGAAGGGAGCGTCTCGACTCTCCAAAGCATTGCTCAAGGTTGATTTCAATGAAGATTTATAATATTTCATCATCTTTATTGCCTATATTATGGGGATGCCCTCTACCAATGAATTCCATTTTTGGATGTGCCCTTTCATAAAGCGTCATCTGTGAAGGTAAACAAAACATAAACTGGGCTGAGATCATCTATATGAACATGATTGAACAATTGACAAATGTTCAACAAACTAATAAGTTCTACATGACTTCTTACCTCATGTACACCCTAGCAACATCTCGGGAGTGGTTTGGCTTCACTTACATTGAGAGCAAGAAGGATGAGCCCATATACACATATTGCCCTCAATTTACCCTTAAGGACAGTAATCATAATTTCAGAAGAATAAATGATGCTTTTACCATGTACATTATGAGACTTTTGGAGGGTGCCACTTTGCCGGAGATTTTACGATGAGGTTATGGCTCGATAGCCAAGTATGGGGCTTTCTTCATCTAGTCGAGAAAGTTATCATACATCGAGTTAGCTTGTTTTGAAAGTACACCTCTCAAGCTTCCCATGTTCTCGAAATGATAAAATGGCTTTGGTTGAGGTGTGCGAGAAAACTGGAAAAACTCCATAGAACCTACGAGAGACAAGAAGATTACAAGTCTTCATTTCCCTATCTCTGTGAGGAATTATACATGTAAGACAACCCTAGATTCCCAAAAATATAACGGGCTATTAATCCTCTTTCTTGTTCATTTCTTCAGGTCCAGGACTTGTTTTGATCTAAAGAAATTCATTGATCATAATATGAGAATAACCTATCATCACCGTCCTGACACTAAGGATTACTGGGCTGATTGTATTTATGATTTTAAAGCTAGGAGGAGACATTTTGGTAGATTATCTCTGCAATAGATCTTAGATCTCAATCTCTACCAGGTGCCTGAAGGGCTTGTGGATGATGATGAGGGCTTGCAATCCTATGAGTATGAGAGATCCATCAAAAACACACCTCTAGAAACCCTGGATTGGTATGTGAAGGAGAAAGATGATTTGAGTGAGATAATTGTCCTTGTCATCATCAAAACTAAGGTTTGGTTTAACAGGAAAGTTCGTGAATTCAGGAAGAGCTAGGGTATATCTTCCTCAAGAGAAACTTCCACACCTAGGAAGGAAGTACATACACCTAGTACTGAGGTACTTGAGAAAACTCCTCCTTCTTCCTCGTTGAAAGATCCTGAAATGTCTACTTCTTCTTCCACTCAAGTGTATCAGAAGAAGGTCAAAGAGGTTAAGCAAGAACCAATCATGGAAGAAAATCCTCTGGAGCACTTAGAATTTCCTGTTGGACCAAAGAACATTATTTTTCTAAGTGAGAATGAGGATGATGAGTTGACAGAACTAGAAGAAACCCCTAGAATCACGGTTTGTTTAGGTGGAGAAGGAAGGATCAAGAACCGAACCTCCGGTTTAACAAAATCCTCTCGCAAAGGATATTCTTGAGGTTCCATGCACTTCCCCACTGGAGGAAATAGTAGTTCAAACTCTGAGTGCCATGAGTTATCTTGCACTCAGACCCCTTGAATCCTCTATTTCCTCTTCTTCCTTTTGCTAGATGCAACTATTAGTAGACAACAAGGAAAGAAAGTCTTCTTCCTGAGCAACTGGGCTTGATTTTTATGCTGTGGCAGCTCTACTTGGTACTACCCCTCCTCCTCCAACAAAGAAAGCAAAGACTACTTCAATATTGGTATTTGATGCTCAAGGTCAATAGTTTCTAGAGGTTTCAGACCCAGGGCGGATAAAGAGGAGAAGGATATTTTAATCTCTAACTTGGAGCTTTCCATAATTCCACTGGGAGAATCTACACCTGAGAGTGAGGTTCATAACCTTTGGGAAATTTCACTAAGGTTATTGAACGGGTTGAGAAAGGCAAGCAAACCATGGAGCAGTTGGAAGAATAGAACCAAGTTCTTTCCAAATTTATCAGATCATTATTAACAAAAGATAAAGTTTTGGATCCAGCTCCATTGGCTACTCTCCCACCTCCCATGGTTCTCAGTCAGGATGAGGTTTAAAGCATCAAAGACATACATAAGTATTCTATTTATAGGAAGGCTATTGAGGTCATGGTGGATGACATGAATATAGAAGGTTTGAATTTCATTGAGGAAGCCTTCAAAACCAATTAGAAGGTGATCAATTTGTAGTAGAAAATCACTTCCTCAATCAAAGCCATGGACAAGGAGCCGAAGGTGCAGAGTGGATGTATACACGGACCTTTGTCGAATGGGCCAAAGCGGTGATGAGAAGATCTTGTTGGCAAACAATGTGTTTGATGATGCAAAGAATAAATTTTCAAGGACATGGATTTTCAGAATTGATTGGAAGATAAAGGTTATGGAGGAAGCATTGGGAGAATTGAGGAATGTGTGGCAAAAAGGGGAGTCCTTTAAAACTTTGTTTTATCTACCTTCAAGGATATCCACTTCCATCTTCAAAATGAAAATACCGGTGTTTCCTTTTATCTTCAAGAAATCAAGACTCAGTTTAGAATCTTTGTCAAGGGTGACCTATTCAAAGAAGAGTCATTTACTAAGGAGAAGATGAAAGACATTTGTTCTCTTTATTCAGCTATTTCCGAGGCAAATAAATAATATCTGGAGCATACCAAGTTTGATAAAGATATGGAGAAATGTCTAGGCATGTGGACACATGCTACTTCCAACACAACAATTCCAAGAGGCATGGAGATAGTAGAAGCATTGAAAATATTTAGGCATCAAATCCTCAAATCAGTGGGCCCTCCTCAGCCATAATCAGATGTCTCTATTTCTTTCTCTCCATTCTTCTATTTTTAGTGTCAATCTCCTTGTAATTTAATTAAGGACTTTGTATTGTGCATTTCCTTAATTAATATTTTGATTAAAAGAAATGGTTACCAAATGTAACCACTTTGTAAGCTATATATTGAGCTCTCCTCGCCATTCCAAAGGGTTGGAACTCTGATAATTTTTGAAAGTGTAAAAGGACTTAAAGCTATCAATACAAAAGATTTTCCCTTCCTATTTCTATCTGCGTTTATTTATTCTCTCTTACCTATCTAAGGTTGTTGAATCATTAATCTATTTTTGCATTAAGAAGCTTTGTATTCTTATGGATGTCATCTCTGGAACTTTTGTGTCTGCAAGATAACATCTAGTGGTTTTAATATGAATGATTATGTTCTATGTATTGTCCTTGCTCAACATTTATAAGGAACTATTTTGCTATCTATACTTCCTTAAAAGTGTTATTCTACCTTTTCCCTCCCTTAGTTCTTTTGTTCTTTTGTATTGATAATCTATCTTGGCATTAAAACACTTTCATGATATCAGAATTCCTCATCAAAGTTGGAAGTTGTACATTTGTAAATAGTTGTGCCGTTTTCTTTCAATAAGGGAACCTCTCCCATTAAAGAGGAGGGACTTTCTGATCCCCTGACTATTGCTTTCATTAAATTCCTAATTTGAAAACCAACATTGTGTAAACATCACATCACCCTGGAACCTCAAATTAATCTTCCGTTATCCCATTTGATTATGTAGAATACACAAGTAAAGCCAAGGTTCCAATCTTATATCTAGAATACTTACAAACAAAACCCGATCAATTTGATAGGTTGGTTAATGTAGTCTATGGTAGTAGTACTAAAATGTCAAGCTCAAATTCTAAAGGTCTATTCCCTTCAACATGCATGCTACCTTCACAAAACATGTTAGCCCTTAGTGCATCTAAAACTAATAAAGTTGAACCTATTTACTTGTCACTTCTCATCAAAGGCTTCCAACTTAATTACTGCATCACAGATTCCGAAGCCTCTGACAATGTGATGCCCATGAAAGCCAAAAATTCCATAAGGCTTACCTTGACATGTGAAAATGGATCTTTCTATTCCATGGAATCCAAAGAAGTGTCGTTGTGGGAAGGATAAAGGATGCTCAAGTTTCTTTGGTCAACTTCCTAGAAAATAAAGTACTACTCACAATTTTGGTAGTTGACATTCCATCTTCATTCAACATGCTCCTAAGAAGAAATTTATATATAGATTTAGATGGTGAAATAAAAATGGATTGGACCTCTATGACCATACTTGTCAAAGGGGAGATGAAGAAATGGATTTCGGGGTGGAAGATGAAGTATACAAGTACAAAAATTAGATGATCCAAGGGAGAACATTTTATTTCAAGGTAGTGGGATAGGAAACTATTTCCTTACATCAGAGAGAGATGAAAATTTTCCCTTCCTTATTGAGAAGGACATGGAGATGGAATCTCCATTCATAAATTCATTTTGGAAGGAAAGATAACTCATAGAAGAGTAATATGTTCAACAAATGTAGAATCATGTTGCATAACTGATGATTTGATGCTTTCTGAAGACTCCACTGATGATGAAGAAATAAAAATGATGAGTTTGGGTTGTTCATGAGTAATCTCTTTTCAGAATTTGATTTTTCAATTAATGATGAGATGGAGATATGCGAAGAAGTAGAAATGATTAAAGAATCAAAATCTCTCCCCAATTCAATCATGGAAGAAAATATCAAGGAAGTTGATCTCTTTTTGGATGTCGAGGATGATATGGATTTTTTTCTTGAAGGAGTACCATTCCCACAAAGCATGGAACTCCTCTCCTTATCAAAAAGGTTTGTAATTCAGAGTTTCCCATACCTACATGAAGGAGAGCCTTAGGGAACACAAGCACAAAAGAAGAAAATAGATTTTCTTCGAATAAATCATGGGAAGGTATGGATCATATTTTTTACCACTCCTCCAGTCACAATACATAATATTTTCCAGAAACAAAGATGAATCTATGATGAATTTAGAAGAAATATCTATGCAAGATATTTTTAAAGTTGTAGAAGAAATTGAATATCCTCATCTTAGCCTCAAACTCTTGACTCGATCCATGGAGATACAAGACAAGTGTGAATTAATGAGGGCTCCTTGTTTCGATACACCAATGTTCGATGTGGAGATGGAATAGTTAGATAGGCTAGATGAATTCCTCAATGGTGAACATGAAAGTGACAACATGTCTTCTTCTCCCATAATGCAAGAGGAATTTTGTGAATGCAAAAGAAGAAAAATCCTCAGAACTCCTTTGGACATATTCAATTTTGAAAACAACACCTTCATCATGGTGGAAAATGGTAGGGAAAATATTGAGCCAACTCACGTTGAGGAGAATTATCCATGGAAAGAGCATTGGGAATATGTTCAAAATCAACTTGATCACATCACTTTGGAACTTTCTGCAAATACAAAAATGAATATGGTAATGGAAAGAGATCAGAAAATTTAAGCAACTTGAACAAGAATCAACCCTGGAATGATGATTAAGTGTTCAAATAAAAATTTGTGTTATGGAAAAACATGGAAGGCAGCCAAGACTTTGAAAAGGAGATCAAAGAATGTAAAGGCAAGGGAATTATTGGACGAAGACCTAATAACTAAAAATATTGTGTAGGATCACTCCTACAAAGTACATGGACAATCATGAAAGCACTTGGATTTCATGGGATATTGAGGAAGGGAGGATACTTCCTTGAACTAATCAATGGCTTTGCAAGACATCAACATTTGGTGTTAACTCTTTGGAGGTAGCTCCTGAAAAGGAAATTTGTTCACTGAAAGTGGGTTGTCCCCCACATTGTACCATAGGTGATTTTTAGAAGTGTCCACCTTTTTGTTGTGTGTGTCTTTCCATTTTCATGTGTGATGTGTGTTTACTTCCTTATTTTGTGTGTATGTGTGTTCTTCCTTGCTACATCTATCTCCTAATTTGTAAACAAATCTATAGAACCCAATGAATAAGGCTCTAGTGAATGTATTATCAACCTGAGATTTTGATATTTCTCGTGTCATGTCTTTGCTACGCTTAGTCTATAATATATCCCAAAGTGAGAGCCAAGCCGTTGTCCAAGTATTTTTGAAAGGGGAAAAGTACATCCGAAGGCAAAACAACGATACCACAATGTCAAAAAATTTCAAATCCATACCTTCTAGAGGCACCCCCAAACCAGTCCATACCAAACACCGGCCTTACCCAGCCATTCCAATGACCTTCCAGTGGATGTCAACTCATTCCCTAGGTGATTTAGCAAAGAAAATTCAATCCCGTTAGGTGATTTTAGGGTTTCTTAAAGAATGTCAATTTTGAGTAGTTTTGGGAAGGGCTACCACTGGCCTTACATGGAATAATGCACCCTTGTAGAAGGGTATGAAATAAAAAATATGCGCACACAAGTGATTAAAGGTATAGATACAGAATTTAGGTGTCTACATGTGGAGTATAAGAGTAGAAAAGGTATATGCTCCTAGGAGCCTTGACGGGACTAGAAACAAACAACGTCGAGCATCATACATCATGTAATAATATGTAGTTATCTTGCAATCACCTCAAGATATCATGTGAAAGCGTATGTTTGTATAGAAAAATATAATGACATAATAAAAAAGTGCAACATGCAAATAGTATAAGAAAACAAGACTAAATACAACCAACATGTGAAAATGATGTGTAAGAGTGGTGGTGTGATGCGATGTGAAAAATGTGTAGATGGGAGGAGCTGCTTTTCCCCCAATATATGTGTGTGGTTCACTTAAAAATTTCTCCCTTAAAAGTCAAGTATGAACCATAGAATTAGAGTGTGTCATCGGGTAATGACTCGTAAAGTATATTTACTAGATATGTAGTGATTCTTAGAAAGATAGATAGGAAACATGGAGCGTGACGTGTTAGGATCTGATAATCAAGGTTCATGGAGAAATTACACCCTCAACAATCAAGCATGAAACATATAACAAGTGTATCATAGATGTGACAATGCTCATAAAGGTTTACATAAAGCACGGATCATGATAAATAGATAGTGAGTCACTAGGATGAGGCAAGTGATGTTCATTTAAGAGTTGGTCCCTAAAAATTTAAGTATGAACCATAGAACAAGAGTGCATCATCGGGTAAAAAAGGTAAAGTATGTAGTAGCAACATTGTTTTATATAGATAGGAAGATGTAATTACATAAGAAGAAATAAAGGAGGAAATAATTATGATGCCCCAAGTTTCTATATCAAGATTTTATTGAAAATAGATGTGATCATTGTGAGAAAGAATAACTAGAGTATGTATAGTAAATGAAAGGATGTGTACCATATATATAAAGTAGTATGTGTATCATGAATAGAAGGATACATAAGTAAGTGTGAGGAGTAATGAATGTATGGAGTTTCATAGGAGCAGAAAGGGAATCTTTAAGCATAGATATATGTAGAAATTTGTGTAGATAAGAGAAATTTCTGGTAGAAAGATTGACTTGAAGTGCAAAGTAAAATTAGAGTATAGATGCGTATGTGAGTAGTATGGGTAGGAAATTGCTGATTAGAACATGTGATTATAGGGGAGGAAAGGTTCGGTGCCCCCAAGTGTGCAATTGATGGATATATATCCAATGATGGAAGAGATACCATGCTATAGTTGTTGATGGGGCAATATGTCGAGTATCGGTATTGGTGTTCGAAGGATAAAATTTGCCAAAGTAAGATTTAAAATTAAGAATATATGGAAAAAAATTGTGATGGTAAGGGGTAATATTCATATGTTCCCATTTATTCTAATAAAGCATTATTATTAAGGAATGTATCTAACTCAAGAAACGTGGGAGAAGAAGGATCACCAATAAAGTGAGGGCATAGTAGATGAAGATTATGAAAATGTGAAGTAGTGTAAACTTCAAGAGAGGAATTGGCGGGAATAAAAGGAGGAAGAAGAGGGAGATATCCTTCATCGAGTTTTGTGTATTGTGTGGGAATAGAAAGAGTTCAATGACTCCCTTTCCATCTTTTCCTCATTTGATGCCAATGAAACTGTAATAAATCATATAATGATACCCAATACCATATTTTGTGAAATAAGGAGAAGTGGGAAAAGTAGTAGCTTCGGTGAATGATTAATAGTGTTGTAAAAGGAAATTGGAGGGATCTGTAAAGGCCTCATGGACCACACTCTTGTATAGGATTTTAAGATGCACATTAAGGGTTTAAGGGACCGCATGCATGGCATATATTCAAGGTTTTCTGAGAATAATATTATAATTAAGATTATTAGGCATTACATGTCATGAGATAGTAAAAGTGTATGGCCCCACAAATAATGGGAAGTGTGATTTTACCTAAGAAATTTTTAAGAATATTATCAAATCCATGAATACAAATAAATGAGGTAGTTAAGGAGACTTCAGAAAGACCTAGTTTATGAAGGAATGATAGATTACAAATGTTAAGGCCTGGTCCATTATCAACTAAAACTCATTTAACCCCTATATTATTCATTCGAGTTTGAATATAAATGGGTGGATCATTATATAAAGCACATTGAGAAGAAATTTCAATAGATGTAAAGGTAATATGCTATTCGTTAAAAGATAATGTTATAATGAATCTATGATAAATATATTTGGGAGAAGTGTTAGGATGAATGTAATTGTTAGAAAAAAGAGATTGTATTTTGTGATCACATTTAGGGTTGGCCTGTAAGAAAGAGGGAGAGAGACACTCATGGTGGTGAAAATAGAAGGATCTAGGATATCTAAGAAATATCCAAGACTAAGATCTAGTGTTTGAATAAGGATACATATTCCCAAATTCTTTTAATCTAAATTGAATTAAACCTTTATTTTAGAGTAACTTACTATAGCTAATTATATTGAGAAAATTAAAATACAATAGTGCACAAGAAATAAGTATTCAATGATGTAAAACCCTACGAGAATGAAAAAATGAGATGACTTAGATAATTTAGTGTGATCGGGAGTGATATGGACGAGAATCTACTTGAACAAGATAGAAAAAATTTCATCAAGGCTTGATGAGGGTTCGAGAACCCTAATAATTTAGGGAAAGAAGCACCCAAAGGAGGACAACAAGTACTTAGGTGCTATTAACTAAACCAGGTGCCTATGTTTGCTTAGATATCTAGGTATTGGTATTTTATGGGTTGGAGGACCTTTGCTTCTACTTGCACTTTGTCGCTCTAGTTATGTTGCTAGATTTTCGATTATACATATAACCTACAAACCAAATGTCTACTTGCACATCTCCAAAACCACATCAAATCTAATAATAAAGATGAAAAATGTGGATTTGTATTGACTCGGTGGTCACCAAAAGAATGAACTTACAATCGAGTGATGCACTACAACTTAGAGTGTATGTAATTCTTGGTGTGTGTATGTGTGTGTGTGTGTGGGTGTCGCACCCTTAGATGCCCTTATATAAGTTACACAATGATATTGAGATATATCTAAATTGTCATGAGTATGTAAAATAATCGTGAGATAGAATAGAATGAGCTCTCCTCCTATGTTGTGTATGTAATTAGATGTATCCCTTGTCCCTTGTATGGATGTTATAAATGTATGCTTTATAGTTCTCGTGTGCCTTTGTGTAATCTTAGGTGGTGATAGATAATGATTATATTGCTTGGCCACTTATATGAGAGAAATATTAAGTGTATATATGTTTCCCTTGTTTTAATTTCGTAATTGACAATTGAAAGGTCAAACCAAAGTTTTAAAAGATGCCCAAGATGCAAAAAGGACCCAAAAAAGAATAAGATAAATAAGGGTAGGAGCACCCTAAAGGGACAAGAGCACTGAGTGCTTATGTCATATCTGGACACTAGTGTCCAAGGTCATCAAAAGATAAATTACTCAAGTCTTGACAAAGTTGTAAGATATGTAAAGCCAATTTAGTGTAAGAGATAAAACAATCAAAGAGCCAAAAGGAGTTGTTAACCACTAGTTCTCTTTCTTGGGAATCATGTATCCATTTGTATGCTTTAGGACCTATAAATGTACCCAGTGCATATATTTTGTGTCTACATGGGGATTCAATAAGGATTTGGAGAAGATCTAAGTAGACCAAATTTAGAGAATCCAAACATTAAGAAATACCTTATTGGCTAACCTAATATTTTTTTATTTTCCTAGTGACTAAGTTCTTTATTAATTATCCCCAAATGTAATATTTTATATACCCTAAAATATCTTAAACCTTCAAGAGAATATTTTTGCAAAGTAAAAATATCATTGCAATGTGTTAGCTATAAATAATGCACAAACAAGAGCACCAAATTAGAGTTGGTGTCTTAGAAATTAAAAATGGGAATATCTCCAAAGTTTGGGAACTTGGTTCATTGAGGAAAACCTCTAGAGAAATATGGCTCTTATCAAAACCATTCTATGTTATAACTATCCTTCTCTAATTTACCACTTTTAGGTGAAAGGTGGGAAGAAAGTGTGGAAAGTGAACATGGTGATGCACAAAAATGAAGGGATCACTCTCATATATGAGATGAAAAAGAAAGAGGAATAAAATAATTCTAAAGGGAAGACACAAGCCCCAATAAAAGTGTATATAAATATGAATCTCCCTCTTTTCCTATATCAAACACAATGAATATAAAATTCTGCAAACATTACACACACCATATATCATCAAGAATAACATAGAACTAAGACATAATAACAAAACAATAAATGGTATATATGATCCACAATGAAAGTTATATTAATTCTTAATATACACACAATCTTTCATAGTCATGAAGGAGGGAATAAGTGCATTTAGAAAACATAAAAAATAGAATATCTAGGCACTTAGAAGCTCATTTATTAAAAGATTAGAGTAAATTTGCATTGAAGGAGGAGGAACCCTTTAAATGAGATGTGACTTATCCAAATATAGAAAAGAATGAGAGAAGGGGAAACTGGTTAAAAGAGAGAATAGGAGAAAAGGATAAGGAATATCTAAAATATATCTCCTTTTCTCATGTTTATTTTCATCGCAAATGGTCACAAAGATTAAAAAATACGCTCATATGAAAATATATGCTTCAAAAACTATTAAGCATATTCCATGAGAAAAAATAGATAATAGAAGATATTTAGTTGAAAAATATCATAAACATTTTTTTTTGAAGGAATTATGATTGATCATTAATCTCCAAAAATGTATGATAATGATAAAAAAATCGTAGGTTGAAGTACACCTCAAGAGTTTTCCGATGAGATTAATTTTTCAAAATTTGGAGTTGTGGATAAAAAGTTATGCCTATTTTGAAACTACCTTGGTTAGTTTTCAAAGTTGACGATGATGATGTTGTTAATTTTAATCTCATAAATTATTTTAAACTTATATCATCCTTATTGGTGATCATATTCATTTATTTACACCTACAATTAAAACCAATTGTCCCATTCTCATTGGTTATATGATATCATTTAGCTAAAATTTGGATAATGGCCATGAGTTTTCCAAATTTATCCTAGTAGTTTTCCCTTTCACTTGTTCATTCCTCATTGGCTATGGTATCTTTTGTTAGAGGTAAATTTTATACTTAATCTCTCCCTTCCCAGCAATAAGAAGCTCATTATTGGCCCATGTGAAAGACCATGATTGATTTCCACTAACCAAATTCTTACTGGCTATGAGTTCTATGTTCCTAGACCATTTCTATTTTGTATCTTCAACCTCCCTAAGTGCACATTTTAATGATTAGTACATGTTTTGACCTATACTAGGGAAATGTTTGCCAAGAATGGACTTTCCCCCTTTTAATTGTTTGGAAAGTACCTTAACTAAAATTTTCACACATCTTGGGAATGGAATTTACATGATTAGTGTCATGTGATGTGAATCGACACCCTTCATCTTCTATGTTACTTTCTTCCTTAACTAGTTTTAAGTCTTTTTCTCGATTAAAATTTTATGGGAGTCAATTTTCAAGTATTTTCCCACTTTTCCTCATATGGATATTAGTAGATGACCAAATTATGGGATTCCTTTTCCATTCCTTTTCTCTTAGCTAATTTTAGGCTTAGAAAAAGGAGTAAGTAAGCAGATCCTTTGCTCCACTTAACAATTAATAAATTATACACACACACACACATACATACATACTCATCATCTTCACCTCTTCTTATAAATGTGAATTTTTTTTCAAAATCAGAAACAAAAGGTCCCCCATTGTTAAAGTTTTGAATGTGTAATATTGAACTAGGGGAAAAAAGTTCTCTTATAGAAGCACACTTCAATTGTTAATCCATGTAAAATCCTAGAACATCCCAAGGGTCAAAAATGATGAAAAGAGAAGCTAAATTTGTTCCAAATTTGTTTTTGAAAATAGGGAAATTCTCAACCAATCCCAAAATATGTGCAACATTGTGTAATGTATAAAAATTTCCAAGGCCAATCATGAAAAATGTTAAACCTCCACCAACTAAAGAAAATACATCTCCTCCCATGAATTATACACAACTTTGAAGGAATACAAATCTTTCAAAGAATTATAAATGACTATAAGAGAAAGGAAAATCTTGTATTTTTCTTAAAATAACCATAAATTTATGACAAGATCCCAAAATGCCTTAATTTTGATTGTGAACACCCCAAATATTAGATGCATTGCAAAAATATACAAATCATAGATGATGTCTTAAGTGGACAACCATGAAAAAAATTAAGGATAGAATTATCTAATGCTTTCAAGTCTTCCTAAAATATTTTTGCATATAGTAGTTTTAAACTATTAAATATCGTAAAAGAGTAAAATGATATCATGAAGCATGAAAAGTATGTCATAAAATAGGAAAATTCATTATGGTTTCTCAAAAATGGGCAAGAGGATCATTTTGTTAAAAATTATTGCAACTCAAAGGGGTCATTTCCTACAAAATGCAAAGTCCAATAGTTTTATCATTCATTTGAAAAAAATATATGTAATCAACATCTAATATCTCACAAAACAAATTATGTTAGGTTCAAATCCTTTCACTCTTGGGATCTCAATATTGAAAATTTGTAAAAACAACCTCCAAATAGTTCCTCAAAGAAAGTGACCTAGCAAAAATTATTTATAAAAACAATCCATACACACTTAAAATAAAAGGTGTGAAGTTTGCAACAACACTTGTTGGGAAAACAATGGCTCCTTAAAATTTTATTACTAGTAAAGTTAGAAAAAAACATTTATGATTTACAAATTTATGTTTATATACGAAAAACACGGTTAGAGTTGCAATAGAAAAAACTAGGAGACAACTTGAAGCAAAGAAAAAAATAAAATAAGGATTAACACAAGGAACTATAAATTGTGCACATGGTCACTCAAATGGTTAGTGGATACTATAAAAACCCCAAAAATACGTACCTATTTCAATCCATTCCTAATTATCCTTATCCTTTGCATATTATGTCAATCCACATCCCTTTAAAAATTAATTTAATTAATTCAATCATTCTTTGATTATTCACCCACATCCTTTTTAGAATTAATTTAATTAATTCTAAATCTTACGTAAACCATACTCTTATATCCCTTGGCTAATTTAATTAGCTATTTAATAAAATAAATAGTTAATTATAAACTCACCTTCCACTTATCTCCACTTCACTATATTCTAGTCACTCATGTTGAACTATCCCACTCCATTCCACATCTAGAACCCTACAAAGCTAGAAGCATAAATAATTCATGTACAACCATCTTCTTGAATAAAATCTTATTGCAAACTAAATATTCACTATCCCTTAATGTATATTCAAACCTTTCAACTAAATGAACCAAATCAAATGGTTATTTCAGGAAAATTCATTCATGATCTTGTAAACTCATTCAAACCTTGATCCATAATACATGGTCTCCCCTTCAGCTATAAATATGAGGCTCTTTATTTTGTAATAAAATACTTGGAAGTTTTAAGAAATTGCAGCAAAAATCTACTCATTTTTCATTTGAATTCATGTACCGAATGGTTTTCCTCATGTTCACTCTTGCTTGTAGCATTTCTTCTTCATTTGGAGACCAAATTAGACCATCCAAAATCACACAAATCAAAGAGATCCAAAAAGTGTATTAAAACTTCAACTAACTCATCTTGAGGTGGAAAGAAGACTGTAAGGGAGGTTATATATATTTTTATTTTCTTAGTAGCTTGTAATTTTACTTTAGTTTTACTATTTTACATTCAGACATGCTAAATGGGACTACCACACATTATTTATCATTTTTAGATCGTTTATTTCTAAATTGAATTCATTTGTGTTTTTTTAATATTTCAAACCAACCACCCAAATTTGATAGTGTTTGGTGGAGAGAACTCGAGAAAATCATCACAAAAATAGTCAAATTTCCGTATTGTCCATAAATGTTTTGAGCATATGCAGAAACCTACACTAGCATGTCACTATACCCATTTGTACCACCCATGAAGAGAACTAGTGTATCACTTGAAGTACTAGTATAGCATTACATGTGTTAGCGTAGCTCTTTATGCACTAGCGTAAAACTTTATTTTTCCTTAATGTTACTTTCATGTGTTAGCGCATCAAGTATATGTGCTTGCGTTAAAACATTTTATGCCCTTTATTTAGACACATTTACTTGTTATGTAACCGTGTTCACTTGCATGCACTAGCATATCCTATCACACTAAAACTCTCTAGTGCACACTTAATCCTTTTAGATCTACTTTTAATCCTTTTCTTGCAATTTTTTTATAGCTAATCATTTAAGTGTTTATTTTTCTATTATTTTTCATTTAATTTGATCTTGAAAAAATCTCACGTATGCTCTTTTATTGCATTGTTTTGGGTGATCTTGAAAATTAGAAACGCGAGTTTTCCTTTGTGTTTTCTATTGTGATTTCACTTTTACGAAAACTATGAACTTCTTATTTACAAGACCATCTCTATGAAAATTTTTTTGAATTACACTATTAGCTACAAGTTTCCTTGATCAAAGAAATAAAGCAAACCATGTCACATATTTTTATTAAAATTTATAAAACACTTTTAATTAATATTTCGAATATGGTTTTATTCCCATATCTTTTTGTAGTTGTGGGAAGTTCATGGCAAGAGGCAAGAAATTCATATTGAGGGTTAAAACATGAACCCCAAAGTAATGGCACCTTGAATGAATTGTGTAATGAAACGAGATCCCCACCTACTTCCCTAGTACATCTTATGAGGAGGATTAGAACCAAAGATATCCATAGTGATGGCCCTGGTTTGATTGATTAGTCAAAGTAAGATCTATCTTTATTTAATGATGGGGGTGGTAAATTAAATCTGCTTGACTAGAAATAGTGTACTAAACTTGTTTGGATAAACATTTGGTATTTAGGGAGAGATCCGTATCTAGGAATATTGACCAACCGAGCCAAGTTACTTAACATATTCACTTTACTATCATCATTCTCATCCAAAATCTCTCAAATTGGTTTTTTTGTACTTCACATTCTTCTCTTGAATCATATCTTATTCCATTTTCATCCAAATCAAATCTCTTCTCTAACTTTGCAAACCCATTCTTTTTTATATGAATTCTAAATTAAATTTCTTACGATTTGATTATTTCATTTTGGATTCACTTTTAAAATTGAAGCACATCATCCACTCTATATTATGACCAAGTCTTAAATCTTGGATACCCATATCCTATTTTAAGAATTCTATTTCATTCCAAGTCTTGTCCATTGATATTCACTTTATCAAGGATTAAGCACAATCATAATTCAGTCATCAACCCATAATCTTTTGTTTTTTTAAGCTTTGTATTTTTACATTCACGTAGTCAAAATTTAATCACGTCTCTTTCATACCCTACGTATCTTACTTCAAAAATTAACATTGTTGAAAATTGAGAACTAATTTTTAATTTCAACGAATCCAATTTTTATGTCTAGTTTTTTTAAAATTTGAGCCATCTCTTTTCATTTCTAAGACTACTATTTCAACATCCACCTTGTTGAAATTTAAATGATTCCTTTTTCATCTCCAAACCTCTTGTCTTAAGATTCACTTTGTTAAGGTCAAACCCATTCATCACTATACCTTATCTTTTGACATTTAGTTTGTCAAAGTATAATCCAAGTCATTCTCTTCCTTCACATCTTATATTTTGACATTTAATTTTTCACATATTTTATCAATCATCCTCAAACATCTATGTCATCTATTTTGACATTCACTTTGTCAAAATGTAAGTATAAACATTTGTAATGCCTACGTCTTCTACTTTATCATTCAAATTGTCAAAGTTGAAAGTAAATTATGTCTAATAAAATACAATCACGCATCGTAAACATTGGATATTCCCTTTATTCAATTATACGAATATCAACCATAGTCAAATCACGAGTCCTATTTAAGTATTATACGTGGAATATTCATATTATTCACATATCAAGTAAATCAATCTAAACTATTCAATTTGTGGGTTGAACATTCACTTTTTCAGGTATTAAATCAATTAAATTTAAGTTGATCAAAACCTTATGTAAGCTCATACTTACGTTTTGATTATATCCCACAAATTTGAAAAAATCTATCATATGATGGTTTTTATGTGTAGTAAATGTATCCATATCCACGATGATTATGAATGATTCAATCCTTTTGGTCCTAGAGCTTTTGGTGATGAATAAATTGATGAGGTTCGTTAATCCTTAACATTAATAATATCAAACTAGGGTTGGTGTCTTAAGGCTTTATGAAATAGTTGAAGAGATATGTGTAAATGGTCCATTTTACAAAATTCACACTTGTAGAAATGTAAAAGAACACTTACAATAATTTAAACATGATCATGCAGGAATTGAAACACACGTGCAGAATTGAAAAACACTTTGAAGGAAAGGAAATAAAACTTGCATCAAAGGAAAATAAATGAATTAAATAGAAAATAAAATCATTGAAAACACCTCCAAGTTTACAAAAATTGTAAATCAAAGGAATATTTACATCAGATGAAGAAAAAGACAATAAAAATAATTACGAGAATGGAAAAAATAAATATAAACATATAGATCCATTTTACTCGGAATTAGTGGCCATCTCATTCCTCATAAAATATTTTTAGTCTACATTATTTATAAATGGACTTAAAAAATATCGATTAAATTAATTAGAAAAATGGAGATTACATTCTTTTGTGTGGGAGGTTGCATTTATAATTCCATGCTTCTAACAACCTCCTCATTTTAAGGCATACATTTATATCAACTAAGATTTCAATCTATCCAAAAGCATCAATCTCCACAAAATATGGAGAGATCTTATCTAACTCTAACTAACAATCCAAATTTCTTATTTTATTGTTGAGAATCAAAATGAATATTGATTCTTCTTTATTTTACAAATAATAAAACACTTATAGAAATATTAATTTTTAGAATCACTTCCAAAAATAGATAAAATTTTAGAGTTGTAGTTTTTCTCATTTATGTAACTCTAGTACTCATCCCAGAGATCTAACATCCAACTCAAGCAAAAATATTACACTATAAAGTAAACCGAGAAGACTCAAGTGAACTAAGGAGACTTTGAAAGTGATACTAAAACCCATTTTTCACAAATGATGATAGATGTAGAAAATAAGGAGGAGGTTTTTCCTTAAAACATTTTTATGACTAAAAACCTCTCTCATATTTTCCCTTTGACCTTCTATTATCTGATTATGCAACTTTTGGTGTTGTCCTGATATACTTTTTCTCGAATTACCACACACTAAAAGTCAAATTTATTTCAAATGGTGAAAGTTTTAGAAAAACGGAAGGATGTTTTTGTTAAATTTATTATTATGAGTAAAATTCTCTCTCGAATATCCATTTGACCTTTTAGGTTTAAGTTATGCAAGAATCCATAACTATACCTATAGAATTTGAAGCTAGGCCTGCAAACTCCGAAGTAAAAGTCAGATTTCATTCAAATGGTAAAATATGTAGAAAACCAGAAGGATATTTTGGGTAAAATCATGTAATAATGACCAAAAACCTCTCTCATAATATCCACTTGATTTTCTAGATTAAGTTACATAGACTTTGAATCATTTTGGGAAGACTTCAAGCATTTTCACAACACTACGAAGCAATACCAAAACATCTATAACTTTTGCATATGAAATCGAATCGAGATGATGATTTTTTCAAAATTGAATAATTTTTCAAGATTAATCTAAAAATGGAATCATATTTTTGTTTGTATATATTCTCAATGATTGATTTTAAATTTTTCTCCAAATATATGCTTAAGGAACCACTCATACAATCGTTGAACATTTTGGAGCTAGTAAGGGAAGCTATGGAGCTAATGAAGTGTTGTAATGAAAATATCTAGAAATGATATGATAAATTTTGAAGATCCTCTAAGGTTGGCTGTAGTTTGTGCTCAATACTCAAAATAACTTAGTCAACAATTATAGAAAAGTGTGGACTTCATATGTACAAATTGACATCTTTTTCCCAATAATAATTAGAAATAACTAACAGAAAGATAAAAATGAATTAAAAATAAATAACCATGATATACAATCTCTATTTTATCCTAAATATAAGTTCATAAATTACACTTAGATCAACTTTATCAAAGGAAAATGAATGTTAAATATTATATGAAATGGGATCTTTCTTTGTGCTCATCAGAAATTTTAGAACAACCCAAATTATACACAAGTCAGAACAAATACATTGATCATGTTATCATGTAAAATAAATAAATAATTGCTTCACCTTTTCAAACTGGGGAAAAAACTACCCTTTGTATTTGGGTACAAACATTTAAAATATTTAATCGATAATCCTGAGTCTAGCACCAAAAATGCTAAATTATCTACCACATCAAACTCGTTAAAAGAAGAACTATTTTCTAAAATTGCAGAACTACAACACCAACCGGGAAGATAAAAATAATTGTATGACATCAATGTCACCATAAATATTCCCCATGCTAACTCTCCATTTGCACAATAATGGAGGATTATTAAAGAAACTCTCATGGGGCTCCAAAAAGTGGAAGCAATTCAATTTTTAGGATCAAGGTCCTTATCTATTTGATAAGGATATATTAAGCATACCCTTCCCAATATATTTCGAGACACCCAAATTCAAAAACTATAAGGGCAAGCATGACCCACACGAACATATAAAATAATTCTTTATGGCATACCAAGAAGTGGCTTATTACCACGTGATTTCTTATGACTATTTCCAAAAATATTGAGTGGAAAAGATTTAGACTAGTTCCTTCACCTTTAAAGGGACCACTCATCACTTTTGTAGACCTTCTTGGCCATTGTGTCTATATGTTTTCATTGATGTCAAAGGTAATTGATGGAAAAGGGTGTCAAGGGTGTTTAGGATTCTCCATGAAGTGTCAATCATAGTCAAACATGAAGATTGATTAGTAGTGTCTTGATTTGGTCAAGTTGTTATAGTTTCTTGGCATGGTCTTAAGCATGGTGCAAGAATGTATGGTGATAGTATGAGTTATCCAGTGGGTTTTGAAGGCTTTCATGAAGACAATAATGGTTATTATGATGTGTGAGAGGTGTATAAGTGTCTACAGGTGTTGTCATGGTCAGCTCATGTGATGTCATAAGTTTAAGTGGTCATTCTAGGCATATTCCTAGATCTAGTGCATGGGTTGTAGCATGGATGTATTAAGTATGGAGAAGGGAAGCATTTATCAATAATTATAGGAGTTTTGACACTACATAACATGTGTATGAGGAGTCTCATCTCATTTATCAGTTTTTAGTGGATGTATGAAGTTCTTTTGAAGCATGTTCTTGAGAACAAAGTAGGACTCGCATAGAAAATCCCTAGTGGTAAGAGATTTATAGATATATTTGAGAAATTATGTGATTTGGGATATTAAAATAAGGTCATTATAGTTCTTTAGGTCGAATTTAAAGTCAATATGATGATATTTTCTTAAGTTATGATGTTATTGGTAAAACCGAGCTCTTGATGAGGAAAATCGTGCTCAATTTTGAACTTTAGATCCTCACCCCCACTCACACACACACTCTATATGGGACTATGAGGATTTTAGTTTTGTTTTTTCATTGATATAAGAAAATTTTCCAACAATAATTGATTTATTTGGTTGTCAAACTTTATGAAAAATTATTAACAAGCTAAGGTGGTTTGAAACCCTAGTTAAACCCTCCTTCTAGAGTGATATGAAAAGATGAATCATATGGTCTCCAAATGAAGATTGAAAGAAAAATTGATGCATCATATTTTAATGGGATTCTTCAAGGCTCATTTGGCATTGGTTTCATGATCTAGTTGTTTCATGAAGTGAGAGAAAATCCCTTATTTTGTGGAAATTTGTTGTTTTGGGGATGAAATGGAAGCTTCACTATGAAAATTAAACTATTCTAGAATCCTTTGGATATTTTCTAGATATAAATTAAAATTTTTAGGTATCTTTCTTGTATAAGTCTTTAGATACAAGTCTCAAAAGTTTCCCTACCGATTTTGGCCTCAAGGGCTAAAATCTAGTAATGAAGGTATGAGATGTGTTTGATAGAAATGCATAATGGAGCTATTGTTTTTGGTCATGGATAGTTAATAAGCACCCGATAGGATGTGTTGGAGAATTTGGTTTGATCATATGAATTGTTTTCATTTTGAAACCCCAATAGCCTAATTAGCCACATTAGGCCTCCCAAGAAGGCTTTTCGAACATGAGCATTGGATTAGTTTTATCCACATAACAAATGCATGTAAAGCCTTAAATAGGTGTTTCACATCCCTGATGAAGTGTTCCTAGTGGCTTCAATGCTTCTAAGTTATGTTGAATACATTTAAGCATGTTTCTCTCAAGATTGGTTCTTGAGTCTATTTTGATAGTTTGGACTGTTTGAGAGATTAAGATGGTTAAAGGCCTTATGATATGTTTTGGAGGTTGAAGTGAATTATTACGAGATAGTATATTCAGAGGAATTTCCATTTATATTCTACTTGATCCATGATTAATAGTTTTTCTATTTTAATTTGGTTGTTCTTTAGGACTATTGTTTGGGTGCTTGAAGAACCTGTTGGGATTACTTGATTTTTGGAGTGTTTCATGGAGAAGTTGGATGTTTTATGTTTTCTTGAGATATTTAATTATGTTGAGAAGTTTTCTTTGGGTGTTTGGATCTTGTGGATCCATGAAAAATCTATTTTGTTCCCTTGAAGATCAAATTGCATTTGGTTGAGCTTATAGAGCTTATTTTGAGCTTATTTGAGTGTCTTGGTGTTTGTTCTTGATGTCTTGAACCTTGCTTACCTACTTGGTTATTTTGAGATGTTTTATATGAGGATGTAGATGTGTTTTATTTTTTCATCACTAAACTTAATTTTTTATCCGACATGTGGTCATTTATGGGGTATGTCAAGTATAAAAGTGTATTGTGTGTGTTCATTTGTATAAGTTGAGTTGATGGAGTTTGAGAGTGAGATATATAAGGAAGAATATAATCATAGAGGGGTTAAGTACATATATAAGGAGAGGTGTGATGATCTTAGAAGATTTGATTATTAGATATGAAAGGGTAATAGACCAAATCTTCCCATGAAGACGAAGGTTTGAAAAAGTTAGGAGAGAGGATTTTGAATAGGGTTTGGTGTGTTTGGATTTGAATTTGGATAAATATTAGTTGCGTGAGAAAAATATATTCAGTGTCCATATATTTCATGTGTTTTACTTGGGTATTTATCACCTTAGGGGTTTTATCCTCATTATAGGATTGGTGTCTCACTAGTGGTTGGTGGTCCTTGTGGGATTGGTGTCTCACAAAATAAATCTTGCATGATGTGTAATATTCTTGCAAGTAATTTTTTTATGAGTAATATTAGCATAGGTTTCAATTTGTTTTCTTCCCCTTGAGGTTTTCTCAATTATATCCATCTATTCTCTCTCTCTCTCTCTCTCTCTCTCTCTCTCTCTTGTTGCATGTACTTGTGAATGTTTAATACACACCTAATAGATCACATGGTTTATGGATGTTGAATGGTTGAATTGAATGATGAATGTAAGAAATCATAAATGAATTTTAAATTTATGTATGATGGATTCACCCCTCCCTTTTAATCAATTTTATTTTAATAATTAGTGTTAGAGTTGGATCCTTGTGAATAAATTTTAACAACTTGGAGGAGATCCTAGAAGAACAATGGGAAAATCATCTAATGTTGAGACTTCATTAGTTACTTTTAAGAATAAACATGATATTGGTGAGTCCCTTATGCATGGATTACAAGAGAAAATTAGTTACATGGAGGTTGAGCATGGTCAAGCCATCAAAGAGCTATAATCTCAAGTTGAAAGTGTGTCAAAATCCATAAAGGACAAAGAAGATGTTTTCTCAGGTATGAAGATAATTTGAAATATTTGGAATCTGATTTATAAGGTGCATCTAGCAGGTTGAATATGTATGAGATATTGGAGAAGATATCTGAAGCTCTAGATGGGATCTTGGAGATTCTGATAATATAGTGACAAGGCAAGCCTAAGATTCAAAGGAAAACATATGGAGAAGCATGAAGATAAAAAATATGGACCAAACAATCAATAAATTGCTGAAGGATGAGGTAAAAATCTTGCTAAGCAAAAAAGGAAGTATTTAAAAAAAAAGCATTGAGGGAGAAGGGATAAATAGCATTCGGGATATAACTTGATGAAATATACAAAAACTGACCTCTCCTTGACTCCCGCCTTGGGAAAACGAAGACTAGGCATGAGTATAATATTGCAGCATTCAGAATTGCTTAATTATTTTTTTGCCTCAAGGGCCATAGAGGAATTCATGAAGGACATGCAAGAAGTGTTTCGCATCTCGGCGGTGTCCCGATGACTCTTTGGGGCAATGAGAAAGAGAGTAAAAGAACCAGAGAGGAGCTCGATAAGACGGATGCTGCTCATATGACCACGCCCTGGGTATGTACCATGCTTGGAAAAAAAGTAAAGATGAGTATTGATCAAGCGGCCAAGAAGTAGTCCAGTTTTACTATAGGCTTCTGTTTTGTTGCCATTGTTTCTTTGTTAAGTCTCGTTTTGTGTTCTTGTTTCTAGGCTTCGGTTTGTAACTTTTGTGCTTTGATACTGACTTCTCTCGCTCCTCTCTCTTATTCAGGCTTTTAGGCCTCCTTTTGTACACAAGGGTATAGTCCCTTTCAAAAAACTATTTACCAATATTAAAAAAACATGAATGATACAAATTTTTTTAATAAGGTCTAACCCTATTAAACAACCCAATCGAATGGGGTATGGTTATTTATTTAATGGTTATTGTTATACTTGTAATGGTTTTGGTCACATTGATAGAGATTACAAGAAAAATCTCTCTAAGAATGAGTATTCATGGAATGGTGAAATATCCTTTAAGGGTAAATGTTATTCATGTTGTGAGTATGGTCATAAGGTAGCTTAATGTTGTTAGAGTCTTATCTTTTATCATCAAATAGAAAGAGTGGTGTTGTGTGTTATAATTGTCCTAAACATGGTCACATTACTAAATTTTACCATCAAAGTGAATCTCAAATAGTTAACAATAGGTCTCAAGCATCCAAAAGGAAAGATCAAATGGTATTTAAAATAAATATCAGTCCCAAGAGTGAATCATAAAAGGAATGAAAAAAACAAATCATATGAAGCCAAGAACGTAGATGCTAATCAAACACCACAATCAATAAGATGAAAGTAATTCACCTGTAATAACTTTACATAAACATTTTCAAACAAATGAGCAACAATATCATATATTTTTATGGAAATCAATGAAATATAATGAGAGTGGGACTTGCTTATATAGGTAATGAATAAAAATCTAAGAACTACCAAGGTCAAGGTCGTAGATCAAACCATAATCAAGGAAAGAACTAGCCTATCAAAGAACTAGTCAACACCATAGATTTAGGAGTTAACTAGACATCAATGATCTAGTCAATACCTTAGATCAAGGAAATAACTATACCTAATAGCTAGATAATATCCCCTAATTTCTAAATAAATAAAAATAAATATCCACACACATAAGTGGGTGAGGATAAATACAATAAAGTTAAATAAAGTACTTAGGTGAACATGAACTAAGGTAAATACCTACTCTAACAAATCAAGTACAATTATTTAAGTTAAGGATGTTAATTAAGTAGATGATGTCAAGATAACTATTTATAAGTTTGATATGTAGAGGATGAGATCTAAAGAGCCAAGACCTGATAAGAATAATGATGATAAACAATGTTTTTTTATTCATAGTCATGGTGAAGTGACTACAAATATTGATAAGGATAAATGGTAGAAAGTGGAGATGGTATAAAGATGAAACAATCAATGATAGTAAAAGGAGATTCTAGTCCAAACAAGGTGCCAAAAGGTGTTGGAAAGGTAAAGAAGGAGGAATTCGGGATGGTCAATTCTAATAAAATTCATAGATGAGTACTTAACATAATTACAAATGAAAACAACCATATGAGTCTGTTAGGTTCCTACTTATAAAGTGAATATATTTGAGATGAGATCATCATTCCTAAAAATGAGAGGTTCTCAAATGGTATTAGTAAAATAGAAAGAGAAAAGATAAGTTCTTGGGTGCATTTGGTGATTACAAAATGTTTTAGTTCCCTAAACTTCTTGGAGTGTCTTCTCTAGTCTTCTAGGAGACATTCATATAATGGAGGAAGCATTGGTGTTTGTCTTGTGATATCCTTGAATTTGTTTCATTCCTATCAAGGTATGTGTGTTTTCCTTTTCATGTTAATCATGGTTTATTTTAAAAAAGAGGATGGTCTTAGTCAAAATGTGATTGAAGTTGTGTGAGTAGTTGTCTAATATCATAATGTGAAGCATAAAAAGTCTATGTTTTCATATCTTGGGTGTTGTCATTTTTGCCTCAAGTTCTTACCGCATAAGGAAAAAGTGTCCTTAGTTATGTGTTTATGGTTTAAGTCAAATGAGGTTTGATGATAGTTAAACCCAATTCATAAAAGTATCATCATAGTTTTCATAAAAATTCACCTACCCTGGCTGGTGTTCATTGTTTGGTCTTACTGTTATCTACTATCATAAATGGCTATTATTGGAATATATTGAATATATGAGATAATGTTAATACTCTTGTTCTATTAATGGAGGTCTGCATATGCAAAGAAGTTTAGTGTTTTTTGTGAATGAAAATGTTGTTTAACGAGTCAAAATGAAAGTATGTTTGACATTTTTTTACATGTGAGAAGGATGTGTCTCATCTTATGTATCAGTATAAGTCTATTGTTACCTAGTTTTCATCATTCCCAATCATTATAAAGTGTCATTGTGATACTCCAACTATAAAAACATGTCTTATGATGCCTTGGTTAAGAATTCAAGGTATGATCTGGTCCAGTAACATCGATGTTATTATGAAATAATACACAAAATTTACACAATATATGAATGTCTTCAAGTGTGTTGCAAGAGAGTAGAGAGGGCATGTGCTTCTAGATGAAGTTGTAGGTATCATAATGCATTCAAAAGAGGAGTTTCTAAACTGAAAATCAAATTACATGGTATAATATTGCATTCCATGTAATTATGTGTGTTGACTAATCCATGTTGTGAGGTGTATCAAGGGTGACATTACATCATAGAAATAATATATGGATAAGTGCCAAGTAAATCTAGATCGTGAAAGAGAAAAATATGATTTTTCAAGTTTGTATATGAATGCATGGGTCCGTAGTACTATCTCAAAAAGATAATGTGATCTCAAGTTACTATGAAGTAGTGATTGGGAAAAAGAAAAATAGGTTAAAGGTATACTATCCAATATAACAAGTTATTTTAAGGTCTCAAGGTGAGTATATTGCCCAAGGGGAACAAAGTGAAGTCAAGATTAAGCATGAAGGAGTCAAGTGTAACATAGGCTTGTCATAATGGTACAAAGAAAAACACTATCAAATTAGTGATCTTAATAACTTATATCACTTTAAAAAAGTTTGTGCATCCTATTTTGAATACTAGCTATGTTATCATCCTTATAGTATGATGCTAGGAATGCAGTAGCACAAGTATGCTTAAATGAAAGAAGTATAGTATGCCATGGTGCATTGTTATGGTGTGTAATAGGTGCATAAAGGCCTATAATTCCTAGAAGAGATGAGTATATTATCCCATAAAGTGTATAAGGTGTCTAGAAGGACTATGTGACAATATATTTGAATTATTTAAAGAACATTGAAAGGTGGAGGTTGTCATATACTCAAATACCTATGACAACATGGAAATAAGGATGAGAACACCGAAGAACTAATTCACGACTATGACATCTCGTGTTGACCCATCTCCATGACATATGGACAAGGTATGTGCTTGTATAATTTATTTATCATTTATATATTGATGGAATGATGATAGGGGAGTCATAAGATGGTACTTCATGTGTTGTGTTTTGTCTTATTGCAATGTGAATTTTTGCATTTTTGGAAAAAAGTGTATTTTACAACTCATGGTCCTAAAAGATGCAAAGGTAGTGTTAGAGGAAGATATTTTGATTTCAAGCATGGTACAAGTCTAGAATATGATACATAGTAGGTATGAAGACTAAAATTGGAGTGTTGACTTAGGGGAGCTATTTTTCAGGTCCATGGATCTTATTTTTTTCTAACTAAAGACATGAAATAGAGTACAGTGACCAAGGGGGAGTCTTGTGAGAAAGTAAGTTAGAGTTTGAGCATTGTTTCCATTATGTCTTGTCATTTTTTTCATGATTGATTTGTCATTGTATCCTTTTTCATATATTTGAATAGGGAGAGTAGCATCGTAAACATGAAAAAGGGAGGTGTATAGGTGTTTTTTCTTGATGTTGCCATCAATGTTTCTGAAGTTGGTTTCCATCAATGACAAAGGGGGATATTTTTGGCCATTGTGTCTATAGGTTTTCATTAATGTAAAATTTCATTTACGGAAAAGGGTTTCAAAAGTGTTTATGAGTCTCCATGAGGTTTCAATCATAGTTAGACATGAATAGTAATTGGTAGTGTCCTGATTTGGTCAAATTGTTTTAGTTTCTTCGCATGGTTTTAATCATGGTGCAAGCATGTATGGTCATTATATAAGCTCTCTAGTGGATTTTGAAGGTTTTCATGAGGACAAAAATGGTTAATATGATGTGTGAGAGGTGTATAAGTGTCTATAGGTATTGTTATGATCAGTTTATGTGATGTCATGTGTTGAAGTGGTCATTCTATGCCTATTCCTAGACCTAGTGCATGGGGTTTGGAATGGAAGCATGAAGTAGGAGCCGAGAAGTATTTTTCAAGCATGATAGAAGTGTTTTGACAATACATATCATGTGTATGAGGAGTCTCGCATATCTGTTATTAGTTGTTTATTACATGTATGAGGTCATTTTGAATCAATTTCATGAGAATAAGGCATGATTGCATAAGTAAAACCTAGTGGTGAGAGAGTTGTATATATATTTGAGTAAGGATGCGAATTATGACATTTTTTCATGATAAATTTACAACATGAAAAATTGAAAAAAAAATTCATGACAACTAAGCCCACACTCAAAAAAATCCTTAAACCGGTAATGTAACCTTACCCCGTGGCCAATCTATTAGTATGTAAACCCCATCATGGATGAGAGGGATGTGATAAATATATTTTTGAAGTTTGTTTCATGTGTAGTTAAGTTTTTGGGAAGAAATTCATGGATTCATTTTGATCCACTTTGAAGGAACTGTTCATGTAGGCCTAAAAGAGCCTATTTCTAGACTTTGTCACCTAATAAACACCCTCTAGATATGAAACACGAAGAGAAAATGTCTCCAATAAAAGTGTGGATAAGATATGATATCATTAGAGGTATTTTAGGAAGTTATGTAAGGAGAAATAGGTTTAGGAACAAGTTGTGCAACATCGGGCTACTTATAGCACAATGCAGGGAAATGAAAGAAAGTAAAGAAGCTAGTGAGCTTGTTTCAGATTTTTTAGAGCCTCGGTATTATTTTTTGAAGTTAAAAATACTCATCAGAAATTTAATAAGGCCTAATTCACATTGAAAAATGTTTAGAGAGATTCTCGCTATCTAGATTTTGAGATATTGTCCCAACAATACAAGTGAAGATCCCCAATCGTGGTTGAGATTCGATGAGCATTCGGGAGTTACAAAGGGATTTGGGACCTGATTAAAAATAAAAATAAAATATAATTCAACCATATACATTCCCCATGTAATAAGTTATTAAAAATGTTTCTCTTTGGTGGTAATTAGACCTTCCTTGGGAACCACTCTTGAGTAGAATAAAAAAGGGGGGTAAAATTTAAATTTCAGGAATGATTGGCTTATAGATATTGTTTCATTGGTTTCTTTGGGTATTTTACATGTGGATGAAGGTCCTTTGAGATCAATTTCATGAGAATAAGGCATGATTGCATGAGTAAACAAGTGGTGAGACCCGACTATGATATTTAGTAATGATTGTATGACATTTCATTCCTTGTCTTAGATATTTGATGAACATGATTAGAAAGTGAGTTGAAATAATATAAATTTTTCCCATGAAACTCTTGGGAATCTCCGGGGAAAATACTCACTCTCCTATGTCTATTTTTGGAAGTTATTAGTGAATGAAAGCTTTCTAAAAGAATCTAGGTCGTATTTTCACACCTTGGACACAATTTTTCAAAATTTAAATTGATGAAAAGGTGAAATGGGTGCAAAAATTTAAATTTGTGTCACTTAAGTTGTATTTTTAAGGTTAGGTGAGTGTTATACACTTATAAGTCAAAATTCCCCCTCCTCATGTTTGGTATGACCCATGGTGCACTTTGGGAAACCCTATTGAAAATTTTCACATGGCGTAAAAAGTTACAATGGGTGTAAAAATTTTGAACCCAAGTGAGGGAGGTTCTTTGATCACTTAAAACACCTCTTTGGGTGTTAGGTGAAAGTTGTGTACTCACGAAGTCGATGGCCCCCTTTTCATGATATCCTTAACCCATGGCACATTTTTACATGAATGATTCATTTTTTAACCTTTTCACCTCATAAAAAATTTGGTAATGTGAAAGAGAGGATCCCAAACCCATTTAGTAAGTTCTAACACACCCTCAACCCGTGCTAAGCCAAACATTATATGAGGTAAGTTAAAAGGTGATCTTGCAAACCTCAATTAAGAGATGAGTGTGAACCATGCTTAATTATATTTTGTGAATATTTTTAAATATTAAAATATATATTTTCCCTCCATTTCTTAAGATTATACTTCCATGGAGAATAAGGCATGCTCAAAATCACTCTTTTGCTCATATTTCACAAAACCTTGCTCCATTTTCCATGAAATTCGAACTAAAGGTTCCTTGCGTTAAGTAATGCATATGGGATGAATGTTTGAATGACCTAATTTATTAAATCCTCCATGTTTTATGGTCATATAAAACTTTTAGACCTGGAAAACTCCTTTCTCGAGATATCAAGAGCTACAAAGAAGCCAAATGAGATAAAAATCGGAGCATGAGATCCTCGAAAAGTAAGATTTCCAATTAGCCATTTCTTTCTTCATGAAAATATGTATAATTAAATTTATAGAGGACTTTTATTTTTCATAATTTTTCTATGTTAGATGAAGGAATTTCAGACATTCATGTTTCCTTTTCAAATACGTAATGATCCTGGATGAGAAAACCCTTGAAAATTCAAGCAAAGCATCTCGATGAGAAGTAGAATTTTTGGAGACCTTTTCACTTGATCTAACACACCATGGAAAATGTATACTTTTAATAATTCCTCATTCAAGAAACCTACTAATTTTTTAGGTATGAAGGATGAATTAATTTTTGACACTTAATTCATTCCCTAGGAGGAGAAATGCTCAAAAGATATAATTCAGAGAAATTACCAAAACTAGTCACCTAAGAATAACTTACTAAAAAATAGAAAGTGTTCGGAAAAGATAAAAATGTCCATGATTATTCATCCTCCGTTCCTCACTAATTCAATCCTTCATGGACATCAAACTCATGTCCGCAATGGTCGGTAATGGAATTGTGTCTCAAGTAGGAGAAGAACCTTCTCAATTCCCAATTTTGGTCATAGTGGAACATTTTGGTCTTGGTGTGTTTCTCACTTCACTAGATGGGTTGATCAAAGGCTTGAATCATGTTCCATAAAATATCTCACCTTCACTCATCACATGATTGGAGTGATCTTCACCTCATCTCATGGATGGATCCATTTCCCCAAGGCCCCAGATCATTAGGTTGAATTGTGCAAGAAATGGTCTCAAGATACATCAAGAACATGGAATTTTGGAGGAATTACAATGTTTCAAAGGTTGAAGTATTGTTCAAGTGATGGAACTTTTGTCACATCACATTCAATGGTATTTTCCTCTAAGTCAAGGAATGATCTCACAGTGTGCATTGTTACGAGAGGTGGGGAAGTTCTCATCACTCCTCTTCTCGGTGTGTTCAAGAAGTGTTGCAAAGGTTCATCATTTCATAAGTTTTGAGAGGGATAAGAGTGTTAAAATGTCTTCATCGAGCTCTTTTTAGTGCATCACAATGTTTTGAAGGGTCATCATGGATCAATTATCATATTCAACCTCTCTAGATCTAATATTCAATGAAGGGGGAGGCATCTTCATCCATATTTTGGAGAATTTATTTTCTTTCCTCCTCATTCTTCCTCCTCTCCTCTCCCCATTTCTAATTCTTTGTTGTAAGAAATCATTGTAATTTATCTTATTCACTTAAGTGACTCTAATGGTGAAATGTAAAATTCCCTTTTGATTTATAAAAATGGGACTTATTTTCTCACATCCTAGGAAGAAAAAGAGTCACAAGTTGAATAAGGACATGAAGAGATATGTGGGGGTATACAAAGAGTTTAATTGTAAGGATATAAAATGAGATGATCTCCTCATTGTAAAGGGATTGTTATTCTTGTTTACTACCTCTCATATTATCTTTAGGAACAAGTGATCAAATTATTCTATTCCTTTTCTAAAAATTTCTATCTCCATCTCAACTTCATACTATGAGCAATTGTAATTGTGCAATATCATGCAAGAAAACTTTGTGTTGGTTTTATCTTGTTCCTCTTATCTTTCCATAGTTTCTTCTCATTGAATGCATGGAACTACTCTTGATTTTATGTTGGAAAACTTTTCATGTGTTATTTGCAATATAAAATCCCTTCTCATACTTTCTCTCCTCACATTTCTCCCTCACAATTCCTCCCTTGTGTTCCACACAAGCACTTTCACACAGAATAGGGAATTATTCCTCTATGATCCACATTCGTAAGGCCACCCCCATAATTATAGTAGTGTATATATGTTTCCTTGTTTTTAATAAATGGAGCTGCCCCATTCAAGTAGATGGACTTATTCTCGAGCATTCGTGAAATCCTAAATTTTTCCTCACAACAACATATTTCACCAATTTTTTTAGCTCCCATCATGGGTAATAAACTTTAACATATATGCACTAAGTATACAAAAACAAAAATCCAAAAAAAAAAAAAAAAAATCTCATATATTTTAAAAACATGTAATCGCGTTGAGAAAACGTGTTGTTGAGAACGTTAATTAAATCATCCCTTTTTCCCATTTGAAAAGTTCTGAAAAACTAATTTGAAAGAAGATATCTTGGGTTGAATAGATTGAGAGGAGTTTTTACCCTATTTTTGAGTCTTTGCAAAATCAGCAAGTAGAAATAAGAGATAATCCATATTTCTTCTCTCAAGCTTCATCTACATATGATTTTTTGAGTGACCTACAATATGAAATTATATCCAAACTCCTATTGATACTCCTGAAAATCATCTTGATTCTCTTACCTTCCACCCACCATTGAACTTTTAAATTCTAAAAGAAGGAGAAGAAGAAGAAGAAGAAAGGACAAAAGAGAGAGAGGCCCAAACCAATTGTTCAATGGGGAAGGAATACATGTTCACTTTCTCTTACATATCTTCTTCATGATCTACCAACAAGTTCCCACAAGAATTGTCTAAAGTTCAAAGGTGGTGACACACAACTTCCCAAAGAACACATCTTTTCCTTTATCAAATCATGAAAATTTCTTGGAATCAAACATGAAGATGTTGTTATGATATTGTTCATGGAATCACTCCAAGAAAAATCAACTGAGTGGTTTTATCTCTTTCCCTCCCACTCCATAACATGTTGGGGAGAAATTCAAGAAAATTTCATAGAAATATTTGAATCATTCAAAGATTTACAAGACCTCCTCTTTCAATTAGCGCAAATGATGAAAGAATCAAATGAAATTATGAGATACTTCTTGGCATGTTTCAACCATTACTCCACAGAACACCGATAGAGGATTCACCATCCACATACAATGTCAAGAGGTTTTCATTAATGCATAACCTCATGAAATTGGATTCATCTTATGAAGAGGTCAACCTCATACTCTTGAGCTTGCCCAAGAGGATTCAATTGAGATTGAATACGATCTAATCTTATCTAGAGAAATTAAAATCCAAATCCAAAGCAAAGGTGTAAATTTTCCAAGGTACTTGTGACTCTCTTGTTCAAAAATTGGCAAATGAATTGAATGCAATAAAGAAAAAAATGGTCTAAAATATTCATCTGATGAAGAAGACTCATCGACTTGGAAGATCATCCTACCCAAGTAGATTGTGTAACTTGGGATGATGAAGAAGATGACACCGAAAAATAATTGGGATGTGTAAAATGTAGGTACTTTGAATATTCATCTGATGAAGAAGACTCGTGACTAACTACAACTATGTAGTGTCCATTGTTCTAAATATAAAGTGAAAGAGGTCCTATCTAGTAATGAGAAAGATAAATACAATAACCTTCCACCCGCAAATCTAAAAAAGAAAACATCAAAAGGAGGATCACTGTTTCCTCTCCCATGCGATCAACAAAGAATAATCCCAAATTCACCTCATCCAAAGCCAAATCTCCTCTTCCAAGTAAGTCTCCATCTTTCTCTCATGAAAATTCAATTCCTAATGTTGTTTCTACCATTTCTAATAATGTGAGTAAAAGTTCCAATAATTCCCTTCCTAAGAGTATTCAACCTCCTATTTCTACTACCTCCTCCAAAAATTCCACTTCCTATGATTCCCACTTTGATATCATTGACCATATCAAAAAGATAAAATATAGATCTTTGAATATGAATATCTAAGAACTCATCCTAAGCAATTTGAAAAGCTTGTTCAGCTATTTTTTTTAAAGAAAATGGTCAGTAAACCGCCTTCTGTAAGTACCAATCCTAGAAACACCATATCCCACTACTATCCTTCCTCTACAACCTCCATCTATGAGAAGATAAAACCATCCTATCTTTCCTTTTTGATCAATGGGTATAAACTCAAGAATTACATCATTATTTCTAAATCTTTGGGTAATTTCACGCCCTTAAAAATTACAAAAATTGTTGGCATCACTATTACATCTGCCAACATTCAGTATTATTATATGGAGACCAAGGAAGCACCCCTCATTGGTTAAGTTAAATTTGATCAGGTGGCCCTCGCAAAATTTCTAGATAAGAAAATTCAGCCCTAAAATACTTGTGGTAGACATTCCGATTACATATGGCATCATGCTCGGTAGGATTTTTATCGAGAGATAGGTGGAGTAATGAATTTTATTGGTCGTATTATACAATACCAATAAAAGATGTGTGTTTCACCATTTTCTAGATCATTTCCTCGAAGTATTGATGAAACCAATAGGGTAATGGGTGTAGGAGGAATACCTGTTCAAATGCTAGTTGATGGGTTGGTGCGCGTGTATGACTTCTGAATCCACAGTGATTATGAGAGCTTCCTTTTGGCTAGGAGGAACTACCTGTAATACAAAGCAAGACCACCTAAAAAAATTTAAACAATATATGCAGTGAACTGCCTAGCGTATGCTAGATTCAGAAGTGTGATACTTCCTAGATGGTCAGTCCACTGTTTTAAAAAATTTAATGCGGTAAATAAAGTAAATCCTATTTTAGTTCGAAATGATTTAGGTATCTCACTTAAAACACAATAAGAAATATCTAATCTAATAGGCTAGGTTAGAATAGGATCCAAAGGTCAAGTAATTGGTTCTAGGTCTTTGTAGGTCTGACAGAGGTCTCAGGTAGATCACAGGTGAATGAGGGTGAAAGGGAATTAGGTGGATAGGTCACTATTCTAGGTTGTATGGGAAAATACAGTAACCGATGTCGTTAAGGGTGACCGGCGGTGGTTGGGTGTAACTAGTGTCAAGTTCTTTGTGGAGTTCTGGGAATGCCACAGAATGAGATTTAGGTCTCCTTTGTGATTGCACAATGGACTTTGGTTGGTCGGGATGAGGTATTGGGTGATTTAGGTAGGATTTGGTGGGGTTTTAATGGGTATATGGAGGGGTGAGTGTTGGGGGAGGTCAATGGGTGGCTAGGTAAACAAAATATGATAATATAATGATGAAATGGAATAAACTAGAGAAGTATAACGTCTACTTACTTGGATTCTGGTCTTGGATGCCTGTGAGTGAGGGCTAGAGGTTTTGAAGGCTACAGGTGATCACCAACTGAAGGAAAGATTTTCATGGGCTGCATGTACATTCCTCTTTGCTTGGTTAGATTAGATCATTACTAGGATGGCTGTGTAGGAAAAGATGCTTGATCTCCTTCCTTGCATGCATGTTCTCATTGGAATTCACTCTCAGAAGATGTGATATCTCTCTGGAATGTGCTAATGTTTGCCAACTTTTCCAATCTTTTCCAACCTTCTGCCAACCTTGAGAATAAGGTTGTTTTGGGGTTAAAAGGGTAACTGACGGTGGTTCCAGCTTAACCGGCGATGGTTAGGGGTAACCGGCGTCGGTCAAGGTGGGATTTCCTAGGTTTACTAAACTAGGGAGATCCTCTTGATTTCCTCAGATCTCATGCCATTAACCCGCGGATTAGACTAGGAGCTTCTTGTAAGCATGTGGGAATGTGGTTAGAGGAATGTAGGCATTGATTTTTAGGGTTTAGGTAAGTCTTAGTTAGTTATGACAACTTACTAAGATTCACCTTTTCTTAGATTGTTTCTTTGAATCATTGACAAAATAGAATACCTATTCAAATGTGGTTGATGGGTTGTTGCACGCGTATGACTTCGAATCCACAGCTGACCGTGAGAGCTTCCTTTTGGCTAGGAGGAACTACCTGTAATGAAAGCAAGACCACCAGAAAGAATTAAACAATATGGGCAAGTGAACTGCCTAGCGTGAGCTAGATCCGGGAAGCATGGTACTTCCTAGATGGCTGTCAGTCCACTATTTTAAACAAATTAATGCTGAAAACAAAGTAAATCCTATTGTTATTTTAAAATGATTTAGGTATCTCACTTAAAAACACAATAAGAAATAGATCTAATCTAACAAGCTAAGCTAGAATAGAATCCAAGGTCAAGTGATAGGTTCTGGGTCTCTGTAGGTCTGATAAAGGTCTCGGGTAGGTCACAGGTGAGTGAGGGTGAGGTAAAATTAGGTGGGTAGGTCTCTTTTAAGGTTATGTGTGGGAAAAACACAGAGACCGACGTCGGTCAGGGGTGACCGACCGCGGTTAGGTATAACCGGCAGCCTGTGAGATCTGGAAATGTCACATAACAGGGGTTTTGGTCTCCTTTGTGATTGCACAAAGGATTTTGGTTGGTCGGGATGAGGTAATGGGTGACTGGAGTAGGATTTTTGTGAGGTTTTGATGGGTCTATGGAGGTGAAAATGTTGGAGAAGGTCAATAGGGAGCAAGATAAACAATGGATGATAAAATAATGATGAAATGAAATAACCAAGAAAGTATGATGTTGTACTTACTTGGATTTCATTCTTGAAGGTCTATGTGTGAAGGATGGAGGTGTTGATGATGGGTTTGAAGGCTACAAGTGATCACCAACTGAAGAAAAGCTTCTGCATGGGCTGCATGCACACTCCTCTTTGCTTAGATAGATCAGAACATGGTTGGGATGGTTGTGCAGGAGAAGATCCTCAATCTCCTTCCTTGGATGTGAGTTTTGCTGGAATTGGCTCTCTGAAGATGCGTTATCTCTCTGAGATGTGTTCTTGTTCATCAAACTTTTCTTCTTCCAACTTCCAAGTTCCAAGTTCCAACCTTGAGAATAAGGTTGTTTTGGGTTAAAAGGGGTAACCGATGGTGGTCCGCTTAACCGGTGATGGTTAGGGGTAACCGACGTCGGTCAAGGTGGGATTTCCTAGGTTTACTAAACTTAGGGAGATCCTCTGATTTTCTCAGATCTCATGTCATTATCCCATGGATTAGACTCGAGAGCCTCTTGTGAGCATGTGGGAATGTGGTTAGAGGGAATGTAGGCATTGATTTTTAGGGTTTGGGTAAGTCTTAGTTAGTTATGGTAACTTGCTAAGAATAGGTCTTAGGTTGAGTTAGCTTGGTGAGGTGTCTAAGTGAACTATATGTGTAGATATTATTTAAATAAGATATTTAAATAATAAATATAGTGAGGATAAAGCATTAATTTAATTAAATTAATTAAATTAATATTAGTGGGGTGAAGGGGTCATGGCTAGGTAAATGTAATAAAGGGGGCTTATATGTCGAGGGACAAAAGGGGAGTGTGACCTAATTTTAGTGTCTACATTTTGCCCCTTTTTGTTGTGTAGCTTGTATTGGTAAGTGATGCTAACAAAAATAAGATGTGGTTGCCCCATGTGAGGGTGAAGGTGATCCCCTCAAACCAGAACCGACGAGGGCAAAAGTCAAGTGGTGAGTGGTTTGATAAAAGGTAAATGTGAAGAAAAGGCAAAGTGGGTACAGGGGAAAAGGGGTGAAAGGTCTACTCAGGAAATCTAGGTAATGGGTCAGGGTCAAAGTAGCAACAATCAAATGCACACACACGTATAAACCAGCACACGCTACCGGGTTGAAGAGCAGAAAACTCTACATCATCTAAGGTCGATAGGTTTATCCAAACAAGGGTGAAGTGAATGAACTGTATCCAAGGTATAGGATAAGGTCAGAAACACAATGTAGGTTAGGTGTAGGAATGTTTAGGTATGTTCAGTACACCAAAGGTAGGGTTAGGATAGACAACACAACAATAGGCAAGGTAAGGGCACGAGGTCAAACAACATGGGTAATGGTGTCGCAAGGTATAGTGAGCACATTGGTTCAAAGGTCACAAATAGTTTTTGGGTCCAGGTAGATAGGTCACAACATGGGTAAGGCCGAGGTAGGGGTAAAATAATGAGGCTTCAATAATGGATGAGGTGAGGTTGAAGAAGGTGGAGGGCCGAGGGGAAGGTAAAGTGGTCCAGGTAGGTGTAGGGGAGGCAAAAGAAAGAGGAGGTAAGGAAAATGAGGTCAATGTGAGGGCAATGAGTATGCAAGGTAACTGATAGTGGTCAGTATGAACTGATGATGGTGGAGAGGAACCGATGGTGGTTGGCTAGGGCATCAGACCGCATCGGTCAAGTGTGAACCGACGTCGGTTGAGTCGGGTAGGTGATAAAAGGTGAAAAACCCACATTTTGAAAATTCATTTGGTATTTGTGAAAAGGAGAAAAGGACAAGAAGAGAGAAAAGAGGAAAAGGACAAACAAGGACATCCGAGAGTTTGGTTGGCAAGCCACATAGGTGGGGTTGGTTGAGTGAGAGGTGGGGTCACAGGATCGAATCGAGTGAGGTGATTGGTGTGGAGATTCGGTGGTCATTCTTGGATGGCAGAGGCCGGAGAGGGATCGGGAGGAGTGGCACGGAGGCCGGTGGTTCCACCACGATGGCAGCAAGGGATCAGGTAGGTTTGGAACCTTTGTTATGGATTTTTAGTTAATTTGATTAAACATATAGAAAAATATGAAAAATGGGGGTTTGGGAGGGGAAGAATTGCAAAACGGGAAAAATAGGGGGAAATGGGAATAGGGAAGGGTAGGGGGTAGGTGAAGAGGAGGATTATAGGAATAATTAGGGGTGTAAAGGGGAATTTGGGTGGGTAGGAGGATTAGGGGGAAAAGGGGTTGGGAAATCATGGCGGGTGGCCTGACAGTGACCGACGTTCGGCTTGTGGCCGACATCGGTGGGTAGTGACCGGTATCGGTCACAAGAACAAAGTGACCGATGCCGGTCAAGGGGAGACCATGGTCGGTCAAGGGATAACTGGGGTTGGTCAACCAAAGGTTAAGTTGGGACAAAAAAGGGAATAGAGTAAGGGCAGGGTGGGAAAGTAGGGTAGGTGGGAAAGGATTAGGTGAGAGGGAAAAGGGTTAAGGGAGACGGGAAGGGTTTAGGGTGGCTTGGGTGAGGGGTAGGGTAGATAGTTTTCGGGTGGATGGGTTTGGGTAGGTTTGGGTGAGGGTTAGGTAGTAGAGGGTAGATAGGGGTAGATAGGGTATGGGTTTGGGTTAGGGCAGAGGGTAGGGATAGTTTGGGTGGATGGGTTAGGGGTAGGGTTTTGGGGGTAGGGTAGATAGGTAGGGTAGATGGGTTTGGGTAGGTTGGATTAGTGACAAGGCCAATGGGATGGGGGTGGGGAAAGAGATTAGGTCGGGATGTGGGGTGAAATAGGTAAGTTGGGAAGGTGTACTAATACATTGCTCTTGTGGGATGTAGGCCCGAGATGAGCTATGGATGAGGGCCCGGTGCCACCCTTATTATTGATAGATAGGGTGAGCACGATGGGGAGGAGTGGCAAGCATGTTGCAGAGGTGGGGTTGATAGGGGTGAGGCTACCACGGCATGTAGTCCGGGAGGTGAGTTTGATGGTTTCCCTCATCGATAGATGGGACTCGGTGACCAACACCTTCCATATGCCGATGGGTGAGATGACGATCACCCTGGAGGACATCTACAGGATCCTGCGGTTGCCCATATTGGGGGCCCAAGTTTATTCTATCTCCTCAGAGGTTTGAGGAGCTACTAGCACCCATTTTTGGTGAGGGTGTAGTAGACCTGACATTCCATAGCGCTAGCATGAGCTATGGAGTGATGTATAGAGCTCATCCAGAGGAGATGAGGTTAGTGGTACTTTTGATGGAGGTAGTGTGCTGCTTCACACTACCGGATGCAGAGGGTGGGAGATTCCCGAGGTCACTGATGGGAGTCCTTCATGACATGGTGATACAAATGGACATGGTTCACATGGGCACCTGCATTGCTGATGCAGGTATATAGAGAGCTATGGGCCTACGGGTGACTACGGAGGTTCAACATCTACTGCACCGTACTACTACATTATTGGGCTTATGAGCACATTGCTTGTGTTTGACCAGTGGGGATGCCCGAGAAGATGCATTCCCATGGAGAGTTTTGAGAGTTGGGTACAGGTGGTGGGTACCAGCCATTGGAGAGGCCCGAGGTGCCAGAGCTACTCATGATGTAGCTTACTACAGGAGGTTGTTGGAGGGTTTTCGGGGTGGACATCATTTGAGAGGTCGTATGTGGGCTTCCCACATATATAGCATGGCCATGAGCTAGATGGGCTATAACTATATCTGTGGATAGAGGGGAGGAGAGTGGGAGAGCATGAGTGGATACCCGTAGAGAGTGGGTTAGGTGCCAGTTTGGGTTAGTCCAGATGTACCACCTCCATTCCCCGTAACATAGAGAGATGACGTGGAGAGACCTATGTCTCCACCGTGACCCACCATGCCGACTAGACAGGAGGAGCAGCCAGTGGATTCATAGATTGATGATGCCGGAGTGGCAGATGGATATAGGTAGTGGTGGGCAAGCACAACTGAGAGCCATACCACCGAGGCCAGGGTAGCCAGACTTAGCCACCATCACAAAGTGCAGAGGGACGCCCTATAGGGGTAGGTGGCTACCTTGGTGATGTAGCTCAGGATTATGCAGGGCAATGATAGGTACAGAGGCACAAGTTGCCACATTACAGCCCAGATAGTGATGATGTCAGCAGGCTCAGCAAGGTAGTAGGGATAAAGTACCTACACACAGAGCAGGAGGTAGGGGGAGATGGAGATGGAGAGGAGGTAGGCAGGAGGGGGAGAGTAGATAGCCACCCTACAGGCATAGGTACAGACTTATAGGGCTAGTTGCCACAACGCAGAGGAGAGGTTACGGGTCACAGAGCCAGCCAACTAGCATAGTAGAAGCAGTAGTGTAGATTACTACCGCAGCCCAGATTCAGTGCAGCACAGCTCCTGTGGCCGAGTCAAAGCCATGGTACGACACACAGGCACAGGTAGATTCTGGGATAGGGTCCCATGGTACAGGCATCCACACAGTAGGAGACCCATGCACACCCCCCAGAAAAGTGACCATGGTTAGATTCAGGGATGCCCTAGCAGAGGCATGATATTATCAGGATCATTTGTTAGCTGTCGGGCTAGATGTGCCCTCCTATGCCGAGTACAAAGAGCACAACAGGCCTCCAGTGAGAGGACTAGATCCCACACTCACAAGTGTGGAGAGTACAGGGGGCTGGCAAGCCCAGAGATAGGGTCGTGGTGAGGCCACTAGTGTGCAGAGGCCAGCCCCGGTGAGGGGCCATCAAGCAGGAGGTGAGGCAGGTGTCGGGCACCAGACAAGGTGGCAGAGGGGGAGAGAGACAGAGTCACAGGGAGCATTCCCGACATCAGATGGGGAGATGATTGACTTGCTATGGACCGGCTGCATGCCGAGTCATTTTTGTATGGATTATATATGAGACCGGCCTACGTGTGCCCGAAGAGATTTTGTATTTATTATGATTTTTTTTTTTGTACATGATACCTAGCATGAGCCAAAGATATTTTTGTATTGATGATAAGCCTCTCATGAGAGATATTTTGATGATGTATGAGAGACACATGTTTTTTTGAGATGAGTGTACATTATTGTGATACACATGTATTTATATGATGAGATGTATGAGGTTTAGATGATTATGTGTTGTGATGTGTATTTTATTTTACTTTCATTATGATATGAATGGATTAGGTGAGTTAGGCATGACAGAGTCAGGTCGGTTTAGGCATGGATCGAGTCAAGTTTAGGCATGGATCGAAAGTCAGTTAGTTTTTAGGCATGGATCGAGTCAAAGTTAATTTTAGGCATGGATCGAGGTTAATTTTAGGCATGGTCAAAGTCAATTTTAGGCATGGATCGATCGAATCAAGTCAGTTTAGGGTAGTTGGTTTAGGCATGGATCGAGTAAGTTGGTTTAGGCATGGATCGAGTCAAGTTGGTTTAGGCATGGATCGAGTCAGGTTGGTTTAGGCATGGATGTGTATTTCGGTATTTTGGTAATACATGTTAATGCAAATGAATGTAATGGTGTTCAATGTTTAAATATGGGTTATAGATGAATATGGGAAATAATGGTAGTGGTAAAAGAGTATGTGAAACATGAGGAGTGTATGTAGGTTGAATGATGTGGATATGGGATAGATTTTGGGTTTTTGATATGAACAGGAAATCAGGTAAAGGGGGGAAAATGGTTAGGGTAAAGAGTGGCCGAGCTAACCTTCCAGGGCCCCATGCCCTGGAAGTGCTGCCTACATAGTCCTAGTGAAAAGGGACCTCAAGACCGATGTAGTTCTCCCATGAGCTAGGGAAGAAGATGAAAATGAGTTGGTAGGTTTGTGGGCATGTAGTGGGTTTAGGTTTAATAGGTGTGGGTAGATGATAGTTAAAATGTTGTAGGTGAGGGCGATTATGGTGAAAGGGGAGGATGACCCCAAAGGTAAGTGAGGACCAAGTCCTGTATAAGGTAATCAAAATGTAAACAAAGATGGTTAAAAGATAAGAGGGGGCAATAAAGCCACCTGATTGGGTAGAATCATACCGAGTAGATCATACCTTGAAAAGGGGTGATGAATACAAGACCCAAAAGGCATTGCATGATTAACTATTCTATGGTGAAAGTAGTCACAGGATCACCAAATGTCAAAATTCCAAGATGTCCCTTAAGGAAATTTAGGAAATGAGAGTGGAAATGGTAAGGTGGGTGAAAGGTAGTTAATTGTATATGTTTTGAGTGACAGGTCTTTTGGGCAAGAGGTCCGAGGTCACAATGGGCAAGTCCATGACTAAAAAGTTTTTTTTTTTTTTGATAGACTGATCGATGTGGGAAGTCTATATGGGATAAATAATATGGTACTCCTTGAGGTCTTCGTGAAGTTGATCGATGGGAAGCTTCTTTTTTTTTTTTTTAAAGCTTCACATAGTTGTCCTTCGAGGGAGTAGTCTATTTATAGTAGCAATTTGGTCGAGAGGAAGATGTCCTTTTGAGGGAGTCATCTTTTTTTATTAGAAGTTTGACTCAAGGAGTTTGGTCCCATTGGAGGTCTTTGAAATCATGGACAAGACCAAGGTGAAGGATAGGACTCTTGTTCAAAAGGTGAGGTGGAATGACCATGGGATCTCATCTAAAGGTAGATGAAAAGTATCCATGAGAATCATGCTATGTGTAGTGTTGTGGTACACATATTCAAGAGAAGATAACAAGTGATGGGTACTCACATGATTCTTGTTTAATCATTAGGGAGGTGGATGGAGTGGATAGTGCTCAAGGGATGAGCCGTGTAAAGAGACAAAGGGTGAGGTAGGACAATGAGTCAACAATAGAATGGTCAAAGATGTAATGCGTTAAGGGGCTCAGGTTTGGGTTTACCCTCAAGCGAGGACAAATGATAGGCACCCGATCCATAGGTATGAGTTATGATGTATGGTCCAAGCCAATTAGGAGTGAATTTTCCCATTTACTTTTTTTTGCTTTGGTTACGTGTTGATTTTCTTTCAAAACAAGGTCACCAACTTGGAAGGTTCATTCATGAACATGTTTTTCATAAGCACGTTTGATACGTTGTTGTAAACTTGAAGGTGATCCAGAGCATTAAGATGACGTTCATCTAATAACTCTAGTTGTGCTAAGTGGTCCTGATGAAATTCATCATCAGTAAGCATGTCATGGAGAGAAATGTGGAGTGAGGGGATCTAGACTTGAGAGGTAGAACAGCCTCGGTACCGTAGACCAGTGAAAAGGGTGTAGCCGCAGTGGAAGTGTGAATACTAGTGGTATGCCCATAGAGAAAAAGGAATGTGCGTATGCCAATCCTTCCCAGTATCATCAACCACTTTCATGAGAATTTTATTGAGGGTTTTGTTAGTGGATTTGGCTTGGCCATTGGTTTGTGGGTAATAAGGTGAGGAGAAACTAAGCTGAATGCCGAAGGCATCGCAAAGTTTTTGTAGTGTTTTGTTTTTGAATTGTTTTCCATTGTCAGTGATGAGGTGATGAGGGACACCAAAGTGACAAATGATGTGATGGTTAATGAACTCACATATTTTCTCGCTTTCATGGAGATGAGTGGTATGGCTTCCACCCATTTTGTGTAGTATTCGGTAGTGGTTATGATCCATTGATGACGTTGGGAAGAATGAGGATTGATTTCTCCGACAAGATCCAAACCCCATTGAGAGAAGGGCCAAAGGTCACGAGTGACCTGTAAGGCATGACTGGGTGTATGATGAAGGTTGGAATGTTGTTGACATTTCACACAATGTTTGACATAGTCACAACAATCATGGTTAAGGGTCGGCCAGTAGTAGCCTAGGTGAAGAATACGCTTAGCAACAAAGCAAGGCCACTAAAGTGACCTCCACATATGCCATCATGAACCTCCTTAATGGTATAAGGAATTTTAGAACTTGTGAGGCATCGTAAGAGAATACCATCAAAGCCACGCTTATAGAGGAGTCCCCCAGATAATGAAATGGGAGACCTTTTTAAGGAAGGCGCGTTGTCCATTATGGGTGAGATCAGGAGGTAAGATGGAGAGGGAAAGGTAGTCAGAGTATTGTTTATACCAAAGGTCACTCGGGTCAGGGGTGTCATTTCCGATTGAGTAAACATCATGAGGTAAATAAGAAGGTGAATGGAGGCATTGTACGGTGACAAATATTTTGGAATCGGTAGGGGAAGTGGGTATTTGGGAAGCTAAGCAGGCCATGGTATCTACAAATTTGTTGGTTGAACGTGGGATGGTTTGAAGGGTGTAATGATCAAAGGTGGTCAAAAGTATGTCTACATGATGTTTATACTTTGAAGTATCTTGTTATGACATTGGTACATACCATTGACTTGGTTTATGACCAATTGTGAATCACCAAAGATGTGGATTGATTTGACATCTAGGGCATAGGTAGGTGGTCTGGAGACCTAGTATGAGCGCTTCATACTCGGCAATGTTGTTGGTGCATTCAAAGTCTAGTTTGAAAGACAAAGGCATGGGTTCTCCATCCAGAGGAATGAGGATAACACCAGCCCCACCCCCATGCTGACACTTGGAACCATCAAAGAACAATGTCATTTGGTAAGGGGGTTCATCCAGGAAAGGGTAGCAATGGATTCATCGGGAAAGTCAAAATTAGAGGGTTGGTCCCCGGCAATAGGTAGGTGCGGCATCAGCCAGTTGGTCGGTGATAGCCTAGCCCTTAATGGACTTTTGGTGAATGAATTTGAGGTCAAGATCAGCTAAAAGCATAAGCCATCGTGGCACATGCTGATTTTGATAAGGTTTGGCATACATGAAGTGTAAAGGGTCGGTGTTGGTCACAACATAGGTTTTGTGGTTGAGTAGGTAATGGCGGAGTTTGGTGGTGATGAAAACTAAGGCTAAGAAAAGATTTTCTGGATGGTCAGAGGTTTCATAGTCCAAAAGAGTATGGCTTATGTAATAAACCACCTACTCCCTATGTTGTTCATCGCGATGAGTGAGCATGGCTCCCAAGGAATGATCGGTAGCTGATATGTATAGGTAAAAAGGTTGATCATCTTTCGGTGGAATGAGTATGGGTGGTTGGAGAAGGTATTGTTTTAGGGCCTCAAAAGCTTTGTGATAGTCATCATCCCATTTAAAGGAGACATCTTTCCTAAGTAGATGATGAAATGGTTGACACCGATCAGATAGTTGTGAAATGAAATGGTGAATGGACTGCAATTTACCTTGCAGGCTACGGAGTTGTTTAAGGTTAGTGGGTGGAGGCATTTCTAGAATGGCCTTGACTTTAGTAGGGTCAACTTCTATACCATGGAGGGAAACAATAAATCCTAGGATTTTTCCTGAGAGAACCGTGAAGATGCACTTTTTAGGTTGAAGGTGGATGTAATATTTAATGAGGTGGTCAAAGATGGTTTTGAGGATGCATGAGGTGCTCAACAGCGACATTTAGATTTGGCCAAGAGATCATCCACATAATCTTCCAATATGTGATGCATGATATCATGGAAGATGTAAGTCATAACATGTTGATATGTAGCACCAACATTTTTAAGGCCAAAAGGCATGACTCGATAGCAAAAGGTTCCCAAGGGGTAATGAATGTGGTCTTGTGTTGATCTTCTCGGGGCAAGAAAATTTGGTTATAACCCGAGAAACCATCCATGAGTGAGAGCATCTCATGACTAGTGGTGAGGTCAACCAGTTGATCAATACCGGGCAAGGGAAAGTCATCTTTTCGGGTAGGTGAGGTTGAGGTCACATGGAAGTCCATGTAAATGTGGAGTCCCCTATTGCTTTAGTAATAAGGACAATGTTAGAAATCCAACGAGGATAATCAATGGGTAAGATGAAGGAAATGGAAAGAAGGTGCTGAAGTTCTTCTTTGATGAGAAGAGCAATGCGAGGGTGCATTTTCCTCAGCTTTTGTTTGATAGGTTTGGCATCGGGAATGGTTATGATATTGTGGACCACTATGGTGGGGTCAATACCGGGCATGTCTATGTAAGACCAAGTGAAAGCGTGGTTATGATCTCAGAGAAAAGAAGTGATGGCTTCCTATTCAACAACATCTAAAGATTGTCCGATCTTTAGGATGTGTGGGTCATCCTGAGTATGAATGTTGATCTCGATAGTCGATTCATTCAACATGGTTTGTGTCTCAGAGGGTAATGACCGATGAATATATGAGTCTTCTGCACCAAGGTAGGTGAGTATGGATTCATCATCCTGACATTGAATGATGTTAATGGTAGGTGTGTCATCATCGATCATCTCAGGATACAGAATGGGAGAGTGGAAGGGGCCTCGCCTTCACGTTGATAAGTCAAAGGCCCCAAGGAAATGGTGTTTATGAAAAAAAAAAGTTAGGAGGGATAGATTCAGGATCCATCGACTCCATCGGTGAGGGTGGTGATGAAGGTGGAGAAGGGCTAGGGTCCTCAATGAGTTCAATGCGGGCCTGTTTGGTAGGAGGTTTCAGGGAAGCCGATACCACTACGGTCATTATGTTTTGGGTGGTACATGGAATAATGGTATGGTGGCCTTGCTCATAAAATCCAAAACCAAAACCCTTCCACACACAATGGTGCAAGAAGGTGTGGGTGAAATGGTGATTGGTAAGTGATTGGAAGTCAAGTGAGAAAATGGGTGGGGTGTGATGGTGGTTTAGGTGTGTAAGTGGTAGTATCAAGTCCCCATAGGTGAGACTAGTACGAAGATGAGGAGGACCATAAAGGAGGTGTTCTCCTATATGGTGATCATAGCGAGGGTGTTGGTGAAGGCTTCCATACTCGTGTGGAGTAAGGAATGTGTTGACACTATATAGGTGGTACTCCCCAGAGTGAGGCGTTGAAAAACACCTTCCAAGGGATCAGTGGTTGGTATGTGGGTAGCTGGTATGGATGATGTGTCAGAGGTCGATGCGGAGGTGGAGTTAATGGATTGGGAAGCTAATGGGTCAGCCATGGAGGTTATAGTAGTGGTAGGAATAGAGGAGGTATGTGTGTGAAAGAAAGTAGTGGTTGTACTGGTAGGTGGAGGTGTAGGTGAAGTGGTAGTGGTTTGAGGAGGTAGATGGCTTGATAGGTATGAGCACATCATTGGGTCGGTAAAGCATGTTGCATGTTTTGAAAGGTGATGGGTCACTGGAATGGTATAAGTGTGTCCTTCATGTTCAAACTTTACACAATGATGCAAAGTGGAAGGAACACAACCCATGACATGGATCCAGGGTCTACCAAGCAACAAGTTATATTGGAATTCCCCCTCCAAAACATAAAACAATTTGGAATAGTGGGGGCCCACACGAATGTGAAGGATGACAAAGTGCCTAGTGTGGAGGTGATAGCATCATTGAATGAACGCAACATGACCGGATGTTTATGCATGTAATTTTAGGTATGCACATTTGAGAAAATGCATGGGATGAAATGATGTTAATGCTAGCACCTCCATCAATCATCACATGGTGTACCCATATGTCATCAATGTGGACAAGAGATGAAGAGGGCTGGGTCCGGGTCATCATTTTGGTATGGCATGATCTCTCCTCTGAGAAGCTAAGGGAGGCCACTTGGTGAACAAGGTGAGGTGAGGATGAAGGTGGTAATTTGGTGAGAGAGGCTACATGATGGGGTGTGATAATGGAGGCTACGGGTGTAGGGTCATTGGGTAAAACCTCGATAGATTGAAGAACCTCCATGAGGGCTTGATGATGGGATTTGAGGTTTGGATGAGGTCATATAAGGACATTTTGAGGGGAGATTGGTGTAATTGTTTGAGCATGGTGTGATGTGTGATACCATTAGAAATGGGGTATGTGGGGCCATGGATAGTGATTTTAGGTATGGGTGTAGATGGTATGTTGGGTATAGGATTGGTTGGTGGGTCAGCTACCTTTTCTTTACCCTTCTTCATGCATGTGTGTAGGACATGTACCATGTTGATTTGAGGGAAGTTGTCAAATGGAGAAGGTGTAGGGTAAGTGGTATAATGACATGAAGGGAAAAAACCTACTGGAGGAGAAAATCCCTGTGAGGTCAGTTGGGCACAATGACATTTGGGTGGTGGCGTGGCAAGTTCTCTGATGTGAACCATGTTAATTTCAAATTTTGTGTGTGGTTCTAGGAGCTGTGAGGGTGGAGGTTGTGGTTGTTGAGTGGGTAGTGTGGGAATGGGTGTAGGTGAAGTAGGATCCTCATCAAGAAGGTCATCATCATCAAAGTTGGTTTCAGGACACAATTGGATAAGGATGGTTTTCAAGGCCTTACAGTTCTCCACATCATGCCCTTAGCACATGATGGTATGCAAAAATTTTAGTATCATCAAACCCTTTGGCTTGGGTTTGAGGGGGTCGTAAGGTCGAGTGGCGGTAATGTGATAACAAAAGTCTCGAGGAGGTTGGTTAAAATTTTGGCATAGGACCCTGCTAGTGGATCACAATGGGAAGTGAATGTGGGTTTGGGTGTAGGTGTGGTTGGTTGTCGGGAATTGTTTTTGGAAGAGTAGGAATGGGTCGAGCTATGGGTTTAGGTGCCTGCAGGTGTGGTTTGAGGTATTGGTCGGGTTCATTTGGGTAGGGGTATAGTAGATGGATGGGTAGGAGGGTGTGGGGTTGTTTTGACTACCTTGTTGTGGGGTAGTGGGGTTTTGTTTTTGGGTTGCACCTTCTTGGGTAAAGGTGATGTGGGTGTACGAGGTCTAGAAGGAAAAGTAGATGGAGGAAGAGGGTGAGTTACCCATGGGGATAATGGGGGGTGCTATGAAGGTAGATGATGGGGTCATGCTTGGGGTGTGAGGGACAATGACTGAAGTGTAGTGGGTAGTGAAGCAATGGCTGAAGGTATTGGAGGTATTGGTGGTAAAGAGACTGCAGGTGTGGGTATGAGTCATGTTGTGTGCCTGGGTAGGTTAGAGGTTTGTGAGGAAGGAATGGGTTGTTGTGTTATTGGTTTATGGATGGGTGAAGGGTGCTTGACCATGTTGGGCAGCTGAGGTCTTAAGGAAGATGGGTGTGTGGTGTGATTGGTGTAGTCGGGGTATGAGGTCGATGAGTTTGTTTCTTTGGTTTGGGTGTTGGAGTAGGTGTGGTTTTGACGTTGGAGGATGTAGCTAAATCTAGTTTAATAGGTGGATGAGTAAGGCTAGTGATTGGGGTGACCCCTAAAGTGGTAATAGGTTTAGTGGAGGTAAATGTTGTGGGTATGGGTTTGGGTTTAGATATAGGTCGGGTTATGGGTAAGGGTGTGGTGTGAGTGCTAATGGGTATCATGGAAGGGGTTGTGACAACAAGTGGTGTATGTGGTTTGATGGGTGGAAATGTGTTTGGGTAGATAGTGGAGGTGTCATCGAGGGATCTCTGCATCTGTGTTGAGACAGGGAGTAAGAGGCACCCCCATAATAAAGCCCTATCCACATAATCCAAGTGATCGGCCAAATGTGAGAATGGCATGTTTGTGGGTGGAGTTGGTGAGGACCTAATGGGAATTCCCATAAAATGCATCTTAGAGATGGGGAATTGGCCAGCTTCAACTTCCGTGGGTAAGAGAGCTGAAAGTAGGTCTATTGGATGTTGGGTAGCTGATGGAGAATGCTCGCCAAGAGGAAAAGGTATCTCCACCGGGTCTATGATGGGTGGAAGAGATGATGGGAGTTCCTCTATAAGTGGAGGAATGGATAGGTGCTCCTCTATGGGTGGAGGAGGTAATGGGTGCTCCTCTTGGGGGGGAGAAGATAATGGTGTCCTCCTCTATGGGTGGAGGAGGTAATGGGTGCTCCCCTTATGGGTGGAGGAGGTAATGGGAGGTACGAGGAGTATGGTAGGTAAAGGTTCTCTAAGTGGAGAAGCTAGGGGTGAGATGGTCTCAATGTTAGTAGAAGACTCCTCCGTAGGTGATGTAGGAGATGAAAGGTGTTCTTCTATTGGTGAAGGAACAATGGAGGTTGGTTCAATGTGGAAGGAGGATTTTGGGCTAGGATTTCCTCTATGGAAGGGATGTGAGGTAATTGAGAGGTGACAGGTACCTCGTTAAAGATTGTGTGAACCTCACGGGTATGGGTATCGTGAGTGGATGTCTCACCGGTTTGATTGGATGAAGGGGCATGATTGGGAAATGGTTTTTTAAAGATTTGTAGATTTTGGTTGGGGGTGGCATTGGGATTATCCAGTTAACTCACCTTTCTCGAGCATTTCTTGGACAATATTCTTAAAAGTGATGTAGTTTTCCATCACTATGACCCTTCACTGGTGATAGTTACAGAAATCATGTTCTTTATACCATGCGGGCATGGGGCGAGCAGGGTCAAAACCAGTGTGTGGTTTTATGGGTGGAAGGGTGATGGCTCCAACTTTGATAAGATTTTCTAAGATAGAAGAGTAAGGTTCCCCAATTGGGGTATATTTTCACTGCTCTTGTCTGAATCGAAAAGCCTGGATGGGTGATAGATTAGATGAGGGTGTAGCCTGATTAGATGGATGAGCTGGGCCGGCCTTGAGTACCACTGCATTAGTGGTACCTTTAGCCTTTGAATAATTGGTTGGTGGTTTGGAAGAAGAAGAGGTTTCATTCGACTTGAATGCCGAATTCTTATTTCGTAATTGGATTTTCTTCTCTTCGATGGCCCGAATCTCTAACTTTCGTGCCATAGTGAATGCCTCATCGAATGTTTGGAAAGTTTGGACCTGCAAGGTCGGGAGATATGTCTAGCACAAGCTCAGTGAAGAGCTCGATGAGTTCAGTTTGTGGTAGTTGGAAGGTAAGTTGATTGATCAAAGCTGTGCCAATGAGTGACAAAATCATGATAGATTCATCCTCATACTGACGTGTGGAATATAGATCGGTCATGGTAACTTTCTTGGCGATATTGATAGAGAAATGATCCAAGAAAGCTTGGGCTACCTGATTGAATGAAAATATAGAGTGTTTGGGTAACCCACTATACCAATCTAATGCAGGTCTAGTGAGGGACATGGGAAAAGTTCTCAAAAGCAAGGCATCATCATGAGCAATCAGATAACACCCGTGTTTGAACGAGTGCAAATGTTGTTGTGGGTCTTCCTTACTATTGAAGTGGTTGAATTTAGGCATTTCCCAATGCACAGGGTATGAACGGATAGGAATGGATGGGTGAATAGGCTCATTGCAAATCTCATCATAGGTGAGAGTGTTGCAGGAGAGCTGAAACCGATGCCTCCAAAGTGTCTGCATCTTGTCCAACATCAATTTAATTAGGTCATTGGTGGGTTGTGATGATTGGATGCCTCCTATAGCATGAGGAGGTTGGTTTTGGGCATATAATGGGGGTGGCATTCCAGTGTATGGGGCTGCCATGTAAGGTGGTGGAGAAGAAGGTAATGAAATAGGGGTACATACCGAATGAATAATAGATGAAACAGTGGTTGTTGGTAGTATGTATATGGGGGAGGAAGGGTCATGGTAACCCTAGTGGCAATAGGGGCTAATGATTGTGGAATGGAAAGAACTACATTCTGAAATGGGGTAGGGGTCACCGACACTGGAGGTGGGAATGTAGCTATAGGTATGTGTGAGACATGAGGGGTGGATGAGGTTGTGTTTGGGGTAATCATCGAGGGTATGGTGGATGTAATGGGTGCCACAAAAGATAATAGATGTGGTAGTCATGGCAGGTATAGAACCTAACTGTGAAATGACTGGGGGTAAGGTGGATGTGGGTAGCACGGAGCAGATGGGGCTGATGTGGAAGTGGGTGTGAGAGTTGGGGGATAGATACGGGCATGTCGTATATCAACTGACCCGAGGCATCTCGAGTGGATGAGTGGGAGAGGTAAAATTACAAGGCGGAAAGGGTTTTGGTCAAGGAGTCATGTGAACTCCTCATCTCCGGTAGTGATAGTAGTAGGCTGGATGGGATCCATGGCTGGTGATAAAATAGAAGGTGGTGAAGGACTAGGTGGGAGTGGTTGCAAATCTGGTGGAACACGAGGGCATTTGCTTGTCTTTAGGTCAGCACCATGTGAACCAGTATTGATCAGGTAGGGCTGCTTCTCTATAAATGATACAGAGAACAACAAGAATAGGTGAATCTGGTGATAAAAAATGGATGAAGTAACAAATGGTGGGTGGAATGTGAAACAAGGCTAACCGATGCCAGTTAGGGAAAATGACGATTTGGTCAGGGTAACCACTCGCCGGTCATCGTAGAAAATGGATAGTGAGTAAACAATGAGGTAGAAGGCAAAATCGACAAGTATGCCAAATCTGGGGATGTGTAAAATGTCAATGGGAAAAATGACAGTGACAGAGACTGTGGAAAGTGGAAAAAAGTGAAGTGAAAATGTCCTTTTGAGTAGGTTAGCAAAAGGACTGGAACCGATGTTGGTTGGGTATAACCGATGGTGAGAGGTAACCGATGATGGTTACTATGAAATTGAAATAGTGATGAAAGAAAGTGGTTGTGAATTAAAATTTGATGTGGAATCAGACCCTAATTCTTGGAAATGATGATGATATGGCCCAGGCACACTCAGGTGAAGCTGGAATACACCAGCTATGATGAGGAGTGTGCAAGGATGAACAAAAAAAGTGATGAACGTGATCTTTCACCTCAAAACACAAGCCAAGCAAAAACACTAAGAAAATGTGATCCTAAGAGTGCCCTTTTCTATTATGTTTGTTTAGCTTATGCTATTTAGGGACTGACACATGAATTGTGAAATAGAGTTTTTTTGGTGAGGATGGCTTCCTACAAAGAAGGAGATCTAAAGGGTGAGGTTTTGGTATGTTATGGTGGGGGCGGGCTTCGCTCTGAAGTATGACTCAACAGAGAATGAGTGGGTGCCCACTGTGTCATGATCGTGTGATCACCTACAACTTCTTCTAGGTAAGATGTTGTTTAAGAATGTATGTATTTGAATTTTTGTGTGGTTTGGTAAGACTCAGAGAAAGAGAAAAGGATAGAAGTGCTTTTCTATGATTCATTTGTCAACCATCAGCTGGTCATGACCTCCAGCATATAGGTTGCCCTCATTTAATGTGAGCTAATGCAATAAATAGAATGAAATGTGAATTGTTTTAAAACCCAAATCAAAAATGTGAAATTGGATGACACAATAAGATGAAGAGGAAGAGGGATGCTCTTTCACTACAATGCAGAAAACATGAAGAAATGATTCTTTTTAAATACACCAAAAGAAAAGTTTCCTTTAGAGAAAATAGAAAGAAGAAGTGGATTACCAAGGAAGAAAATTAGTGTGTACGCACTTTTTTTTTTTTTTAGAAAGGAAACAAACACACAATTTTTTCCTAGGAATGAATGAAATGCAAGGAACCCCGGATGGGTCCCACCGGGCATGCCAAAATGTTTCACCTTTTTCTTAGATTGTTTCTTTGAATCATTGATGAAACAGATAGGGTAATGGGCATAGGAGGAATACCTGTTCAAATGTCGGTTGATGGGTTGTTGCACGCGTATGACTTCCGAATCCACAGCTGACCATGAGAGCTTCCTTTTGGCTAGGAGGAACTACCTGTAATGAAAACAAGACCACCAAAAAGAATTAAACAATATGGGTAGTGAACTGCCTAGCGTGAGCTAGATCCGGGAAGCATGGATACTTCCTAGATGGCTATCAGTCCACTATTTTAAACAAATTAATGTAGTAAAACAAAGTAAATCCTATTGTTATTTTAAAATGATTTAGGTATCTCACTTAAAAACACAATAAGAAATAGATCTAATCTAACAAGCTAAGCTAGAATAGAATCCAAGGTCAAGTGATAGGTTGGGGTTCTGGGTCTCTAAAGTCTGATAAAGGTCTCGGGTAGGTCACAGGTGAGTGAGGGTGAGGTAAAATTAGGTGGGTAGGTCTCTGTTTAAGGCTGTGTGGGAAAACACAGAGACCGGTGTCAGTCAGGGGTGACCGACCCACGGTTAGGTATAACCGGTGCGCTATTCGTGAGATCTGGAAATGTCACAAAACAGGGTTTTGGTCTCCTTTGTGATTACACAAAGGATTTTGGTTGGTCGAGATGAGGTAATGGGTGACTGGAGTAGGCTTTTGTGAGGTTTTGATGGGTCTATGGAGGTGAAAATGTTGGAGAAGGTCAATAGGGAGCAAGATAAACAATGGATGATAAAATAATGATGAAATGAAATAACCAGAAAGTATGATGTTATACTTACTTGGATTTCATTCTTGAAGGTCTGTGTGTGAAGGATGGAGGTGTTGATGATGGGTTTGAAGGCTGCAAGTGATCACCAACTGAAGAAAAGCTTCTGCATGGGCTGCATGCACACTCCTCTTTGCTTGGATAGATCAAAACGTGGCTAGGATGGCTGTGCAGAGAAGATGCTCAATCTCCTTCCTTGGATGTGAGTTTTTGCTGGAATTGGCTCTCTGAAGATGTGTTATCTCTCTGAGATGTGTTCTTTCTCGTCAAATTTCTCCCAATGTTTGCTCCAACTTCCAAGTTCCAAGTTCCAACCTTGAGAATAAGGTTGTTTTGGGTTAAAAGGGGTAACCGACGGTGGTCCAGCTTAACCGGCGATGGTTAGGGGTAACCGATCGGTCAAGGTGGGATTTCCTAGGTTTACTAAACTTAGGAGATCCTCTTGATTTTCTCGAGATCTCATGTCGTTATCCCATGGATTAGACTGGGAGCTTCTTGTGAGCATGTGGGAATGTGGTTAGAGGGAATGTAGGCATTGATTTTTAGGGTTTGGGTAAGTCTTAGTTAGTTATGGTAACTTGCTAAGAATAGGTCTTAGGTTGAGTTAGCTTGGTGAGGTGTCTAAGTGAATTATATGTGTAGATATTATTTAAATAAGATATTTAAATAATAAATATAGTGAAGTATAAACTACAACATGCTACCGGGTTAAAGAGAAGGAAAAATCTACATTATCAAGTTCGAGGTCAATAGGTTTATTGAAATGAGGGTCAAGTGATTTTGTTATTCAAGGTGTAGGATATGGTAAGGAAACACGACATAGGTTAGGTGCGGGAAATGTAGGTATGTTCAAGTACACCAAAGGTAGGGTTAGGATAAGCGGTCACGACAAAAGGCTAGGTAAGGTCATTAGGTCAACAACACGGGTAATAGTTCCACAAGGTATAGTGATAACATGAGGTAAAATGTTACTAGCGATGGTCAGATGGGTAGGGGTAAAATAACGAGTCCCCAGAGGAGAACAAAGGGAGGTAGTAAATGATTTGGTCAGGAAAGGTGAGGTAAATGGGTAGGGTAAAGGTGGGGTGGGGTAAATGATCAAGGTGAAGGTTGGGTGGGGCAAAAAGGGAGGTAGGGGTAGGATAAAGGTAAAAATGTAGGGCAATGTGTAGTTGATGGTGACCGATTCCGGTCATGGATAACCGCGTTCGGTATGTGAGAGGGGCGATGGTGGGTAGGCACGCGGCCGATGTCGGTCAAGGGTAAGCGATGTCGGTTACATTGGGTTCGTTATAAAAACAAAAAATCCACATTTTTGTTATTCATTTTTATTTTCAAAGTGAGAAAATTAAAAAAGAGAGAAAAGAGAGAAAAGTGTCTAAACGAAATGTAACTATGATTGGATAGTGTGATTGGCAAGTGATTGATTGGTGAGCAGCGGGTCCACAGGATCATTGTGAGGGATTCAATTGGTGAGAGGTTGTGAGTAGGTATTTGGTGATGGCGGAGGCCGAAGAGGGATCGGGCGGCCCACCGGTATAGTAGCCAGACATGCCACCGAGATGGCGGTAATGCAACGAGGTAAGCACTTTACTCTACATTGTGGATTTGATAGATTAGAGGATTTTTTTAGTTTTGTTTGTAGGTTGTGTTGATTTTTCATTTTTGTGGGTGGGCACAAATTAAATTTGGGAATGGGGGTATATTGGGTAAAAGGAGGGATGGGGAGGGTAATAAATGGGATAGGGGTGGTGGGTGGAGGTCCAAGGGTAGTTTAGGTCATTGTAGGTGGGTAAAAGGGGTAGGGGGAAGGTTTTTTTAGAAAAGGGGGTTTTGGAAAATCACGGGTTTTTCCATGACAGTGACCGGCGTTGGTCAAGTTTGGTCGGCATCGGTTAGGTGGAACCGGTATCGGTCACCAAACAGGTGACCGATTCAGTTAAGGGGTAACCAGGGTCGGTAAGGGTGAACTGGTATCGGTCACCAAACAGGTGACTGGTGCCGGTTAAAGGGTGACTAGGGTCGGTTAGGCTGAACTGGTACCGGTTGGATTAGGGGCAAAAAGGTCCAAAAGTGGTGTGGGCTAGGTAGGTGAGATGGGTAGGGTGAAAATAAGGTATAGGGAAATGATAATGGTTGAATATGGATTGATATATGTAAATTAATGGTGTGCTTATATTGGATGTAGGGGAGAGTGCAACTACATATGTGGGGACAGGGTTAGGCCTCTACTGGTGATAGTGCATGGTACAACGACCCCAGAGGAGCTACAACATGTGGAGGTAGTGGGCTTGAGTGGGGTTTGTCACTATAGACATGTAGTCCGGCAGCCCAGTTTGATGGTCATGCTCATCGATAGATGGGACTCCGCGACCAACACGTTCCACCTACCGATGGGTGAGATGACTATCACCCTGGAGGACATGTTCCAGATTCTTCTTAGGATACCCATATTGGATGCCCGGAGTTTATTCTATCTACTTCGAGGACTAGAGGAGATGATTGTGACTATTTTAGAGAGGGGATGGCAATCTAAGATTCCATAGCACTAGTTTGAGCTATGGAGAGATGTACCTAGCCCTTCGGAGGAGACGAGGCTAGTGGTTCTTTTGATGGAGGAAGTGTGCTACTATATATTGTGAGATGTGGAGGGTGGACACTTTCCTTGATCACTGATGGGGGTACTCCACGACATGATGGTGTATGAAACTCACTTTTCCTAGGCACCAACATTCTTGGTGTAGTATGCACAGGAGTTGTGGCATATGGGTGGTTACATACATTCAACATGTGTTGTACATTTATACTACACTACTGGGCATATGAGCACATAGTTTTTGTGCATCCTATAGGGATGCCCTGAGAAGATGCATTCCCAACATGATTCGTGTGAGTGGGATACAGAGATGGGTGCTAGTGATAGGAGAGCGGAGATCTGATAGGCTGACACATGATGTGGCCCATTTTCGGCAGTTACTGGAGGGGTTTTCCGGAGTGGACATTATATGGAGGCCATATGTGGGATTCCCCTCATATAGGCATATGCATGAGGAGCTAGCTGAGCTCCAGCTAGAGAGATGGATACAGGGTCACCGTGCCGGGAGGATGAGATGATCCCGGTAGACAAAGTCCTGACGGCAGTTGAGCTAGTACAGACATTCCTCTACCCTTCCCACATATCAAAGAGATGACGTGGAGAGGCCCTTACCTCTACCACAACCTATAGTGCCCACAGGGTAGGAGGAGCAGCTAGTGGACCGGCGGATAGATGACGTTGGGTATACATATATGATGCAGGTATAGCAGTGGTGGGTGGTTTCATTACGAGCCATACCACCTAGACTAGGAAGCTAGATATAGCTACCATTACAATGCAGAGATATGCCCTACAGGGTAGGTAGCTACACTCATTACCTAGTTGGGTATACTATAAACATAGCTGGAGGGCTCAGAGGTGGAGGTAGCAGAGCTGCGTGCATGTGGTAAGTCGATCTGCGAGCCCAGATGGATGGTGGAGGAGATGGAGTTGGAGAGGAGGGGATGGTCAGGTGGTAGCCTTACGAGGCTTAGGTGACATGTTTATAGAGGCTAGTTGGCCATATCCCGAGGCACAAATTGAGGTCTTACGAGCCCCAGATATAGGTATAGGGGTAGGGGGCACCACCACAGCACCATAGACACCTAGATCGGGTCCCAATTCACGAGGCAAGAGCGAACAGGTCTCATAGGGTAGGTACAGGGACCTGAAACCTATGGGACCACTATAGACCATGCCTGTATCCAAGCTACGGGATGCCCTAGGTGAGGCGAGGTACTATCAAGACCAGATGATGGTGCCCGGGATAGACTTTATATCCTATACCGAGTATAGGGCACAACAGGCATCTAGTGAGAGGATGAGATCCCACACTCATAGTGTGGAGAGCATAGGGGTCGATGAGCTCGAGGCCCAATCAGGTAAAGTCTACTAGAGCATGGAGGCCAACACCAGTTGATGCTAGTAGGGCCCAGGAGGCCAAGGGCACAAGTGATATGGAGATGGAGGACATCCGCTAAGATGCCTGATTTATGGTCACCTGATTTTTGATGTATGATAGATTTTGTGTGATATATATTGGCTTGCATGCCAAGAGATATTTATAGTGTTGATCACATACCGGCCTACGTGTTGAAGACAGTGAGGATGTATGAGTGATTTTATATATTTCGAGCATATACTAGCCTGCTGTCGAAGAGATTTTGTATTGATTCATTATTTTATTGTATATATGAGACCGACCTACATGCCAATGACATTTTGTATTGTATATCGGCCTGTGTGCCAATGATTTTGAGATGATGGACATGATGAGATAGCCATGTATATTTGAGATACACATTGATTTATTTATATGATGAGATACATGGTATTTTTGATTTGTTGATGTGTTGGTGAGATACATGGTATTTTTTATTTGTTATTTTGATATGGAAGGAAATTAGGTGAGTTAGGCATGATGGAATCAGGTTGGTTTAGGCATGGATCGAGTCAAGTTATAGGCATGGATCAAGTTAGGTTGGTTTAGGCATGGATCGAGTCAGGTTATAGGCATGGATCGAGTCAGGTTGGTTAGGCATGGTGGAGTTAGGTGTGTTAGGCATGGTTGAGTTAGGTTGGTTTAGGCATGGTTGAGTTAGGTTTGTTTAGGCATGGTGGAGTTAGGTTTGTTAGGCATGGTTGAGTTAGGTGTGTTAGGCATGGTTGAGTTAGGTTGGTTTAGGCATGGTTGAGTTAGGTTTGTTTAGGCATGGTTGAGTGAAAGTAGGTGAAGTGGTGATTCATTATTTTATGCAATGAATGATACTATGGGTCATATGTGAGATGTGGTATAATCTATGCATAGTGATGATAGAGAAATGGTAGGCGTAATAAATGTATGTTGTGATAATGTTTAAAATATGAAACAACTTGTTATGTATGTGGTTTAATTTCTAATTTTGGGTATAAAAGGGAAATGAAGTTAGGTGTGATGTAATGTGAGGCACATGGAAGATGAATTGTTTAGGGTAGAGGATGGCCGAGCTAACCTCTAAGGGCCCCATGCCTTGAAGTGCTGCCTACATAGTCCCGGTAAAAAAGGGACCTCAGGCTGATGTAGTTCTCCCATAAGCTAGGGAAGAATATGAGGAGGTATGAAAATGAGTTAGTAGGTTTTAGGCAGGGTGTGGGTTTAGATTTGTTAGGTGTGGGTAGATTATAGGTAAAATGATGTAGGTGAGGGCGATTGTAGTGAAAGAAGAAGATTACCCCAAAAGTAAGTGTCGAGGACCAAGTCCTGTATAAGGCAATCAAAACGTAAACAAAGATGGTTAAAAGACAAGATGGGGCAATAAAGCCACCTGGTTGGTTAGGATCATACCAAGTAGATCATTCCTTGGCTTAGGTGATGAATGTAAGACCCTAAAGACATTACATGATGGATTGTCCTACGGTAAAAAGTTAGTCACATGATCACCAAATGTCTAAGTTCCAAGAAGTCCCTTGAGGTAGTAGGAAATGAGAGTGGGCATGGTGTGAAGGGTGAGAAGTGGGTAATCTTTATATGGTATAGGTAGCATGTGCTTTGGGCAAGAGAACCTAGATCACAATGGGAAAGTCCATGACAAAAAGGTTGAGTGTTTTGACTTATAGTTGAGATAGACTGATCGATGCGGGAAGTCTATATGGGATGAATAAAATTTAACTCCTTGAGGTCTTCGTGAAGTTGATCGATGCGGGAAGCTTGTTACTCTCAATTTTTTTTTTTAAGAGATTTGCATAGCTGTCCTTTGAGGGAGTAGTCTATTTATAGCAATAGTTGTTGAGAGGAAGATGTCCTTTTGAGGGAGTCATCTTTTTATTAGAAGTTTGACTCAAGGAGTTTGGTCCCATGTGAGGTCTTTGAAGTCATGGACAAGACCAAGGTGGAGAATAAGACTCTTGTTCAAAAGGAAAGGTGAAATGACCATGGGATCTCATCTAAAGGTAGATGAAAAGTATCCATGAGAATCATGCTATGTGCAATGCCGTGGTACACATATTCAAGAGAAGATAACAAGTGACGGGTACTCACATGATTCTTGTTTAATCATTAATGAGGTGTATGGAGTGAATAGCACTCAAGGGACGAGCATGGAAAGAGACAAAAGTGAGGTAGGACTACAAGTCAACAATAGAATGGTCAAAGATGCAAGGTGTTAAGGGGCTCAGGTTTAGGTTTACCATCGAGTGAGGATAAACGATAAGCACCTGATCCATAGGTATGAGTCACGATGTATGGTCCAAGCCAATTAGGAGAAAATTTTCCCGTTTACTTTTTTCTGCTTTAGTTACATGTTGATTTTCTTTCAGGACAAGGTCACCGACTTGGAAGGTTCATGTATGGAGAAGTTTTCCATAGGCATGTTTGATACATTTTTGGTAAACTTGAAGGTGATCTAGAGTGTTAAGATGATGTTCATCTAATAACTCTAGCTGTACATGCTAAATGGTCCCGATGAAATTCATCATCGTTGAGCATGTCATGGAGAGAAATGCCAAGTGAGGGATCAATTTTTGGACTTGATAGGTAGGGCCTCTATCTATACTGTAGACCAGAGAAAAGGTGTGGCCACAGTGGAAGTGTGAATACTAGTGCGGTATGCCCATAGGGAAAAAGGAATGTGCATATGTCAATCCTTCCCAATATCGTCAACCACTTTCATAAGAATTTTGTTTAAGGTTTTGTTAGTGGATTCAGCTTGGCCATTGGTTTGTGGGTAATAAGGTGATGAGAAACTAAGCTAAATGTGAAGGCATCACAAAGTTTTTGCAATGTTTTGTTTTTGAATTGTTTTCCATTATCAGTGATGAGGTGATGAGGAACACCAAAGTGAAAAATGATGTGATGGTTAATGAACTCACATATTTTCTCAACTTTCATGGAGATGAGTGGTATGGCTTCCACCCATTTTGTATAGTATTTGGTAGTGGTAATGATCCATTGATGTTGTTGGGAAGAATGGGGGTTGATCTCTCGACAAGATCCAAACCCCATTGAGAGAAGGGCCAAAGGTCACGGGTGACCTGTAAGGCATGACTGGGTGTATGATGAAGATTGGAATATTGTTGGAATTTTACACAACGTTTGACGTAGTCACAACAATCATGGTTAAGGTTCACCATGTAATAGCCGAGGTGAAGAATACGCTTAGCAACAACAAGGCCACTAAAGTGACCTCCACATATGCCATCATGAACTTCCTTAATGGTATAAGGAATTTCAAAACTTGTGAGGCATCGTAAGAGAATACCATCAAATCCACACTTATAGAGGAGTCCCCCCAGGATAATGAAATGGGAGACCTTTTTAAGGAAGGTGCGTTGTCCATTACGGGTGAGATCAAGAGGTAAGATGGAGAGGGAAAGGTAGTCAGAGTATTATTTATACCAAAGTTCACTCGGGTCAGGGGTGTCATTTCCGATTGAGTAAACATCATGAGGTAAATAAGAAGGTGAATGGAGGTGTTGTATAATGACAAATATTTTGGAATCGGTGGGTGAAGCGGGTATTTGGGAAGCTAAGCAGGCCATGGTATCTACAAACTTGTTGGTTGAACGTGGGATGGTTTGAAGGGTGTAATGATCAAAGGTGGTCAAAAGTATGTCTACATGATGTTTATACTTTTGAAGTATCTCGTTATGACATTGGTACATACCATTGACTTGGTTTATGACCAATTGAGAATCACCAAAGATGTTGATTGATTTGACATCTAGGGCATAGGCAGCTCAAAGACCGAGTATGAGCACTTCATATTCAGCAATATTGTTGGTACATTCAAAATCTAATTTAAAAGACAAAGGCATGGGTTCACCCTCAAGGGGAATGAGGATAATACCAGCCCCACCCCACGTTGACACTTAGAATCGTCGAAGAAGAGTATCATTTGGTAAGGTGGTTCATCCAGGGAAAGGGTAGCAATCGACTCATCTGGAAAGTAAAAATTAGAGGGTTGATCACCGGAAATAGGTTCATCGACCAATTGGTCAGCAATAGCTTGGCCCTTGATGGAATTTTGATGAATGAATTTGATATCAAGATTAGCTAAAGTATAAGCCATCATGTGGCATGCTGATTTTGATAAGGTTTGGCATACATGAAGTGTAAGGGGTTGGTGTTGGTCACAACATAGGTTTTGTGGTTGAGTAGGTAATGACAAATTTTTGTGGCAATGAAAACTAAGGCTAAGAAAAAAATTTCGGGATGGGTATATCAAGTTTCATAGTCCAAAAGAGTATGGCTTATGTAATAAACCGTATGCTCCCTGTGTTGTTCATCACGATGAGCGAGCATGGCTCCCAAGGAGTGATTGGTAGTGGATATGTATAGGTAAAAATGTTGTTCATCTTTATATGGGATGAGTATGGGTGGTTGGAGAAGGTATTGTTTTAGGGCCTCAAAAGCTTTGTGGTAGTCATCATCCCATTTAAAGGAGACATCCTTCTTGAGCAGATGATGAAATGGTTGGCACCGATCCAATAATTGTGAAATGAAACGGTGAATAGACTGCAACTTACCTTGCAGGCTACGGAGTTGTTTAAGGTTAGTGGGTGGAGGCATTTCTAGAATGGCCTTGAATTTATCAGGTCAACTTCTATACCATGGAGGGAAATGATAAATCCCAAGAGCTTTCTTGAGAGAACCGCGAAGATGCACTTTTTGGTGAAGGCGGATGCAATATTTAATGAGACGGTCAAAGATGGTTTTGAGGATGGTTAGGTGCTTGGAGTGGCATTTAGATTTGGCCAAGAGATCATCCATGTAATCTTCCAATATGTGATGCATGATGTCATGGAAGATGTAATTCATAGCCCACTGATATGTGGCACCAATGCATTTTTAAGGCTGAAAGGCATGACTCGATAGCAAAAGGTCCCCCAAGGGGTGATGAATGAGGTTTTGTGTTGATCTTCTGGGGCAAGTAGGATTTGGTTATAACTTGAGAAGCCATCCATGAGTGATAGCATTTCATGTTCAGCGGTAAGGTCAACAAATGGTCAATACCAGGTAAGGGAAAGTCATCTTTTGGACATGCTAGGTTGAGGTCACGGAAGTCCATGTAAATATGGAGTCCCCTATCGCCTTAGTGATAGGGACAATGTTAGAAATCCAATGAGGATAATCAATGGGTAAGATGAAGGAAATGGAAATAAGGTGTTGAAGTTCCTTTTTTACGAGAAGGACAATACGAGGGTGCATTTTCCTTAGCTTTTGTTTAATGGGTTTGGCATTGGGAACGGTTATGATATTGTGGACCACTATGGTGGGATCAATACCGGGCATGTCTATGTAAGACCAAGTAAAAGTGTGGTTATGATCTCTAAGAAAATAAGTGATGGCTTCTTGTTTAGCAACATCTAAAGATTGTCCGATCTTTAGGATGTGCGGGTCATCCTGAGTATGAATGTTGATCTCGATAATCGATTCATTCAACATGGTTTGTGTGTCATAAGCTAATGACTGATGAATATATGAGTCTTCTACACCAATGTAGGTGAGTATGGATTCATCATCATGACATTGAATGACGTTAATTCAAGATATATCATCATCGATCATTTCAGGATATAGGAAGGGAAGAGTGGAAGGGGCCTCACCTCGCATTGATAAGTTAGAGGCCCCAAGGAAATGGTGTTTATGAAAAAAAAAAAAGTTAGGAGGGATAGATTTAGGATCCATCGACTCCGTCGGTGAAGGTGGTGATGAAGGTGGAGTGGGTGAAGAAGGTGGAGAAGGGTTAGTGTCCTTAATGAGTTCAATGCGGGCCTATTTGGTAGGTGGTTCGGGAAAGCCGATACCACTACGGTCATTATGTTTGTAGGTGGTACATGGAATAATGGTATGGCGGCCTTGCTCATAAAAGCCAAAACTAAAACCCTTCCACGCACATCAGTGTAGGAAGGTGTGGGTAAAATGGTGATTGGTAAGTGATTGGAAGTCAGTGGAAAAGGGGCGAGTTTGTGATGGTGGTTTGGGTGTGTAAGTGGTAGTATCAAGTCCCCCATAGGTGAGACTAGTACGAAGGTGAGGAGGACCATATAGGAGAATTTATCCCATACGATGATTGTAACGAGGGTGTTGGTGAAGACTTTCATACTCTTGTGGAGTAAAGAATGTGTTAACACTATATAGTGGTACTCCCGGAGTGAGGCATTAAAAACACCTTCCAAGGGATCAGTGGTTGGTATGTAGGTAGCTAGAATGGATGATGTGTCGGAGGTCGATGCGGAGGTGGAGTTAATGGATTGGGAAGCTGATGGGTCAGCCATGGAGGTTATGGCAGCGGTAGGAATGGAGGAGGTATGTGTGGTAGAAGCAACGGCTACACTGGTAAGTGGAAGTGTAGGTGAAGAAGTAATGGTTGCGGAGGTAGTCGGCTTAATAGGTATGAGCACATCGTTGGGTTGGTAAAGCATGTTGCATGTTTTAAAAGGTGATGGGTCAGCTGGAATGGTATAGGTGTGTCCTTCGTGTTCAAACTTTACACAACAATGCAAAGTGGAAGGAACACAACCCATGACATGAATCTAGGGTCTGCCAAGCAATAGGTTATATTGGAATTCCCCTTCCAAAATGTAAAACAATTCTAGAATAGTGTAGGGGCCCCACGAATGTGGAGGATGATGGTACCTAGTGTAGAGGTGATAGCGTCATTGAATGAATGTAACATGACCAGATGTTTATGCATGCAATTGTCAGGTATGTGCATTTGAGTGAATGCATGGGATGAAATGATGTTAATGCTAGCACCCCCATCAATCATCACACGCGTACCCGTATGTCATCGATGTGGACAAAGATGAAGAGCAGGTTTGGGTCATCATTTTGGTGTGGCACAATCTCTTCCTCTGAGAAGCTAAGGGAGGCCACTTGGTGAATAGGGTGGGGTGAAGATGAAGGTAGTAATTTGGTGAGAGAGGCTACATGATGGGGTGTGATAATGGAGGCCACGGGTGTAGGGTCATTGGGTAAAACCTCAATAGATTGAAGAACCTCCATGAGAGCTTGACGATGGGATTTCAAGGTTTGGATGAGGTCATATAGGGATATTTTGAGGGGAGAATAGTGTAATTGTTTGAGCATGGTGTGATGTGTGACACCATTAGAAATGGGGTACGTAGGGCCGTGGATAGTGATTTTAGGTATGGGTGCAGATGGTATGTTGGGTATAGGATTGGTTGGTGGGTCAGTTTCCTTTTCTTTACCCTTATCCTTTTGAGCACGTGTAGTGACATGTATCATGTTGATCTGAGGGGAGTTGGAAAATGGAGAAGGTGTAGGGTGAGTGGTATAACGACACGATGGGAAAAAACCTACCGAGAGGAGAAAACCCTGTGAGGTGAGTTGGGCGCAATGACATTTGGGTGGTGGCGTGGCAAGTTCTCTGATGCGAACCATGTTAATTTCAAATCTTGGGGGTGGCTCTAGGAGCTGTGAGGATGGAGTTTGTGGTTGTTGAGTGGGCAGTGTGGGAATGGGTGTTGGTGAAGCAGGATCCTCGTCAAGAAGGTCATCATCATCAAAGTTGGCTTCAGGGGACACAACTGGATAAGGATGGTTTTCAAGGCCTTGCAGTTTTCCACATTGTGCCCTGACACATGATGGTAAGTGCAAATTTTAGTATCATCAAACCCTTTTGGCTTGGGTTTGAGGGGGTCATAAGGTCTGAGTGGAGGTAATGTGATGACAGAAGTCTCAAGGAGGTTGGTTAAAATTTTGGCATAGGACCCTGCTAGTGGATCGTAATGGGAAGTGAACGTGGGTTTGGGTGTAGGTGTAGTTGATTGTTGAGGAATGGTCTTTGGAAGAGGAGGAGTGGGTTAAGCTATAGCTTTGGGTCTTTGGTGTGGTTTTGGGTGTCGGTCGTGTTTGTTTAGGTAGGGGTATAGTAAATGGATGGGTAGGAGGGTGTGTGGTTGTTTTGACTACCTTATTATGGGGTAGTGGAGTTTTTTTTTGGGTCGCACCTTCTTGGGTAAAGGTGATATGGGTGTACAAGGTCTAGAAGGAAAAGTAGATGGGGGAAGAGGACGAGTTACCCATGGGGATAATGGAGGTGTTGTGAAGGTAGAGGATGTGGGTCGTGCAGGAGGTGTAAGGGACAAAGATTGAAATGTAGTGGGCAGTGAAGTAACAACTAAGGGTATTGGAGGTATGGGTGGTAAAGATGTTGCAGGTGCTGGTGTAAGTCATGTTGGGCATGTGGGGGGATTAGAGGTTTGTGAGGAAGGAATGGGTTGTTGTGTTTTTGGTTTATTGGTGGGTAGAGGTTTCTTGACCATGTGGGGAAGTTGAGATCCTAAGAAGGATAGGATAGGCGTAAGTGTGAATGGTGAAAACTAAGGTATGAGTTCTATGGGTGGGTGTGGTGCTGCCGAGTAGGTGTGGTGTTTTTTGAGAGGATGTGGTGTGGGTTTGTGGATGAGTAAGATGTGGTTTGGGGTAAGTGGTAATAGGGTCGAGGTGATGTCAAGTGTGGGTTTGGGTTAACATGTGTCGTGGAAGGAGTTTTGATAGAGGTGGTTGTGTTTTGTTATGTTATATTGGTTGGAATACTTTTGGGTAGATTGGTTGGAATACTTTTGGGTAGATAGTGGAAGTATCAGCAAGTGACCTCTGCATCTGTGTTGAGATAGGAAGCAAAAGGTGTCCCCATAGTAAGGCTCTATCCACATAATCTAAGTGATTGGCCAAATGTGAGAATGGCACATCTGTAGGTGGAGTTGATGAGGACCTAATGGAAATTCCTGTAAAATGTGTCTTAGAGACAGGAAATTGGCTAGCTTCAGCTTCCGTGGGTAGGAGAGCCGAAAGTAGGTCTATAGGATTTTGGGTAGCTGATGGAGAATGCTCACCAAGAGGAAAAGGTATCTCAACTGGGTCTATGATAGGTGGAGGAGATGATGGGAGCTCCTCTATAGGTGGAGGAGATGATGGGTGCTCCTCTGTGGGTGGAGGAGGTAATGGGTGCTCCTCTATGGGTGGAGGAGGTACTGTGGGTAAAGGTTCTCTAAGTGGAGAAGCCAGGGGTGAGATGGTCTTGATGTTAGCGGGGACTCCTCCGTAGGTGATGAAGGAGATGAAAGATGTTCCTCTGTGGGTGAAGGAATAGGGGAGGTTGGTTCTGATGTAGAAGGAGGATTTTGGGCTAGGATTTCCTCTATGGAAGGAATGTGAGGTAATTGGGAGGTGACAGGTATGTCATTAAAGATAGCATGGACCTCACGGGTATGGGTATCATGAGTTGAGGTCTCACTAGTTTGATCAGACGAAGGGGCATGGTTGGGAAATGGTTTTTAAATATGTGTAGGTTTTGGTTGGCAAGTGCATTAGGATTATCCATGATTAATTCACCTTTCTTGAGCATTTCTTGGACAATATTTTTGAAAGTGATGCAATTTCCATCACTATGACCCTTTACTCGATGATCGTTACAGAAGTCATGTTCTTTATACCATGTGGGCATGGGGCTGAGCAGGGTCAAAACCAGTGTGTGGTTTTATGGGTGGAAGGGTAATGGCCCCAGCTTTGATAAGATTTTCTAAGACAAAAGAGTAAGGTTCCCCAATTTTGGTGTATTTCCATTGCTCTTGTCTGAATTGAAAAGTTGGATGAGTGAGAGATTAGATGAGGGGGTAGCCTGATTTAACGGATGACCTAGGCCGGACTTGAGTACCACTGCGTTAGCGGTGCCCTTAGCCTTTGAATAATTGTTTTGTGGTTTAGAAGAAGAAGAGGTATCATTTGACTTGAATGCCAAATTCTTATTACGTAATTGGATTTTCTTCTCTTCGATGGCCTCGAATCTCTAACTTTCATGCCATAGTGAATGCTTCATCAAATGTTTGGAAGGTTTGGACCTATAAGGTTGGTGAGATATGTCTAACACAAGCCCATGTGAAGAGCTCAACGAGTTTTTTTATGGCAGTTGGAAGGTGAGTTGGTTGATCAAGCTACACCAACGAGCGACAAAATCTGTGATAGATTCGTCCTCATATTGACGCATGGAGTATAGGTCGGTCATGGTAACCTTCTTGATGATATTGATAGAAAAATAATCCAAGATGGCTTGGGCTACCTGATTGAATGAGGATATAGAGTGTCTAGGTAACCCACTATACCAATCTAATGCAGGTCCAGTCAGAGACATGGGAAAGGTTCTCAAGAGTAAAGCATCATCATGAGCGATCAGATAACACCCGTGTTTGAATGACTGCAAATGTTGTTGTGGGTCTTCTTTGTTATTGAAATGATTAAATTTAGGAATTTCCCAATGCACGGGGTATGGGCGGATAGGAATGGATGGGTGGATGGGCTTGTTGCAAATCTCGTCGTAGGTGAGAGTGTTGTGGGATCCGGAAACCGATGCCTCTAATGTCTGCATCTTGTCCAACATCAATTTGATTAGGTCGTTGGTAGGTTGCAATGATTGGGTGCCTCCTGTAGCATGAGAGGGTTGGTTTTAGCATATAATTGTTAGGAAAATGGAGTAGTGCTCACATATTTGAGCAAATATATATTTGTGATTATTATTATTAATGTGTAATGTGTAAACCGTATATAGTTGTATTGTTATAGATTTGTTATTATAAACAAATCATAACAATATTCTTGTTTTGTGAACTCACGTAGAATAGGAGTGTTGTTGAGCAACCTCCATATTTATAGGAAAGCTTACTCCTATATATATGTTATCATGAATGTATGAAAAGACTGAAGAGGTCGAATACAATATTAGACAATTATTTTCCTGTGTATCAATATTGCTGTACCAATATTTGGTATCAGAGCATGGTGGATCCTTGAGGGAGTTGCGGGTTATCACATTCACAATTTATCAGATCATTGAAGATTAGCTTTGGCGTTTTGGAAGGAAAAATTACCTACTTGACAACCCACGATGGCACCAGAACCGGATTGAGGTGTCTCGAGTCTCAGTGACTTCTGAGACATTGCAAATAGTTTTCAAAGGCTCGAAGACTTTCCAGAACGTGTCAATCGAGCTCCACATTTTCACAGTTTGGAATGTTTAGCAGACAAGTTTAGCAGTCACGTTTTTTTGTGCATGTACAGTCGCTGGAGCTGGTTCGATCTACATGTGAGTCTCCAAAGCATTGGATTTCCCTCCTGAATTCAAGCCTCCATTGTATCTTCATTTGGCTGTGGTAAGTCGGCAAACTCTAATTGCAATAAAAAAACGGATCTGCACCCCAAATACTGCACACGTATTTCCTGTTCAATACGTTTATTCCAATAATGCAGTCATCGCAGTTTTTTTATTAAAAACAGATTTTGAATACGTGAGCACGTGTATATCTTCTCCTGTCAGATCTAAGCATGATATTTACTACAGCCAATACAGAGGTTTAAGCAAAATTCTCAGCATGAAAATGCGTGGTTATTATTAGTGCATGCATGAATAAAGAAATTTTGGTTTGGAGATCTGTATTTTAAAGCCCATCATCTGCTAGCTTATATCGGTGAGTCGGTTATCTGCCAAGTATCTCTGCTAGTATAAAGATTTTATTATTGTCTAGTTCAAAGTTTTCCAATTTTGTGGAATTTCAAAATGGAAAAATAAATGTAATTGAAAGATTTGATGGTAAAGACTTCCACACGTGGCAAGTAAGAACCCAATTACAATTGATTGATAAAGACTTATGGGACATTGTCGAAGGAAAAATTAAAAAACCGAATGATGTAGATGAAGCAGTGAAATGGGAAAGTAAGGATCGGAAAGCAATAGCAATTATCGGCCTTGGTCTTTCCGATGCATATTTGCATCATATTGATCTAACCAAGTCATCTAATAACATTTGGGTGACATTGAACAAGTTATTTGGATCTCAAGCAGGTAGTGCAGCAATGGCGCTGAAGCAAAAACTTTTTGGGCTAAAGATGGGTGAAAATGACAATATGGTTCAACATATCAGTAAGTTTCGATCCATTTTAAATCAATTAGCAGGAATAAAAGTAGAGGTAGATGGAGAAGATGCTAAAGCAATCTTACTAAATAGTTTTCCAAAAGAATATTCAAGTATTGTTTTTACTCTTAGTAAGATCAATCCTAGTTTGGAAAATTTAATTTCCTCTTTGCTTGATGAGGAAGAAAAAAACAAAAGGTCTGTACCAGAAGAAGAAAGTGTCATGGTTGCAAACAATAAATCATCATTCTATAAAGGTAAAAAAAAGTTTGTATCGTCAAAGACACGTCTTTTGTGTCATTACTGTAAACAACCAGGACATGGTTTTGTGAATTGTAAGAAAAGAGCTCAAGATCTCTTAGATGATAAGTTGGAACAAAAGGCTTTAGCTGCTGAAGAAGATTGGGATGATTATTCTAATCCTGCAAGTGACAATGAACCTATCAATTATTCAAGTGATGAAGATTATCTGTTTTGATATCCTCATTTTGGAGGATGGAGGCAATGGAGGCAGGAGGACAATCAGCGTCCTCAAGTTCGTCACTACCTCAGAGGCCACAAACTGCTTTAGTGACATCTTTGTGTCTTGTGTGATGAATAAGAACATATGAGCATCCCCTGTTCCTGTGTGTGATGCAGTGCTTGTGTGTCCCCCGTGATGATAAATTGTACCATTGATACTATTGCAGGAAGTGTTCTTGATCAGACTGATTTGATGGTTGATGTGAATTGGTTGAACGGTCCCAATTCATGTATTCATCTAATAGGTTGAACGGTCCCTGGATGATGTAGTTCCCACAAGTCGGTGTTGAGGATCGAGACCATGTGCAAGCTATGAGTGGCATGTTGCTTGGTTGAAGATGGTGTTTTTCCCCATGTTCACACTAAGGGGGGGAATGTTAGGAAAATGGAGTAGTGCTCACATATTTGAGCAAATATATATTTGTGATTATTATTATTAAATGTGTAATGTGTAAACCGTATATAGTTGTATTGTTATAGATTTGTTATTATAAAAAAATCATAACAATATTCTTGTTTTGTGAACTCATGTAGAATAGGAGTATTGAGTTATTTGTAGGAGTGTTGTTGAGAAACATCCATGTTTATAGGAAAGCATAATCCTATATATATGTTATCATGAATGTATGAAAATATTGACGAGGTCGAATACAATATTAGACAATTATTTTCCTGTGTATCAATATTGATGTACCAATAATAATGAGGGTGTCACTCCAAGTGTATGGTGTTGCCATGTAGGTTGATTGGGAAGAAGGTAGTGAAATAGGAGGTACGTACCCTGAGTGAATAATGGAGGAAACGAGAGGTGGTTGATAGTATGTATATGGAGGTGGAAGGGTCGTGGTAACCCTAGTGGCAATGGGGGTTAATGATTGTGGAATGGAAAGAACCACATTTTTTAAAGGGGTAGGGGTCACCGACACGGGAGGTAGTAGTGTAGCTATGGGTATGTGTGAAACATTAGGTGTGGATGAGGTTACGTTTTGGGTAGTTATCGAGGGTATGGTGGATATGGCGAGGGTAATGGAGGTGGAAGACATGGAAGTCAAAGCGGGTATAGGACCTAGCTAAGAAACAACTAGGGGTAAGGTAGATGCGGGAAACATAGAGCTAGATGGTGTTGATGTAGGAGTGGGAGTGAGAGTCAGGGGGATAGATATGGGCATGTCATATATCAACTGACCTAAGGCATCTTGAGTGGACGAGTGAGAAAGGTAAAACTACAAGGTGGCAGGGTTTTGGTCAAGGATTCGTGTGAACTCCTCATCTCCGGTAGTGATAGTGATAGGTTAGATGGGATCCATGGCTGGTGATAAAATGGAAGGTGGTGAAGGACTAGGTGGGAGTGGTTGACAACTGACATGAAACACAAGTGCACTTGCTTGTCTTCAGGTCAACACCATGTGAACCAATACTAATCAGGTAGGGTTGTTTCTCTATAAATGACATAGAAAATAGTAGGAATAGGTGAATCTGATGGTAAAAAGTGGATTAGGTACCAAATGGTGGTTGGAAAGTGAAATAGGCTAACCAATGTCGAGATTAGGCAAACCGACGTAGGTCGAGGGGTAATTCACCGCCATCACTGTAGAAAATGGTCAGTGAGTGAAAAACCAGGGAGAATGTCAAATCTGACAGGTATACCAAATCTGATGGTGTTTTACAATGTCAATGGGAATGATGGTAGTGACAGGGATTGTGAAAAGTGGAAGAAAATGAATAAAATGTCCTTTTGGGTAGGTTAACAAAAGGACCTGGAACCAACGTCGGTTGGGTATAACTAACGACGGTCAAAGGGTAACTGACGCTGGTTACTGTGAAATTGAAATAGTGATGAAAGAAAAGTGGTTGTGAATTAAAATATGATGTAGAATCAGACCCAGAATTCTAAGAATGATGATGATATGGCCCAGGACACACTCAGTGAAGCTGGAATACACCAATTGTGATGAGGAGCATGTAAGGATGAACAAGAAAAATGAAGAACATGATCTCTCACCTTAAAACGCAAGTCAAGAAGAAACACTAAGAAAAATGTGATCCTAAGAGTGCCTTTTCTATTATGTTTGTTTATCTTATGCTATTTAAGGACGGACACATGAATTGTGAAATAGAATTTTTTGGTGAGGATGGCTTCCTACAAAGAAGGATATCTAAAAGGTGAGGTTTCAGGTATGTTATGGTGGGAGCGGGACTCACTTTGAAGGATGAATCGACAGAGTAGTGAGCTAGGTTCCCACTGTGCCATGATTGTGTGATAACCTACAACTTCTTCCAAGTAAGATGTTGTTTAAGAATGTGTGTATTTTCAATTTTTGTGAGGTTTGGTAAGACTCGAGAGAGAGAGAAAGAGAAAGAAAGTGCTTTCTACGGTTCATTTTTCAACCATCAGCTGGTCATGACCTCCAGCGTATAGGTTTTCCATAATTAATGTGAGCTAATGCGATAAATCAAAATGCAATGCACTTATTTTTAAGCCCAAATCAAAGTGTGAAGTTGGATGACACAAAAAGATGAAGAGGAAGAGGGATGCTCTTTCACTATAATGCAAAAAACATGAAGAAATGGTTCTTTTTAATTACACCAAAAGAAAGGTTTCCTTTAGAGAAAAATAGAAAGAAAAGGTGGGTTACCAAGGAAGAAAATTAATGTGTATGATTTTCAGAAGGGAAACAAACACACAAATTTTCCTAGGAATGAATGAAATGCAAGGAACCCCAGATGGGTCCCACTGGGTGTGCCAAAATGTTTCACCATTTTCTAGATCATTTCCTTGAAGTATTAATGAAACAAATAGGGTACTTGGGAATAGGAGGAATACCTGTTCAAATGCTAGTTGATGGGTTGTTGCATGCGTATGACTTCTAAATCCACAACTGATTGTGAGAGATTCCTTTTGGCTAAGAGGAACTACCTATAATATAAAGCAAGACCACTAGAAAAAGTTAAACAATATATGCAAAGTGAACTGCCTAGTGTATGCTAGATCTGGGAAGTGTGATACTTCCTAGATGGATATCCATCCACTATTTTAAACAATTTAATGTGGTAAATAAAGTAAATCCTATTGTAGTTCGAAATGATTTAGGTATCTCACTTAAAACACAATAAGAAAGATCTAATCTAACAAAGGCTAGGTTAGAATAAGATCGAAGATCAAGAATCGGTTCTATGTATTTGTAGGTCTAACGAGAGGTCTCAGGTAGATCACAGGTAAATTAGGGTGAAAGGGAATTAGCTGGATAGGTTACTATTCTAGGTTGTATGGGAATATACAATAACCAATGTCTGTTAAGGGTGACCGGCGGCGGTTGGGTGTAACTAGTGCTTGTTACTGTGGAGTTCTGGGAATGCCACAGAATGAGATTTAGGTCTCCTTTGTGATTGCACAATGGACTTTGGTTGGTCGGGATGAGGTATTGGGTGATTTAGGTAGGATTTGGTGGGGTTTTAATGGGTATATGGAGGGGTGAGTGTTGGAGGAGGTCAATGGGTGGCTAGGTAAACAAAATATGATAATATAATGATGAAATGGAATAAACCAGAGAAGTATAACATCTACTTACTTGGATTTTGGTCCTAGATGCCTGTGAGTGAGGGCTAGAGGTGCTTGATGAGAGGTTTTGAAGGCTGCAAGTGATCACCAATTGAAGGAAAGCTTCTACATGGGCTGCATGTACATTCCTCTTTGTTTGGTTAGATCAGATCATTGTTGGGATGGTTGTGCAGGAAAAGATGTTTGATCTCCTTCCTTGCATGCGTGTTCTCACTAGAATTCACTCTCAGAAGATGTGATATCTCTATGGAATGTGCTAATGTTTGCCAACTTTTCCAATCTTTTCCAACCTTCTTCCAACCTTGAGAATAAGGTTGTTTTGGGGTTAAAAGGGTAACCAACGGTGGTTCCAGCTTAACCGGTGACGGTTATGGTAATCGGCGTCAGTCAAGGTAGGATTTCCTAGGTTTACTAAACTAGGGAGATCCTCTTGATTTCCTCAGATCTTGTGTTGTTCACCCATGGATTAGACTGGGAGATTCTTGTAAGCATGTGGGAATGTGGTTAGATGGAATGTAGGCATTGATTTTTAAGGTTTAGTTAAGTCTTAGTTAGTTATGACAACTTACTAAGAATAGGTTTTTAGGGTGAGTTAGCTTGGTGAGGTGTCTAAGTGAAGTGTATGTGTGGATATTATTTAAATTAAGATATTTAAATAATAAATATGGTGAGGATAATGAATTAATTAAATTAAATTAATTAAATTAATATTAGTGGGGTGAAGGGGGCCATGGCTAGGTGAATGTGATGAAGGGTGCTTATTTTTCAAGGGATAAAAGGGGAGTGTGAGCTAATTTTAGTGTCTACAATGTGATGAAAAATATTTTCCTATTAGAAGGATGAAATACACTATTTAGAGAGAAGGTATCTTGCAAGTAGAGAGTGTATTCCAAGAATCAAAATACCGGAATTACTTCGTAGCCTTGGAGGAAGATGTGGAAGTTCCTTTCTTGATTGGTCCAAGTATACCCCTTCCATTGGGTATAGACTTTGAATTTCAATTTGATGATGATGAGGATTAGAAAGAGTAGGTGCATCTAGAATGGCAAAAAGGTAGTCCTCAAATGACAATTTTTGCAGAAAAGGAGGATGTTACTAATCAATTTGGGCATGAAAAATCAGAAAATCAATTTGATGATGAAGAAGAAGTTTTCTCCTTCTTGTTTGAATAATAATATTCCCTTGATGATGAATGTACAGATAGTAAATTTTTTGAGCCTCTCACAAAGGATGTTGATCATGAAAGAGAAATGATAGTTCTCAATGAGTCTTTAGAAGATCCAAAGGAAAGGTCATTGCAAAATATCTTAGAGGTTACAGATGTAACAAAGGACCATTAGCTAAGTCTTGAACTCTTAATTCAATCCATAGATATGTAGGACATGTATGAGGTCAGTTCTTATTTTTTTAGTTGATATGAAAATGTTTCATGATGAGATAGATAAAAAGGATGAACTCAATAAGCCTCTTGAAACATCCATTGATGCACATGAATGTGGAGATGAAATTTTCTCCTTCCCTTTCAAATAATAAGATTATATACAAGATGAATTAAAATAAAATGATATGTTTAAATCTCCCATAAATAGTGTCATGTATGAAGATAATGTCTCTATCACAGAGGAGCTCATCGCATCCTATGAAAGCCTTCATGAGACAATGTATGAGAAAGGAGAATTTATTTATAAACCAAGAAGTCAGCAAGAGGCCATTAATGATATGGAATAATTCAAAATTCCTATCAATAATCATCCCATAGGGGTAATGACCATGGAGCACCAAACATGTGAAGATCAAATGCCCAAGAATGAGACTAATGATAAATGTGATGAGGTTTATATAATTGAGAACCATATGTATGAAAATCATGGGATGAAAGATAAAAAATTATAAACATGGATAAACAAAGAAGATGAGTTCACATCACTAGCAATTCCAAAACAATTAAGGGGTTCTTATTTCATCGAACAAGTACCATTAATTGTTTTGGAAGGTCAAACAAATTAAAAAGGGATAAAATTTAAATTTAGTAATAATTTTATTTTAAAAAAGGTGAAATTGGTTTCCTTGGGTATTTTCCATTCAAAATCATATAAATTTTTCCCATGAAACCCTTAGGAAGCTTCAAGGAAAAGACACACTCTCTTATCTATTTTTGGTAGTTAGTGGTGAATGCAAGCTTTTAAAAGCATCCAAGTCACATTTTCACACCTCGAGATGAACATTTGTACCTTTGAACTTGGTAAAAAGTTGAAATTTGTGACCCTAAGGCATTACGAGAGCTTGGTTTGATAGTTTATGTCACTTAAGTTGGATTTTTTGAAGGTTAGGTGAGTGTTATGCACTCATAAGTTAAAATTCCCCCTCCTTATGTTGGGTATGACCCATTCCTATTGCATATTTTCACCTATTGAAAAAGTGAAATGGGTCAAAATCATATAAATTTTCCCTTGGAAAAAAGTGTGACCCCAAGGAAGGAGGCTCTTTCATCACTTAAAACACCTCTTTGGGTGTTAGGAGCAAGTTATGCACTCACCAAGTCTGATGGCCCCCTTTCATAATATCCCTCACCCATGGTGCATTTTTTCATGCATGCTACACATTTTCACCCTTGAACCTCATATAAAATCTTGTAAGGTGAAAGAGATGCTCCCGAACCCATTTAGTAAGTGTTGACACACCTCAACTCAAAGTTAAGCCAAGTAGGATATAAGGTAAGTTAAAAGGTGATTTTGCAAACATGAGCTAAGAGATAAATGTATATTTTATAAATATTTTCAAATATTCAAATATCTATTTTCCCTGAATTTATGAATATTATGCTTCCATGGATAACTATGCATTCTCAAAATCACTCTTTTGCTCATATCTCACAAAACCTTGCTCCATTTTCCATGACATTTGAACTTAAGGTTCCTAGTATGAATGCCATTTGGATGAATGTTTAAATGACCTAATCGATTCCATCCTCCAATTTTTATGGTAATACAAAACTTTCATCAATGGAAAATTCCTTTCACATAGATTTGGAGTTACAGAGAGCTAAATGAGCTCAAAATAAGAGCATGCGATCATCGAAAAATCATCGTTCCACTTAGCCATTTCCTACCTCATGAAAATGGGTATAATAAATGTTATAGAAGATTTTTATTTACCATAATTATTCTCTATCAGATGAATAACATGTTTCCTTTTGAATTCACAAAGATCTAGATGAGAAAAACCCTGAAAACGAAGCAAAGTATCCGAGTGAGAAGAATAATCTTCTGAGACATTTTTCAATCCAATCGACACCTCCTAGCTAATGTTTATTTTTAGTATGTCCCAATTCAAGACACTTACCGAGGGTGGTAATTCTAAATGATTAATGAAATCATGGTACTCAGTTCATTCCCTAGAGAAGAAGCACTCAAAAGTGATAATTCACTTTAAATTACCAAAACTAGTCACCCAAAAAGAACTTACTAAAAGTAGTAAGTTTCCGGAAAAGGCTCAAAATAGTCATGGTTGTTCATCCTCCATTACAAACTAATCTAAACCTTCATGGAGGTAAAATGCATGTCTATAAAGGGTGGGTAATGAAATTGTGTCTCAAGCCAGAGAAGAACCTTCTCGCCTCCCATGTTTGGTCACAATGGGGAATTTTGGTCTCGATGTGTGTTTCTCGCTTCGTCGGATGGGTGGATCAAAGGCTTAAAGAATTTTCAATAAAATATCTCACCTTCACTCATTGCATGATCGAAGTGATCTTCACCTCATCTCATGGATGGTTCCATCCCCTCAAGGACCCGATCATTAGGATGAATTATGTAAGAAATGGTCTCAAGCTACATCAAGAACTTGAAATGTTGGAGGAATTATAATGTTTCAAAGGTTGAAGGATTTTATAAGTTAGGGAATTCTTCTCACATCATAATCAATTGAATTCACATTCTTGTCAAGGCATGAGCTCATAAAGTGCAATGTTGTAAGGTGGGGAAGTGCTCATCACTCCTCTTCTCGGTGTGTTCAAGAAGTGTTGTAAACATTCATCATTTCATGAGTTTCCAAAGGGATAAAAGTGTTCAAGCATCTTCATCAAATCTCTTCGTTAGTGCATCAAATTATTGTGTAGGTTCATTATGGATCAATTGTCATATTTAACCTCTCCAGATCTAATATTTAATAAAGGGGGTCATCTTAATCCCTATTTGGAAGCATTTATTCTCCCTTATCCTTATTATTCCTCCTCTGCTTTCCACCCTTTCTAATTATTCATTATAAGAAATCATTCTAATCTATCTTATTCACTTAACTGAATCTAATGGTGAAATGTAAAAGTCTCTTTTGATTTATAAAAATGATACTTATTCTATCACATCCTAGAAAGAAAAAGAGTCACAAGTTGAATAATGACAAGGAGAGACATGTGGGGGGTAGACGAAGAGTTGAATTGTAAGGCTATAAAATGAGATGATATCCTCATTATAAAGGGATGATTATTCTTATTTACTGGCTCTCATTATTCTCTCTAGGAACAAGTGATCAAATTATTCTATTCATTGTCAAAATATTTCTATCTCCATCTCAACTTCATGCTATGAGCAATTTTAATTGTTCAATATCATGCAAGTAAACTTTTTGTTGGTTGTATCTTGTTCCTCTTATCTTGGCATAGTGTCTTCTCAATGAATGTATTTAACTACTCTTGATTTTATGTTGGAAAATTATACATGTTTTATTAGAAATATAAAATCCATTCTCATAATTTCTTTCCCCACCTTTCTCCCTCACAATTCCTCCCTTGTGTTCCACACAAGTACTTTTCCACAGTATAGGGAAGTATTCTTGAATGATACTCGATCGTAAGGCCACCCAAAGAATTAGAGTAATGTAGATATGTTTCCTTTTTTCAATAAATGGAGCTACACCATTCAAGCGAGAGGGACCTAGTCTCGAGCATTGGTGGAATCCTAAAATTTTTCCTCACAAAAATATTTCAAAAATAGGATAATTAGAGGAGGTTGTGATGGTGCTTCAGTGTTGGCACATATGAGTATAGTGTTTTCATTGATGTAAATGTTTCACCATTTTCTTTACCTTTTTGAATGACGAAAAAGATAAGGGTAAGGGCCAAGGAGGAATACCTATTAGATGGGATGGTTGAAGGTTCTTATGTGCATTCTAAATTCTTGATCTAGTGCCGATTGTGAGAGCTTCCTTTTGGCTAGGAGGAACTACCTGTAATAGAAAACAAGACCACAAAAGATAGTTAAATGATATATGACACTAGATTGCCTAGCATATGCTAGTGCCAGGAAGTGTGATACTTCCTAGATGGCTGTCAATCCACTATTCAAAATAAACTAATTTGAGAAATAATTAAAGTCAAACTATAGTTGATATGATTTAGGCATCTCATTCAATCACAATAAGAAAAATTTAATACAATAGGCTAGGTTATAGTTAGATCTCGAATATCGGTAGGTGGCGGGGTATTGGAACTGGTTAGGGTCAGGTTCTAGGTTGTTTAGGTTATTTGGTAAAAGGTTGTTTGGTTCTGTTCTTGGGCAGGGTATAAAACATAGAGACCGATGTTGGTTGGGTATAACCTATGACAATTTTAGGGAGACCGATGACGGTTATGGATAACCATGTTAGTAGAGTAGGGTGACAGTAGTTTAATGAAAACTTTATTATAGAGTCTGGGTGAGGTTGGATGGGGTTAAAGAAGGGGTTTCGAGGTCTATGGGAATGCTGAGAACACTCAGAGAGGTGGAAGGGTCAGGATAGGTGATCTGATAAATGGGTGGGTGAGATTTTGGGTTTTTCAAAAAGATGGCTATAGAGGAATGGGAATGTTAATAGAAGAATGATAACATAAATGATAACAACTCTATGAACAAAATAAGAATGGAAATGATTAATGATAAAACACTTACCAATGTTACAGGTCCAATGCTTGGGTGGTGGTGATGATTGGTTGGTGGAATGGAGCTTGGTGCAATAATGACACTTCTTAGAATGTTACCGTGAGTGCCAATGCTTCTAGATCTATCCTGGTGCTGGCTATGGATGCCTAGGTGTGTGAAAAGACTCTGGTTCTACTTGCATGCATCTCTCTTCTCGTCTTCTTGCTCTTAAAATGTGCCAACATAGAAACAAGATTGTTTATGTGAATAAATGGTAACTAATGATAGTTTCAGTTGAACGGTGTTGGTTTAGGGGCGACCGACGTCGGTTAAGGTAGGATTCCCTAGGTTTACTAAAATGGGTAGATCTTTCTAATTTCTTGGGCCCAATTAGTTTCTTCTCATGGATTAGAATGGAAACTTCCCTTCTAATGGGTGGGAATGTGGTTAGAGAGATTTTAGGGATTTATTTTAGGGTTTAGACCAATCTTAGCTCATTAAGGCAAGTAAGACTTAGTTATTGTTAGTTATGGAAACATGCCAAGAATAGGTCTAGGGTGAGGTGGTTGGATGAGATGTCTAGGTGAGGTGAACATTAGGTCAATTAATGTAATTAAATGATGAATATTGTGAGGATGAGTATTAATTTAATTAAATTAATATTAATTTTGTGTGGAGGGGGGTGTGGTTAAGTGAGTATGTTTGGGTTAGTTATTCAACGGGGCGCCAAGGGGAGTGTGACCCAATTTTGGTGTCTACATTTTTCCCCTTTTTATTACGTTGTTTATATTGGTAAGTGATGCTGAAAAAAATAAAATATGGTTGCCCCATATTTGGGTAAAGGTGATGTTTTCCCAAGCGTGGGTGAAGGTGATCCCCTCAAACCAAGAACTGGTGAGGTAGAAGACAAAAGTAGTGAGTGGTTTTATAAAAGGTGGATATGGCTAAAAAGGAGCGTAGATGTGGGTGAATGTGGAAAGGGTAGAGGTCAAAGATAGGAAAATAGGTGAATGGGCCAGGGTCAAAGGTAGTGGCAGTCAAATGCACACACACATTATAAAATGTGACATAGTTCTAGGATGAAGATCTTGCAAATTCTACATCGTCTAAGGTCGATAGGTTTATCCGAACAAGGTTGAAGTGATTCTGGTATCCAAGGTATAGGATATGGTGCGGAAGCACATCGCAAGTCAGGTGTAAGAATGTTTAGGTATGTTCCAGTAAACCAAAGGTTGGGTCAAGATAAATGACATGGTAATAGAAAATGTAAGGTCATTAGGTCAAACAACATGGGTAACAATGTCGTAAGGTAAAGCAAGCACATGAGTTCATAGGTCATTAACAATATTCTAGGTCCAGGTAGTGAGGTCACGACATGGGTAGGGCCAAGGTATGAGTAAAATAACAAGTCCCTAAACACAATTAAGGACAGGTATAGGTAATGTAGGCTTGGTGGTAGGTTGTGATAAGGGTGGGTAAGGTTAAACGGTGGCTGGGTTGGTTAGGTTGCGAGAAATTAGGTTGTGAGTATGATAGTAATCGATGCACCATATCGAATCATTGACGGTACAGGTAAACCAACCATGGTTTGCTAGGGCACATGACCAATGTCAGTTTAGGTACAACCAACCATGGTGTGCTAGGGCACATGACCGATGTCGGTTTAGGTATAACCGACATCGGTCAGTCAATGTGGGTATATAAAAAGAAAAAATCCATATAATACGGATTCATTTATACGTTTTGGATTTTGTGAAAATGATGAGTGTTGAACGAGTTGTGATTTGTTGGGAGGAAAGGATGAGGGATAATATCCCACTGAGGTGGAGAGATCCGGTTGGTCGAGAGGGCCAGGTAGATGGGTCCACGAGATCAGGTAGAGTGAAGTGATTAGTAGAGAGGTTGGAGATTGATTTGGACATGACAGAGGCGGGAGAGGGTTTGGGTGGACCACCACACAATTGGCTAGACATGCCACCATGGAGGTGACATCGAGATGAGGTAAGATCTAATCCTTTCTATGTATTGTTGTTATATGTAGAAGGTAATATAGATCAGGGGGTGTGGGGAGGTTAGAGAATTTGAAACTTGGTGGTTAAAATGGGTGAAAGAAGGGGTGATAAAGGTTAGAGGTAGGGGGAGAGGTTTGGGGAGGGTCTTAGGTGAGGTTTGGGTAGGTTCATAGGGAAAATGGGAAAGAAAGTAGGTAAAGGGAATTGGGGTTTGGGTTTGGGCATGGTAATAGTGATTGATGCCAGTCAAGGTATGGACGATGTCGATCTTGTTACATTTGGTAAGGGATGAGTAACCGATTATTAGTTATAATGGACCGCTAGTTAGGGTAAAAGGATAGAGGTCTACAAAGTGTAAGGGAAAGAATAGGTAAAGTGGGTAAAATAGATAGTGGGTAGGGGAAGGGAAGAAGGTTAATGTTGGGTAAAAGAAATTTTTAATAATGTGTGTGATTACTTAAATGCGGGGACTAGGGACCGATTATGGATGAGAGATAGGGTACCTCCCTTGCTTGTGGAGGTACGGGGTGCGACAACTGATGAATGGTGCCATGTTGCAAGGTTGGTCTGATTTGGGTCGATGCTACCAAAGCATGTAGTCTAACCTCAATCTAGAATCAAGTGACCAATACCTTATATTTGCTGACGAGTGAGATCACAATCACCCTAGAGGATGTGTACAAGATCCTACGGCTACCGATAGTGGGGATGCGCAGTGTATTCTATCTCCTCAGAGGCCTCTGAGGAGTTGATGCTGACCATGTTTGGCAAGGGGCTGGTGGAGATGAGGTTCCATAGCGCTGTATGAGCTATGGAGATATGTATCGGGCCCATCTAGAGGAGATGAGGCTAATAGTGTTGTTGATGGAGGCAGTCTATCACTTTGCACTACCGGATGCAGAGGGTGGGAGATTCCCATGATCATTGATGGGGGTTCTACACGACATGGTGGAGGACAGGACCTATTTTGCATGGGTGCCCACATTTTGATACAGTTATACAGAGAGCTATGGGCTTATGGGTGGCTATAGAGGTTTAGCCTTTGTTGTTCTTTCCTACTTCCTTGTTAGGTGTATGAGCACATGTGTGTGTGTGTGTGTGTCCTATTGGTATTCCCCGAGATGATGCATTCAAGTCGGGGTTTGTTTGGGTGGGCTTCAAGTGATGTGTGCCTATGATTGGGGAGCGCCGAGCTGCTAGAGCTACACACGATGTAGCTTATTACAAGTGATTTCTAGAGGGCTTGTCCGGAATGGACATTATTTGGAGGCCCTATGTGGGTTTTCCATCATATGGGTGGATGGCAGAGGAGCTACGGGAGCTACAGCTACTCCGATGGATAGAGGTATAACATTCTAGAGAGCACACGATGATACCTGTGGACATGGTCGAGATGATAGGTTGGGATGATTCAGATATACCCCTCCCTTCCCACAGTATAGGAGGGATGACATGGAGAGGCCTCTACCTCTACCATAGCTAAAAGTATCGATAGGGTAGGAGGAGCAGGTGATAGACCAACAAATTGATGATGCCAGGGTGACTGATAGATACAGGTAGTGGCCGGATGCACATTTATGAGCAGTACCACCGAGGCCGAGGTAGCCAGATTTAGCCGGCATCACTGTTCAAAGGGATGCCCTACGAGGTACGTGGCTACCGATTACATTGTTAGTGATAGTGCAGGGGGTAGATGACTGGTTCAGAGGTACAAGTTCTATTTTACAGAGCATGGTGGCCACCCTATAGGCCTAGGTAGCGCAGGGATGGGTACCCGCATAGTGTGGAGATAGGGATTGGGTACAGGTGGCAACCCTACATGTGTAGATTATAGGTTTACATGGATAGTTGGCCACCTTTGCATAGCACAGTGTCATGGCCCTTCGAGCCTAGATATAAGCACAAGTACATGTTCCCTCAAGACAGGCACATGTACAGGGACAAGGTCCCTCTTTACAGGTACCAATGGGACAGAGTCTTGAGAGACATGCACAGGGGTTGAGATCGATGGCTCCAACATAGACCATACCAATAGGTAGGTTGAGGGATGCCTTGGGTGAGGTCATGTATTATTGAGATATTTTAATGGATGTAGGGATAGATTTTCTATCCTATGGGGAGTATAGAGCACAACAGTCCTTGAGTGAGAAAACTAGGTCACGTACCAATAGAGTAGAGAGTACATGGGAAAGTGGCAAGCCCCAGAAAGGGTCAAGGTGAGACTACTAGTGCACAGAGGCTAGCTCCAGGTGAGGGACCATCGAGGATAGATTGAGGCATGGTGGAGATAGGTTAGTAGGGCACCCCACTAGAGGGGAGATGGAGGAGATTGATGAGACAGGGATGGATATCAGGTGGGGTGATGATTAGTCATTATTGATGATCAGTGTATCCATGTTTTTGACATATTTTTGATATGTATACCATCCTACGTGCCAAAGATGATGAGGATGTAGATGAGAGTTTTTGTTATTTTTGATCATATACTGGCCTGTGTGTCGAAGATGGTGAGGCTGTATATGAGAGATTTTGAGAGATTGTGATTATTATTGGTAGATATGTTCACATGTATTTTTATATATACTATCTGATTTATAGATGATGGTGTTTATAATATGGATGGTGTACATGTTTTAATTTACATTGCTATATATAGATAGGTGGAAATCAAGTGGATTAGGCCTGATAGAGTCAAGGTCGTGTAGGCATGGCAGAGTCAGGTCTGTTTAGGCATGGATGGAGTCAGGTCATAGGCATGGATTGAGTCAGGTTAGTTTAGGTATGATTGAGTCAGGTTGATTTAGGCATGGTGGAGTCAGGTTGGTTTAGGCATGGATTGAGTTAGGTTGATTTAGGCATGGTGGAGTTAGGTTGGTTTAGGCATGGATCGAGTCAGGTTGGTTAGGTATGGTTGAGTTTCTAATTCATTAATTTGTGTAATTAATGATGATGTGGATTGTGTTAAGATGATTTTTAGGAAAATGTATGATTATGGTAAAGAAATTGTAGATAAGATGAAATGAATGTATGAGTTATGATGGTAAAGATGTGTAACATTTTTGCTTATTATTGGGTATAATTTCCGAGTTATCGATATAAAAATAAAACTAACTAGGGTAGAATGTGAATAGGAAAGGGAAAGAGGGAATTGGTTAGGGTAAAGAGTGGCCAAGCTAACCTCCAAGGGCCCCATGCCCTTAAAGTGCTACCTACATAGTCCCAGCGAAAAGGGACCTCAGGCCGATGTAGTTCTCCCATAAGCTAGGGAGATTAGGGTGAAATAGTAGAATGGGTTGATGGGTGCTAGGCATGGGTGAATGTAGGTCATAGGCATGATTGAGTTTAGATCGTAGGTGTGGTTGAGTGGTTTTTAAATATAGGTGTTGATGATCTAGCCCTGTATAGGATAGTCAACAAGTAATGAGGAAGGTGAATGGTAAGAGGTGGTAAAAAGAGCCACTTAATTGATAAGAACCCTAATGAGTCGATCATACCTAAGAGGGGCTCATGAACAAAAGACCCTAAAGGCATTGCATAATGGACCGTTCTAAGGGTGAAGAAAGTCACATAATCATGAAATGTCATGTTTGTGGCAAGTCCCTTGAGTAATAAGGAAATTAGGCAAAAAGGCGAGGAAGTGAGAATGGGCGGTTGAACATAACTCAATGTATGACAATGTATCTATTGGAACAAGAAACACAAAATCAAGAATAGGCCATTCCATGATGAAAATTTCATCTTTTTTTTAATAGAATGATCGATGTGGGAAGTCTATATGGGATGAATATATGAGATCCTTGAGGTCTTTGTGAAGTTGATCGATGTGGGAAGCTTCTGGATATTTATTACATTTGTGTAATGACCTTATATAGTTGTCCTTCAAGGGAGCAGTCTATCTATAGTGGTGGAATTAGAGTGAAGATATGTCCCATTTGGGGATTCATGTTTTTTGTAAGTTTGAATTAAGGAGTTGTATCCGTTTTGTTTTAGACATTTAAGTCATGGACACAATTATAGAGGAAGATTAGGTTCTTGTTTAGAAGACAAGACCATAAAACATAGAGATTAACTATGGAAGAGGTGGTTTTGAATGATGAATGACCATGTGAGTCCATCTTGCAGAAGATGAAAAAGTATCCATGATAATCATGCTATGAGTAGAGCTATGGTACTCATATTGAAGATAAGGATGAAAGGTGATGGGAATCACATGATTATTTTGAGTCGTGGACCCTCAAAAGGGGTAACATGGAAGGTGAATGATGCTCAAGGGATGAATGTTCAATAGACAAAAGGTGATAGAGGACTTGATATCAACAATAGAATGGTCGAAGATGCAAGGCATTAAGGGGCTTAGGTTTGGGTTTACCTTTGAGTGAAGATAAACAATAAGCACCTGATCCATAGGCATGGGTAACAATATAGGGTCCAAGCCAATTAAGAGAATTTTCCCCATTTAATTTACTCCTCTTGGGTTACATGTTGATTTTCTTTCAGAAGGAGGTCACCAAATTAAAAGGTTTGTTCGTGAACATGTTTTTCATATGCACGTTTGATACATTTTTGGTAAATTTGGAGATAGTCAAGAGCATTGAGACGAAGCTCATCTAATAACTCAAGTTGTGCCAAATGATCCTGGTGAAATTCATCATCGTTGAGCATGTCTTATAGTGAGATGCAGAGAGATGGAATCTGGAATTCGAGAGGTAAGACAGCCTCGGTACCATAGACCAGAGAAAAGGGGGTGGCAACAGTCAAAGTGTGAATACTAGTATGATAAGCCCACAAGGCGAAAGGAATGTGTGTATGCCAATATTTCCCAATATCGTTGACTACCTTCATAAGAATTTTGTTCAAGGTTTTATTGGTGGATTTGGCTTGACCATTGGTTTGTGGGTAATAAGGTGATGAGAAACTGAGTTGGATGCCAAAATCATCACATAGTTTGTGTAGGGTTTTGTTTTTGAATTGTTTTCCATTATCAGTGATAATGCGGTGAGGAACACCAAAGCAACAAATGATATGATGGTTGATGAATTCACATATCTTCTTAGATTTTGTAGAAATGAGGGGAATGACTTCTACCCATTTAGTGTAGTATTTGGTAGCGGTTATGATCCATTGGTGGTGTTGTGAAGAATGGGGGTTGATTTCACCAAGAAGATCCAAACCCCATTGAGTGAAAGGAAAAAGTTCTCGTGTGACCTGTAAGGCATGACTAGGTGTGTAATGGAGATTAGCATGTTGCTGGAATTTTACGCATTGTTTGACATAATCACAAAATTCAAGGTTTAGGGTTGGCCAATAATAGCCTAGGTAAAGAATGTGTTTTCATGATGCTGAGACCACTATAGTGACCTACACAAATTCCATCATAGACCTCCTTAATGGTGTAGAGAATTTCATAACTTGTAAGGCATCGTAAGAGAATGTTGTCAAAACCGTGTTTGTAAAAGGACCACCCATGATGACACAAAGGGAAACACTTTTAAGAAAGGAACGTTGTCCATTACAAGTGACATCAATGGGTAGAATGGAAAGGGAAAGATAGTCTACATATTGCTTATACCAAAGGTCACGTGGGTCAGGGGAAATGGTTCCGATGGAGTAAAATTCATGAGGTAAATAAGAGGGTGATTGTAGCCTTTGTATGGTGACAAATATTTTAGAGTCTCATGTAGGCGAAGCGGTATCTAGGAATCCAAACAAGCTATGGTATCCTCAAATTTATTGGTAGAACGTGGGGTGGTTTGAAGTGTGTAATGCAATCAAAGGTGGAAAAAGTATGTCCACGAGATGCTTATACTTTTGAAGTATCTCATTATGGCTTTGGTATATACCATTGACTTGGTTTATGACCAAGCGAGAATCAACAAATATGTTTGTGACGATGGCACCGGTATCCCGGAGGCCTAGTATGAGTGCTTCGTATTCAACAATATTGTTTATACAATAAAAATAAAGTTTGAAAGACAAAGACATAGGTTCACCATCAAACAGAATGAGGATAACACCAGCCTCACCCCCACGCTGACACTTGGATCCATAGAAGAAGAGTGTCATTTGATAAGCGGGTTCGTCCAAGGAAAGGGTAGCTATAGACTCATCTGGGAAGTCAAAGTTAGAGGGTTGATTCCCATAAATAGGTGTGTTGGCCAATTATTCGGTGATAGTCTGGCCCTTGATGGAATTTTGATGGATGAATTCAAGGTCGAGGTCGGCAGAAGCATAAGCCAACATGTGGCACATTGATGTTGATAAGGTTTGGCATACATATAGTGTAATGGGTCGATATTAGTAATGACGGAGTTTGGTGGAGATGAAAACTAAGGTGAAGAAAAGTTTTTCGGTGTGGGTATATCTAGTTTCATAGTTAATAAGGGTATGAATTATGTAATAAATCACTTTCTCTCAGTGTTGGTCATCGCGATGAGCGAGCATGGCACCTAGAGAATGGTCAGTGGTGGAAATATATAAGTAGAAGGGCTGGTCATCCTTAGGAGGAATAAGAACCGGTGGTAGAAGGAGGTATTGTTTCAAGGCTTTAAAGGCTTTATGGAATTCAGCATCCCATTTGAATGAAATGTCTTTATTGTTACTTCCTCCGAGTATTCAAGTGTTGATATATGATTTCTTCGTATAAGGATGTGTTCCTTTGATTGTGAAGTCATGCTTGATATGGATTTGTATCTTCTTTGCTCTTAAAGATCTTTGACCGTAGTCGAGATATGCTTGGACTCTTTTATTTCTTTCATTTTTAGCACCTGAGTTCAATCTGATTTCGGGATGAATTGTGGATTTACCCATCTTTATGACTCAGCCTTGGATCAGTGGCATTGATCCAAGAGATGTTTTAAGTTCATTCTGGATGAACAAAAATTATAGACCTTACGAAGGGTGCAAGGTCTGAATGTGTTGGATAAGCAATTCTGGAGTCTAACTCAGGTTGATTGTGTTAAATGAATTGGTTCCCGATATCGTAATATCAGGAAGGTCTAGACCTTGAGCCAGGTAATAAATTCTGGTATACATACTGCTAGCTTATTATCAATGCTGGATAGAATCCATCTCGGGAATGTATATCTGTTGGTTCTTATACTGAACGATTCTATTTGTTAGACCTAGACTGGAATTATTAAGGTTATTAACCTAAACCTAAACTATAACCTAGCCCTAAACTATAAGCTAAATGTTTCTAAGGTTAGCGACCTAGCACTAAGGAAGTTAGACTAAGTATCACCTTAAGATCTAACCTATGTTTCTAACCTAACTAATGATAGTGGATGAAGGGGGACCTATGAAGGGGTGCAAGCCATGGGCGGTAGTTTCTATGGCATTAAATGAAGTGGATAAGCATGAAGGACAAGGGATTTAGTGGAGATTTCAAACGGCCATCGAGACCGACGTGGCAGAGTCACCAAATCTGGAAATGGTCTTTGGTTTGCTTTTGTCCATCGCCAACTATGGCGGTCGGTGGCAATGGAGGTTAGGTGGGAATTTTGGAGTTAATGTCATTGATGAACTTCAGTTCCCGAGCGCGGATTGCTTGGGAAGGCATGCAAATGGAAAATTTGTTGGTATTTTGGTTTTCCATTCGCTCCATTTTTCTCTCTGTTTGATCACTGGTTCTTCGAACCAGTCTACTATGTGTTGCATGGAAACTATGAGATTATCTAGCTCTTTTCTCTGTCGGGGAAAGTTTATAAGACATGGTAGTAACAAATTATTGTTGTTGAATCTATCGTGGAAGAGGAGAAGAAGGCTCGAGCACATTCAAAGGTCTTCTTCGGATTTTTAAGCGACATTACCAGGCATGTTAGGCCCTAACTTTTAAAAATCTTGCTTTCCTTCAAATGATTTCATTAGAACAACTCTGTTCAGATGATTTTTGGTTCAGTTGGTTTTAATGGTAGCAATGTATGAATTATCTTGTTGTGTTTTCATGCTGGCTCGACTATTCAGTTGATTCCTTGCTGGGTGTACATTTGGTTTCGTGTTGTTGAATTATCTTGTTGTGTTTTGCATTTTGGTAGATTCCGAAGAAATGCTTGCAAGGATAATGTATGAAACTGACTCTGTTGGAGTCCATGAAATGTTTTCTTGTTTGATATCGACTTCAGTCGAAGCCTTGCTATTTACACTTGTTGAAACTAATGTTGGAATTCTTGAAATGTATAGTATATTTCGACTTCTGTAGAAGTTTAGTCGTGAGTACTATATGTTATTGTTGTTGTTGGAATTCTTGAAATGTATAGTATGTTTTGACTTCTGTAGAAGTTTAGTCGTGAGTACTATATGTTATTGATATTGTTGGAATTCTTGAAATATATAGTATTTTGACTTCTGTAGAAGTTTAATTGAGAATACTATATGGGTTCGACTCCTTTTGAGTCCTTGAAACGTAATTAATGTTTCGACTTCGGTAAGAAGTTTTGTTGTGAATTTTGTTGGAATCCTTGTAATGTATAGTATGTTTTTGACTTATGAAGAAGTTTTGTTGTGAATGCTTAATGGTTTTGACTCTGTGGGAGTCCTTGAATTGTTTTCGTATGAATTCGACTCCAATCGAACCCTGGTTGTGAGTACTGGTTGGATTTGACACTGTCGGAGTCCTTGCGGTATTCCCATTTAAACACGACTCGATAAAGTCCTGATATATGTTGCGTGTTGGCTTGATTCTGATTTAAGTCTTCACTTTGTGCATGCATATTGAAATTGACTCTTCTTAATATTATTGTGTTTATGTTCAGTTCATTTCTGAGGAATTAAGGGATGGGTTTTCTTTACAAACTCGACTCTATATGAGTCCCTGCTGTATTCGTATTAGCTCGATTTTGGATGAAATTTTGATGAAATTAATGATACGATGACGTCTTCTATGAAGTCCTTGTAGTGGTTATTCTTTCTTTATTTCAGCTTCCGATTTAAGTCTTGGTTTGTATTTTAGTAGGGATTAGATTTTTTGTATATTCTTTGTGTGTTTCGACTCTGGGAATGTCGTTGTGTTTACATGGTTACCTCTTCATTATTGTGTTATCTAATCTTGTGCTTGACTAGGTAAAGAGTTACTAGTGCCATGCCATGAGCGATGGCGTTGGATATTTTGCATGTTTGTTGAATAATATGGAAAGTTTTTTTGAGCCTATTGGAGTTGGATTATTCATTATTGCTTGTCGCGTGAACTCTTGTATTGCTCAATAAGATACAGGTGATTTTTATATTTGGAATTCTGATGATGCTGTAGTTCTTCTTGTAATCTCGATTGTTTAGTCGCATGCGTAAATGTATTAGCATTATTCAAGGAGTCGGTACAGTCCAGAACATTGTTGATTCAGGAATCTAATTGACTCTGTTTCTTTCTTCTAGACTGTAATTTATATGTTGATGTATAATAAATTGAACATGAAAATTTTCTCTCTCCTAGTCAGGAAACCTTGTGTGCTTTCTTCTTGCATCCTTTTGCGATCTCTACGGTAAGGGCATAACAAGATTAAAGCGAGGTATTATATGGAGAGACTGGTATAAAATGTGAGCTGCTGTTTAAATAGGTATACTTGTCAATAACATTGAAATGTGTTATGATGATAAAAGAATTAAGACAGTGAGCTTGTTGAATGTTTTAACTGCCTTGAGAAATTGATAAAAACAATTTTGTAGGAGTTTTGTTGTCTTTATATTGGTTGTATTCATTTTTTCTTAGTCTCAACATATAAGATGAATAGCCGATTTATGTTTGGAATTTGAATAAATGATTTCATTTAAACGGGTTGTTTAATGAGAACAATTGGTGGATTACAATTGTTTTAAGAATTAGTGCTTATCATGCTCAACTCACTTAATTGACCCGTGTTGACAATTTTTGCAGATGGTTGCCGAAGTGGTAAAGACACGCAGATCTGATATGATGTTTAGATCGTTTAATTTGGTTTTATGATGAATTCCAATTTGATTCTCTAAATGTACTACTTGAAGAAAGATGTTCTTTTGTTGTTGATTATTGTAACCAATATGCTGAATGCATAAAATGTATTTGATTAGCTTAGAAATGAATGAAATGAGGTATTTGTTACTTATGTGTTTGCATTCGTATCTTGATGGATTGAACTTCTTCGGTTCGAATGATTTTAAAGAGCATTGTTATTATTGTATACCTTGGAGACATTTGGGATTCTCTAAGTAAGCTTTGAAAAGATTATGTGACTGAATACTTGTGAATGTTTAGTAGATCTGTTATGTTCTATCTAAAGCTAAATTGGAAATTAGATCACTGTCTTTCGAGAAGCTAAGGTTAAAATAAACCTCAACAGGAAGCTAAACGGGCTGAATAAATTATTACTTCCTAGTCTTGATCTAAGTCAAGACAACGTTTAATTGGATTTTTAACCACTATATCTCAATTCTAATAAGTAAGATATATTTCAGTTATGAGAACTGATATAAACCTAAAAGGGTATGGTTAGCAACCTTATGTGAAGATTTAGGGCTATTGCCCAGTTTCGTTGATTTAGATTACTATTTTTCAATGAACTCCTTGATGGGACCTCAAGTCTTAATAACTTCTCTTTGTGAAATGGGTTTTATTAAGAAAGGTAATTCTAAGGTGAGGAACCCAGGGGTTGGGAAAAGACTACCCTAAAAGGAGTGTCTTAAAGTTTAACTTTAACTCAACGTATGTAACACCTTATAAATAAGTAGATCTTTTCGAGGCGGATTTGAAGGTTGATGGCACAAGTCAACTGCAGGGTTGTACCTTCGAGAAGATTAGGATCTTCTTGAAGATACAACAATGCAGGTGACTTATGGTGACACCCTTTGCATTGATCATTAAGATTTACACCTTAAACTCGAACAAGTTTTACTCTGGGATTGATTAGGAATGTGGTCATGTTATAAGGCTGCCTCAGGAGACTCGGGGTATCTTGACACACTGGGTTAACTAGGGTTGACCCAGTATGTCGTGGCGTATCCTTAGTCCTCGGAAGCATCCCTATAATGTTTTCATATTACTAATCCGTTTCTGAGTGAATAACTTGGGGCAGGAGAGACTGAAAGAAATCAGTATAAGACATTCTACATAACATAGGAATGGGGTGAAGGAAGTATTCCAAATTGATGAGTATGCCGTCAAGGGATACGAGACATAAGCAATATGTTTCAAATCTTTGGCCAAAGTATCGCAAGTCTGCGATTGCATTGTCCTATGTCACCTAGTCTAAGGGGCGAGATGCCGATGAATAATGGTAACAATTATTCAGATAGGTTACTTGGACGAGATCATTTTGAATCTTAGATTAGGAAGAGAACCGCAAGAGTGATGTGTTAAAATAAAAATGCCAACTCTTGATACTCATGAATAGATCGGTAGATTACCGAGTCATGGAATGAATAGATCGAGAGGTACTCCAGAGTCATTACAAAGTGCATATGGTTATCTGTTATAAGAATGGGTGGTTTTGATTTGTGAGTTCTAAATTATGTATTTAGAACTAGGAAGCATTTATCAAAAAAAAATTACTTGTTCTAATGTACTAAAATGGGGACATTACACTTGTGAAGATGATGGAATGGTTGTGACAAAGTGGTCGAAAGTTATGAGATAAAATGACGAATTGATTACAAATTTCCTTGTAGGTGCAAGTTGATGGAGATTAGTGGGTGGAAACTTTTTAGGAATAGCCTTGACTTTAGTAGGATCGACTTCTATGCTACACAAATAAATGATGAAACCTAGGAGCTTTCCAGGAAGGTACCTGCAAAGACCTACTTCTTTGGTTAAAAATGCACACAATACTTGATGAGGCGGTTAAAGATGACTTTAAGAATGGGTAGATGTTCGGTTTGATGTTTGGATTTGGCAAGCAGATCATTGACATAATCTTCCAATATGTGATGCATGTTGTCATGGAAGATGTAATTCATGGCTCACTGATATGTAGCACCAACATTTTTAGGCCAAAAGGCATGACTCGATAGCAAAAAGTCCCCCAAGGGGTGATGAAGGTAGTCTTGTGTTGATCCTCGGGAGCTAGTAATATTTTATTATAGCCCAAAAAACCATCCATGAGCGATAAAATTTCATGGCTAGCGATGAGATCAACTAGTTGGTCAATGCTTGGTAGTGGGAAATCATCTTTGGGATAGGTGAGGTTGAGGTCATGGAAATCATGCAAATGTGGAGTCCCCCTGTCACTTTTGTGACAGGAACGATGTTAGAAATCCATTGGGGATAATCAATGGGTAGAATGAAGGAAACCGAGAGAAGGCAATCGAAGCTCTTCTTTGACTAGAAGAGCAATGCAAGGATGTATTTTCCACAGCTTTTTTTTGATGGGTTTGGCATCAGGAATGGTTACGATATTATGAACCATGATTTTTGGGTCAATATCGGGCATATCGGCATAGGACTAGGCAAATGCGTTGCTATGGTCCCAAAGGAAAGAGGTGAAGGCTTCCTGTTCAGTAGCATCTAAGGATTGGCTGATCTTTAGAATGTGCGGGTCATCCTGAGTATTAATGTTGATTTTGATGGTTGATTCATTCAACATGGTTTGCATCTTAGAGGGTAACTAATCGATGAATATAAGAGTCTTCTACACCAAGGTAGGTGAGGATGGACTCATCATCCTGACATTGAATGATGTTAATTAAAGGTGTATCGTCATCAATCATGTCAGGATATAGGAATGGGAGAGAAGAGGGAACCTCACCATCATGTTGATAGGTCAAGCAGTCCTAAGGAAATGGTGTTTACAAAAAAAAAGTTAGGAGGAATAGATTCAGGATCTATGGACTCCGTGGATGAAGATGGTAATGTGGGTGAATGAGAGGGGAAAGATTTCCCATCTTGGATTAGGTCGACACGAACCTTCTTGAAGGGTGGAGCGATAAAACCAATGCCACTATGATCGCTATGTTTACTAGAGGTACATGAAATGATAGTATGGTGGACTTCTTCATAAAATCCGAAGCCAAATACTTTCCATGTGTACCTATGGAGGAAAGTGTGAGCGAAGCGAAGGTTAGTGAGGGAGTGTAGTGTTTCACTCCGGAATGTTTGGCTTCGGGAATAGAGTTTCTTCTATCCTTTCATTCCTTTTAGAAATGGATAAGGGTTGGGGCTAGGAGGAATACCTGTTGAATGTCAAGATGGTGTGCGCGGCATCGTAGAGAAAGATCAAAGTTGATTGCGAAGAACTCCTTTTTGTCTTGGAAGGACTACTCGCAAATAAGAACACAAGACCACAAGATTTTGATTAGACGATAAATGAGAGAACTCGCCTTGGGCCCAGAAATATAAAAATTCCTTTCGAAGGTGGTCATTCCTCTACTAATATGAATTAACACCAAAACCTGTAAAATATCAATTAAATTGCTTCGTTGAGACGGGTAGGGAAAGGCTGATTTCGGTTTTGAGTCACAATAACCGATACTGTTGTTGATAACCGATATCGGTATGGTCAGGATCGTGAGGTTGGTTGTTTTATGGGGTGGTTGTGTTGTAGGGTAACGGTGGTGTTGGTAAGGCGGTATATGAGTGATATTAGGTAATGAGATGGTGAGAGGTAAATGAATGATAGTTAGATGCAATGACACGTTGGGTAGTGGATCTAGGAATGGATTTATGGGGACGTGATTCAAAAAGTCTAAGAAATGTTATTAAAGAGGACATGCAAGATGTAACTTACTGGTTATTGATGAAGATGCAGGTCCAGGAACTCTGATGACAAAGGCAGAACTTAGGTAAGATGGCTTGACACATAGAAGATGAGAGATCTCCCTCCCGATGATCAACCGAGTATCACAGTTTCGGCTATTTTGTTGCGGTTTTGGGCTTGATCTCCTTTATCGCAAACTCTTCTCGGTTTCTTCACTCGCCTCCGCCGGCCAAGTAAAGATCCGGATTCTCTTGATCGCTCCCCGCTGATCTCTCTTGATCCAAAATCCTTCCACCTTTGTTTTTGGTTTGGGGAGCCCATTTACAGGAACCGATGGTGGTTACGTAACCGATGGTAGTCGAGTAGAACCGGTATTTCAAGTTAGGCAAAAGTAGGCTATTTTTAGTAAAATCGCCCACTTTCCCGCTTTCTCTCCCGAGAGATTAGTCATGGGCATGGTCAAGTGACTAGAAGGTGGGTTTTGGGTGCGAGAAAGGGGTCATTAGTCATGGGTGTAGGTGTGGACCAAGTTATAGGTCTTAATTAGGTTAGTTTAGGTTAGGACTAGGTCATGATGAGGTGGTAAAATGAGGTGGCAGGTAAGGTGATGTGGATTTATCAATTACAAGGTAACTAATAAATAATTGTGTAAGGTTTAGGTGATGAGGTTAGGTGCGAAATGAGATGCGGGTCACAAGGGGTCGTAAGACACAAATTTGGTGTCTACATTAGCCCTTTATTGTCGTGTAGCTTGTTTTGTAAAGCCGCACTGACAATAATATGAAGTGGTTTCCCTGTTAAAGGTATAGGTAATCCCCTCAAATCTATCACGATTGAGAGAACTTGAAATCAGTGGATAGGGTTGATAAAGGGTGAATGGTGTAGAGATGATGGGGAAAAGGTGGGGTAAGTCCAAGGAAGTGACGCACGTTGAAATGCAATAGTGCGACTAGGGTACATGATTTGACGAGCAAACCAACAATGCATAGGCAAAGGTCGATAGTTTATCCAAACAAGGGTGATATAATCCTGGTATCCAAGGCATAGGAAGTAGCTCCAGGGTATATAATGGTAACGACAGAACGTTTAGGCATGTTCGGCAGTACCAAATGGTTGGTTTGGTTGAGATAAACGTCACGGTCTAGGTCTAGGCAAAGTTGGTCGACGATCAAGTCAAGGACCCTAATCAAAGCTAAAACACGAACAGTGAGCTTGATCAACAAAAACTATATGATGGGTGGATAAAAGTGTATGTTGTTGATGTTGGGTAAGGTAATAAGTATTGAAGTGGGTACGGCCGTGGTTCGGGCCAAATTGTTGGGTGGCGGCCTTGGGTCGGGCCGGATGGGAAGGGTGAGGCCTTGGGTGCCGCCAAATGGGTAGGGTGAGGCCTTGGGTCGGGCCAAGTTGTTGGGTGGTGGCCAAATGGGTGGGGGCCAAATGGTTAGGGTGAGGCCTTGGGTCGGCCGGGCCGGATAGGTGAAAAAATGGTGCTCAAAGCAAAGGTGGATATAGGCGATGTTGGGAGAAAGGGTGATTAGTAAATAGGGCAAAAAGTTGGGTGAATAAAGACAAAACCGATATCGGTTAGCTATGACTGGTACCGGTTAGGTAACCGATGCCGGTTCCTTAGGGCACGATGTGACCGGTGTCGGTTCTATGTTAAAAACCTATAAAAAGAAAAATACGGCCTGTCATTGTCACATTTCTAATTTGAAAAGTGATTTGGGGTGTTTGAGGTGGAATAGTGATATTGGTGCATTTGTTGGCCGAGGTGGCACTAGTTGAGTGGAGAAGTGAGGTGATTGGCGGGCCCGAGTGAGGAGGAGGCAGTAGTTGATTGGTTGAGGACCCAGAAGAGGACATTTGGAGCCATGGCACAGCCAGGAGGAGCAGGAGGAGCTGGACCAGCTGGACCACCACCACCCATCCCACCACGATGACGTGTCGTCGTACCGGTAAGTTCGAAACCTTGCATTGTGTTCATTTGATGTTATTAAGCTAGATTTGGGGTTTGGGTAGGAATGTACATGTTTTTAGGAAATAATTAGAAAATGGAAATAATTTGAAAAAGGGAGAGGGTAGATAGGTGAAATAAGCCGAGGCGGCTGGGTGGGTAGGTTTTTAGGGTGTTTGGGTGGGTAGAGAGGGAGAAAAATGAAAAAATGTAGGTTGGGGGCCGCGCGGGGGTTCGGCTCCGGGTAAATACAGCGACCGATGTCGGTCGCTAAGCGACCGGCATCGGTCACAAATTTTCAGGTCACGGTGCTTTGTGTTTGACCTGATTGGTCGAGATATCATCATACGGCTGTGGGTCGGTGGGTGTGTGTGTTTATGTTGTGGTTGTTTTTGTTTTTGTTTTGTTTTTGTGGTTTGGTTGTTTTTGTTTGTGTTTTTTTTTTTGTGGTTTGGTTGTTTTTGTTTTTGTTTTTGTTTTTTTGTTTATGTGGTTTGGGTGTGTGGGCGTGGTTTGGGTTGTGTGGTGGAGTTAAGTTTTTGGGTATAGTTTGGGTGTGTGGGCGTAGTTTGGGTTGTGTGGTTGAGTTGAGTTGGTGTTTTGGTATGATTGGGGTGGGATAGGGATGTTTTGATATGATTTAGGTTGTGTCGATTGTTGGATTTGGTTGTTTGGGTATCGTTTTGGTTGTGTGGTAGTATGGTGGGGGTTGTTTGTTTGGCTTTGAAAAGGGAGTGGGATATTGGAGAAGATAGGTGGGTAGAGGGGTGTGTTAGGGAGTCGGGGTGTGGAGAAGGTAGGTGGGTAGAGGGGTGTGTTAGAGAGTCGGGGTGTGGTCGGGGGGATAAAAGGGGGTATAGAGGGTAAAGTAGATGTTGTGATAAAGAGTAGGGCTAAGGTTGTGGGTTGGTTTTGCAGGCACGTCAGCAACTGACGATGCGGGACAGGATGCCCCCACTGTTGAGCCGGATGCGACCACATGTGTCCGCAGCACACTGGGCTATCATGCGCGAGGTGGGACTCGGCGGAGTCCAGCGATACAGAGCGATCGACAGAGATCATAGTTTGATGGTTGCCCTCATCGAGAGATGGGATCCGGTGACCAATGTGTTCCATCTCCGACTGGAGAGATGACCATCACATTGGAGGATGTGTATCGCATCCTTCGATTACCTATCGATGGAGAGGCCGTCTTTCAGGTGGATGTAGAGACAACCATGGACAACATCCTACAGGTTTTTGGGGATGCAGCCGCGCTATTGACATATCACAGCGCGAGTATCGGGTATGGGGATATGTACCGTGCACACCGACATGAGACACGGCTTGCCGTGTTGATGATGATCGGGATCACCTGCTTTGCCCTCCCGGACTCAGAGGGAGGCCGCTTTCCATGGGCGCTGATGGGGGTGCTACATGAGATGGTGGAGGAGCACACATGTTATGCTTGGGCACCAGTATACCTGGTGCAGTTATATAGAGAGCTGTGGGGCTATCACCGGATGAGGCGATTTGGGATTTGTTCGACATTTTTGCTTCATTGTTGGGCATATGAGCACATCATATGCATTAGACCAAGAGGGATTACCCTAAAGCAAGCCCTGTGGCCACAGTCATATATATATATGGCTTTCGAGAGGTGGTTGGGGTCGTGGGCCAACCACGAGCAAAGGTTGCAGGCGGGACATCACTTATTACAGTGCATTTATTAGAGGGCCTGACAAATTTGGAGATATTGTATGGAGACCGTATAGAGGTCATCACCCCGTGGAGGAGCCCGAGGACACATGCTGAAGTGGATCCAAAGACACATTCTGGATAGCGGGACGGAGGCCAGGAGAGTATGAGAGGATACCCCTGGAGAGGGTACGCAGGCAGATGGGGCTACGACAGGATGAGCCCCCTCGCTTCCCTCAGTACCGGAGGGATGATGTAGAGGCCCCACTGCCTACACCACAGCCCGTGGATCCAGATTGGGTTGCTGAGAGGCCGGCAGATGACACTGTAGATGATGCTGGCTGTACGGGAGCATATATGGTTTGGTGGGCTGGTCAGAGAGCAGCGAGGGTAACACACCGCATGCCTGACTTGACAAATGTGATAAGCAGAGTGAGATCACTGTGTGGGTTAGGTGCAGCTATTACAGGGCAAATGGGTTGCACACATTGCACAGCACGTATAGGTGTTTTACAGGGGCAGCTAGCCCAGTGCTCAGTAATAAAGTGCAGTGCACCAGTGCACACACACACCAACCAGTGGCAAGGCATAGTACCACCCCAAACCAACATGTGCACTACCCAGTGCACCAAAGCCAAAGCACAAAGGGGCATGGGGGGGCAGTAGGGAGTCAGTTGGGACCAGCCCAAAGACACCTACAAAGTGGCTCGAGATCGTTATATGGAGGCTAGAGCGGAGGCCCTAAGTACTATCGTGGATATTCTTGATGGTACCGGGCTGATTATCACCATATGCAGCACATAGAGCGAGACCTCTGAGCCAGAGGTCTCAGGAGGTGCAACCACACTGGTGGGTCCCACAGCAGGAGGCGAGAGGCAGACAGTGGACCAGCAGCAGGCAGCAGAGGGAGGTGGAGAGAGCTGAGGGTCCCCGCAGATTTTGTATATTGGACATGGGCACCGGTCTGCGAACCGGTTGTGTTGATAGAGGCCTGCGTGCCTACATATTATTCATTGATTCATTCATGTATTTATTATACCGGCCGCGAGCCGAGTACGGGTCATGACAGCTGATACCGGCCCGCGAGCCGAGTCTATTTTTGATATGAGAGACCGACTTCATGAGCCGTGTTGAGGTTTTTGACGGTTATGCAGCCTCAAGCGCCGGCTTTGTTGTATTATGAGATCATAGAGGCCCCGATGCAGGGCACATTGTATATTTGAAACCTTGATATATATATATATATAGATATGATGTTTTGATCCACATGTTGTGTTTAAAAATGTGTTAAATGTTTTGTCGATGGTTTGTGATATTTGATGTATGATGAGGTGGATTTACATGGTGTTATATATTAATGATGTTGATGTCTTTTGTTAATGGGATGTATGTAGATATAAATGATGAGTTTAATTGACATGTTGTATTATGAAATGTTGTATGTTTTGTCGCTGATTTTATGAAAATGTATGTATGTAGCTATTAAGTTGGATCCAAATGGTATATAGATTAAGGGTTTTTGATATCGTTTGTTGATGATTTGTTTGTTTTGGTAATGTAGATAGATGATATGGATGAAATCGTAATGAGGTGTGGATTTGATGAAAAGATTATAGCTATCGGTGTTGGTATGCAGGAAAAAGAGGCGGGCACCTCCAAAAAAATTAGATAAAAAAATAAAGAAAAGGACTATGTTTTGAAAAAGATGGGAATGTGACCGACGTCGGTTAGCTAACCGATGTTGGTATAAAGATAGACCGATATCGGTTAGGTAACCGATACCGGTTATTCCAAAATGAGATTTTTCTAAAAATAAAAAGCGTAGGTGGCAAATCAAGTTCTTATTTTGAGAGGCATACAAGATGTTAAATACGTGAATGCGACTGCTATTTTTTAACGATCGAGACAAGTAATTACATGAGAGATTTGAGTGATAAGGAGGAAAGAGACAGTAACGTGATTGTGATCATGAGATTTGAAGACAGAAATCCAAGAAGACAAAAGGGTGGTGAGCTATATTTGAAGAGGAGAAGCATCCAAAGCAGGCTGAATGAGAGGGAAGACAAGTTCCACCGCAAGCCGCCGCAGCCCAAGAGGTAAACGATTTTTGTAATTTGGTGTTTTGCATGTTTTGTGAATAGGAGGAGGGAGATTAAGTGGGTAGATATGAGAAAGAAAACGTGATAGCAAGGGTTATAGGTGAGGTGAGTGTTATGGGGTAGGTAATCAGGGGTTTTGGGTATGTCTATGTATACAGAGAGGAATAAACGATCAATTTATTGTCGTAGGTGGTTTTTTAGGCAAGGTGTATGTAATTGATAAAGGACCGATAGCGTTAGGATAACCGGTATCGTTATCGAACCAACCGTACTGTTATTTATAACCGATACCTAAGCATCGGAGGAATTTCCAGAATGTGAGAAAAAAACCTTTAGGGATTCGATGGATTGAATGGTTATTTGTTGTTGTGACGTATGCAGGCAGAGGCAGGGCCGAGGATGAATGATAGTGTACCACCGTTGTCATTTAATCCGAGCGGATGTAACACCAATTTGAATGGACATTGATAAATCATTTGGGGTTAAGTGGAATCCGCTATTATTCACGAATCGCACATAACCATGCTATGTTGCAGGCGTTGATTGAAAGATGGAATCCAGAGAAGAATACCTTCTATCTGCCAACAGGGGAGATGACAAAAGAATATGGAAGATGTGTTCCATATTTTGAGACTTCCTATTACAGAAAACCAAGATATCGTGCATTACCTAGCAGCTGGGGAGTGATAAAAAGCAGATTTGGTCCATACGCACGAGATTTGATACAAATGCGAGGTTTGACATTCACATATGGATAATGTATGCAAAGACACCCCGAGGAGACAAGGTTAGCAAAGTGATATTAATGATAGCGGTAGGTATTATGCATTACCGAGGGCGGATGGGGAAGATTTCCAAAGCATTGATGTGTGTTATTTGGGAGATGATAGAAAGGAACGTGACTTTTGCATGGGCACCTACATATTTGGCGGAGTTATACAGGGTTTATGGGCTTCAGAGGTGAAATCACTGTGACGACACTAATCGATTGTTCATACTTATTACATCGTTGGGCCTATGAGCACATTATGTGTGTGTACGACCAATAGCGACTCATCCAAAGCTTAAGGGAGACCGGAGTACTGAGGTTGGGATTCGATGATGGGTCCAGCATGTAACAAGAGGCAAGATCCCGTGCCGTGACGGGTGACATTGAGTATTACAGCAGTGTATGGGAGAGGGTGATGATTGTGGATATCTGTTGGAGGCCTTACGGGAACTATATGGTAACAGAGAACATAGCTGAGGAGTTGAGGGGTGTAGAGCGATTGAGGTGGATCGCAGGGCACAGGCCAGGTGAGTATGAGAGGATTCCTCTAGATCGCGTGTGGCGACAATTGATTTGTGCAGGATATACCCCTGGCTTATAGACCATATATGAGGATCGACGCCGAGGCAGCATTCTCACCTCCCGGCCAACACCTCCAGAAGGGCCAGAGGAGATAGCAGCCGATCGCAGGGTAATGGATGCAGGAACGACAGAGGCCTATAGGTTATGGTGGGTAGCAGAGCTGCGATGTGTACGTGATCACCCTGACATAGCTGTGATTACAGCGGAGAGAGATCATCTGCAGAGTTTAGTTCATCAGCTCCAAACGCAGATGAATGAGACAAGAGGATTGTTAGCGGTTGCGGAGTCACGAGCAGAGAGACTAGAGGCTGGATTCCTCCATGCGAGAGGGCGTATTCATATGTTACAGGAGAGATTGGTAGATCAGTGGGCGGTACCAATAGCCGTGGTACCTTTGAGGACGGAGAGGCCCGGTGAGAGAGGCAGCGACGATCACGATCATCTCCTGGGTCGGGATGAATCGTGAGGGTCTAAGTAAATGTTATAGAGGTATAAGAATAAATAAGGATGCCGACCTACGTGTCGATGATAGAGAAGATGTATTTGTTTAACATCTAAATAAGACTGAATATGTATGTTGATTTGAGTTATGATAATAATAAGAATGTTTGCGTTGTGATTTTTGGTGTTTTGAAAAAGGATAAAGAGGAATGTGATTAAATAGAAATACACAAAAATATTTATATTTACCACACATGATAGGTTATGGTAGGGGTGGTCGAGCTAACCTTGGGAGACCCCATGTCTCCGAAGTGCTGCCTACATAGCCCATTGCACAAAGCAAGGAGGGGCCTCAGACTGATGTAGTTCTCCCTTAGGACCAGGGAGAGGTGAATTTAGGCAATTTGGTATGGTTAGGCAATTGGTTGGTTGGTAAAAGTATTGATATTAATATTGGTAAGGTAAGGGTGATGGTGTTGGTAATGAGTTGGTGATGTTGTAAAAGGTATAAGGGAAGTGAAAGTTAGCCTACCCAAGTGGTAGGGAACCATGTCCTGATTAAGATCAACACACAATCCTAGATACGAGGCAAAGAGGAAAGAGTGCTCCGTAGGTAAAAAGAGCTAAACAAACCACATAACGTAGAACGAGCTTGAAGCCCTAGGTACCATGCATAGACGAGAAGTCAATAGGTGAAAAGAGTTGTAAGATCACAATATATCGGGTGTACGTCACATCCCTTGAGTTGAAACAAATGGTGAGGTGAGGTGGATGATATAACGAGGTACAGAGAACTTGTTACAAAGCGAGTGTTCTGACGAAAGAGAACCTACCCTAAATAGACAAGTCCATGACTCAAAAGTTCTTTTGAATGAGGCTTTTATTTTACTGAATATAGACTGATCGATGCGGGAAGTCTACAAGGGATATTGATTGTACTATTCTTGAGGTCTTCACAAAGCTGATCAATGCGAGAAGCTTCTGATAAAGGCTGACTGTGTATAGCTGTCCTTCGAGGAGCAATCTATTTATAGTAGCAGAGATATGATTTTAGTGCATAGCTGTCTTCTGGGGAGCAATCTATATATAATAGTAGCAATAGTTTGGCCTATAGCTGTCCTTCGAGGAGATCCTATATATATAAGGTAGATAGCTAGATGTCCTTTTGACGTGAAGCATCTAGTTTAGTAGGAAGTTTGACTCAAGAAAATCCCATAAGAATACGGCTTATTTTAATACTTTGAAGTCATGGACTAGACTAAAAAGGGGAAGGCATCACTGAGGTGAAGTGAGAATCAAACTATGTGAGCTTGATTTTATTATGAGGTGTAGGAAACAAAGTGTATGTGGTGGTAAGTGAGCTCAAGGGACGAGCAGTAGGTAGATAAGAAGTGATATAACACTAAATTCAACAATAGAATGGTCGAAGATGCAAGGCATTAAGGGGTTCAGGCTCAGGTTTACCATTAAGCGAAGCTAAACGATAAGTGCCTGATCCATAAGTGTGAGTGATTATATAAGGCCCAATCCAATTAGGAGCAAATTTTCCACGTTTGCTCTTTTCTAGTTTGGTTACATGTTGATTCTCTTTGAGGACAAGATCACCAACCTTAAAGGTACGCTCATGAAGTCACTTATCATAAGCACGCTTGATACGTTTTTGATAGATTTGGAGGTGATCAAGAGCTGTAAGACGACGCTCGTCAAGAAGCTCCAATTGGGCTAACCGCTCTTGGCGGAAATCATCGTTGGTGAGAATATCCCAAGAGATATTCTAAGGAGGGTATTTGTACTTCGAGAGGCAGGACAGCCTCGGTACCATATACCAAAGAAAAAGGTGTGGCATTAGTGGAGGTACGAATGCTAGTACGATAAGCCCAAAGGGCAAAGGGGATGTGATCGTGCCAATTTCTTCCGGATTCATTGACAACTTTCATGAGGATTTTGGTTAGGGTTTTATTAGAGGATTCAGCTTGTCCATTTGCTTGTGGATAGTAGGGTGATGAGAAGCTGAGTTTGATACCAAAGTTGTCGCAAAGGTCCTGTAACAACTTGTTTTTGAAAGATTTTCCATTATCTGTTATCAAGTGATGAGGAACACCAAAACGACAGATAATGTGGTGGTTAATGAACTCTACAATTTTTTCTTTTTTAGTTGAAATGAGTGGAATAGCCTCCACCCATTTTGTGTAATATTCGGTTGCTGTGATAATCCATCGGTGACGTTGCGAAGAGGACGGATGAATCTCACCAATAAGGTCTAAACCCCATTGTGAGAAAGGCCAAAGATCTCAAGACCAGAGCTGGGTGGCTAGGAGTATGTTGAAGGTTGGCATGTTGTTGACACATAACACAACGCTTAACATATTCATAGCAATCATTATTGAGAGTAGGCCAATAATAACCTAGGCGGAGGATTCGTTTGGCCACGGCAAGGCCGCTAAAATGTCCGCCACAAATACCGTCATGGACTTGTTGGATGGTATGGGTGACCTCCGCACCGGTGAGACATCGAAGGAGGATGCCATCAAAGCCACATTTATAAAGGAGTCCCCCATAACAACATAACGAGAAACATGTTTAAGAAAACGCGCATTCACGGGTACTAGTAAGGTCGATGGGAGAACAAAGGTGTAAGGTAGTCGTGAAATTGGTGATACTGTATCTCGGAATTAACAGACACATTATTTATCGCACAAACAACCGAGGCTGAATAAGATGGGGCAAAGAGTTGTTGGACCAAGATGAAAATGTGTCGAAAGTCATTGATGAAGCTAGAATTTGTGAGGCTAAGCAAGCCATAGTATCCACAAATTTGTTAGTGGAGCTGGGAATGGTTTGGATAGAATAGCGAGAGTAAATAAGGCTAGAAATGAATCCACGTAGTGTTTGTACTTTGAAGTTCCTCATTTTTGCATTGGTAGATGCCCATAACTTGATTGACTACCAATTGAGAGTCGCCAAAAATATTGATAGATTTGATACCTAAGTGTAACGCAACTTGGAGACCCAGAACAAGGGCCTCGTATTCCGCTGTATTATTAGTGCAAGGGAAATCGAGTCGGAATGAGAGAGGCATAGGCTCAAAGATCGAGAGGAATGAGAACAACGCCGGCTCCTCCGCCGCTGCGCCGGCATTTGGATCCATCGAAGAAGAGGGTCATTGGATACGACTCCTCCCTGAGTGAAAGAGTGGCGATGAGTTCGTCGGGGAATGTAAAATTGGTAAATTGTTCCCCTGGTAAAGGGGCTTCCGCAAGTTGGTCTGTGATGGTTTGTCCTTTGATTGATTTCTGGTGGACAAACTCAAGGTCGAGGTCGGCGAGGAGCATGAGCCATCTGGCGATGCATTGGTTTAGATGAGGTTTGGCATACATGTAATGGATGGGGTCCGTGTTGGTGATGATGAAAGTTTTGTGATTCAGAAGGTAGTGTCGGAGTTTGGTGGCCACGAATGATAGGGCTAGGCACAACTTTTCTACATGTGTATACCTAGTCTCATAGTCCACCAAAGTACGACTTATATAATAAACGGCTTGTTCTCGATTCTCAGAGTCACGATGTGCAAGCATGGCCCCTACAAACACGTGGTCGGTGGCAGAAAGATAAAGGTAGAAAGGGTGATCGTCCTGGGGTGGGATAAGCACGGGTGGCTGCAAGAGATAAGCTTTGAGAGCCTCAAAGGCTTGGTGGCACTCTTCACTCCATTGAAAGTCAATGTCTTTTTTAAGGAGGTGATGGAAAGGTTGACATCGATCCGAGAGTTGGGAGATGAAACGTCGGATAGATTGGAGCTTACCTTGTAAACTACGCAATTGTTTAAGATTGGTAGGTGGGGGCATTTCTAGAATAGCTTTGACTTTAGATGGGTCGACCTCAATGCCACGCAGAGAGACAATAAAGCCAAGAAGTTTTCCCAAAGGACACCAAAGACACATTTCTTTGGTCAAGATGGACAGTAATATCAGTAACAGTGATCAAAAATAATGGTTAAAACATCGAGATGTTCACCGCGATGTTTAGATTTTCCAATAAGATCATCGACGTAATCTTCAAGGATAGTGTGCATAATGTCATGAAAATGTAGGTCATAGCTCACGATAGGTTGCACCAAAGATTCTTAAGGCCAAATGGCATTACACGGTAACAGAAGGTTCCCCAAGGAGTTATGAAGGTAGTTTTATGTTGATCGGCGGGTGCAACCAAAATTTGGTTGTATCCTGAAAAGCCATCCATGAGAGAGAGCATCTCATGGCCTGCAGTGAGATCAACAAGTTGGTCAATACTAGGTAGGGGGAAGTCATCCTTAGGGCAAGCGAGGTTAAGATCCTGGAAATCCATGCATATCCGAAGTCCCCCCGTCGCTTTAGTGATAGGTACGATGTTAGAAATCCATTGAGGATAGTCAATAGGCAGGATGAAGGAAACAGAAAGAAGTCGTTGAAGCTCCTCTTTGACCAAGAGGGCAATGCGTGGATGCATTTTTCTCAATTTCTGTTTAATTGGTTTGGAATCGGGTTTCAGGGTAATGTTATGGACAGCAATGTCAGGATCAATTCCTGGCATGTCAATCAGTAGGACCAAGTGAAAGCTTGGTCATGAGCATGGAGAAAGGTAGTAAAGGCGACCTGTTCTGATGTGCTAAGGGATTGTCCGATCTTCACAATGTGAGGATCCTCCTCCGTGTGGATGTTGATTTCTATAGTAGACTCATTCAACATGGTTTGAGTTTCAGATGGTAAGGTGCATTGAATATAGGAGTCATCCACCCCAAGGTAAGTGAGGATGGAGTCATCATCCCGCACTCAACAATGTTAATCGAAGGTGAATCCTCTTCGATCATGTCCGGATACGTAAGGGGAAGAGAAGGATCCTCATTATCGCTGATAAGTTGAGCGGACCTATGAAGATAGCATTTATGAAAAAAAAAAGTTAGGAGGGATAGATTCAGGGTCTATCGACTCTGTGGGTGATGATGGCAAAGTGGGTGATGATGGTTTGGTAGGGGTGACGTCGTCTTCTTCCAGGATACAACTGACACGAGGTGTCTCCTGTGTAGGTGTTTCAGGAAAACCGAGACCACTGCGATCATTGTGTTTGCGTGTAGTCACGGGAATGAGTGTATGTCGGCCTTGTTCATAAAGACCAAAACCAAAGCCTTTCCAAGCACAACGAGTCAAGAAGGTGAGGGCGAAACGACGATTTTCAAGTATTGAAAATCGGATTGGAAAGGAACCACACCAAGAGGGGGCTGGGGAAATGGAAGATGCGTCGACACCCCCATATGTTAGGTTAGTGCGGCAAATGAGGTGGTCCGTAGGATTACCTCCCACACGACGGTCGTAGGTGGGATGTGCATGTAATTGTCCGTACTCCTGCGGGGTATGGAAAGAACTAACGTTATATAGGCGGTACTCCCCCAGCGTAAGGCATTGAAAAACATCTACTAAGGGGTGAGGTTGGGATGTTATCTCATGGGAAAGGAAGTAATATTCAGAACGGCGGTTTCATTGGGTCAAGGTGTAGGTGTAAAGGTCGGAAGTAGATGGTCTGGGTTGGATGAATGGGTGTCTTGACCGGTATAAGTACATCATTAGGGCGGTATAACATATCGCAAGGTTTTAAAGGGGGAGGATCAGCTTTTACGGTGTAGGACTTCCCCTCGTACTCAAATTTTATGCATCTATGTAAGGTGGAGGGAACGCATCCCATAGCCCGGATCCAAGGGCGGCCTAACAACATATTGTATTGGAACTCTCCCTCAAGGACATAGAAGAGTTCGGGTAAAGTACGTGGTCCTACACGAATGTTAAGGATCACGGTGCCTAAAGTAGAAGTAATAGCATCATTGAATGATCGCAACATGATGGGGTTGGCACACATGCAACTAGAAGGGATATTCATTTGTTGGAAGGCTTTTGAAGAGATGATGTTTAGGCTAGCGCCCCCGTCAATCATAACACGATGTACCCGGATATCCCGAACGTACGCTGAGATGAAAAGAGCAGGGTCAGGATCTTCGGCACCAAAGTCGATAATTTCATCTTCGGAGAAACCGACAAAGCAAATTGTCAGTCATTGTACGTAGAGATAGAAGTGGTTGGGGAGATAGGTTGTTTAGTGAGTGAAGCAACATGATTGGGTGTTAGAATAGAGGTAACAGGTAGGGTTTCATTAGGTAAGACCTCGATCCCTTGAAGAATTTCAACGAGAGCTTGTCGATGAGATTCAGAAGTCTGAATTAGATCATAAAGTGTCATTTTTACGGGTGATTGGTGAAGTTGTTTGATCATGGCTCGATGGGAAACTCCATTAGAGATGGGGTAAGCGGGTCCATGAACAACCACTTTGGGTGGTGGTGCGATCGGGATGGTGGAAGGAGAAAGAGAGGACGCAGGTGTGCTTTCTTTTGCTTTCTCGTTGTTTTTCGCGCTCGAGCAAAGCAACACTAATCATATTAATCTCGTAGATACGAGATGAGGAAGATGGTTGGGATAAATCATGGTCTTCAAGAGGTGGGGTTGTAATAATGATAGATCTTGGTGAGGCGGGGACAGATGGTATAGGAGAGGGAATGAAGCTAAAGGTCTCTCCCTTCGTAAGTTGTCTTTCTTAACCTTTCTATCTCGAGAGAGGCGATGACGACGAAGGATGGATTTTAAAGCTTTGCATCCCTCCACATCATGTCCTAGTGTGCGGTGATAAGCGCAGATTTTAGACTCATCATAACCTATAGGTCGAGGTTTAGATGGGTCATAAGGTCTAAGTGGGGGTAGGGAAATGGTCGCATTCTCCACCAACATAGCAAGGATTTTGGCGTAAGATCCTTTGAGTGGGTCAAAATCGCAGGAGGATGAGGGCATTGGTCAGACGGGTTTTGGTAATGTTTGGGCATGGTTGGTTCAAATATAGGTGGTGGTTTAGCCAAGGGGTGTTGACACGTGGTTTTCACTAAACGTGGTTTCTTTGGCGCAGAGCTACGCTCAAAGCTGGTTCGATGATGAGGTTACAGATGACGTGGTAGCGGGGAACAACCACGGAGAAAGGGGAGTGACAGAAAATAAATCCTTTGATGATGGAGTTCGTTTAGGGTTGATGGGTGGACAGGATACGTGGGGTGACAACGTTGATATATCCTTTGATCTCTCAGTATGGGTTTAGGAGGCGAGGTCGCTTTGAAGAAAACGCAGGAGGTATGATATATTGATGCAAGGTGGAGGGATGAGGTCCCAATATGGAAGGTAGGTGTGACGATGATGGTTTTGATTGTGATAGAGGCACGGATGGAGTTTGTCTCCTAAGTGGGGGGCGGCTTTATTTTTGGATAAATCTAGTCACTTAGGCGGGTGTGTTAGGTAGGTATGGGTGAGGTCCCAAGTGTAGGGGAAGATTTGGTTAGGTTAATAGAGGTGGATGAGATACTTGGTATAGATGCGGGGATGGAGATGAGGACATAGGGATTTTGAGTTTCAGTAAACACTTAGGGTATATGGTAGAGTGTCTGGATTGGTCACCCGTGCATTTGAGTAGAATAGGGGTACTCAAACGCTCCCATAGGACTCGCTCATCTTCGGAGAATGACAATCTTCAGCGTGAATTGTAAATTTTGTACTAAGAAAGACGGGTTGTGATTCCAGTCCACTGTGGGTGTGATACAGGGGGTAGATGAGGCATTGTATCCATAGATGTTAAGAGGTCGACTGGTCGTTGAAAAGATTTAGGTGATGAGGGACTAATAGGTAGGAGGGCATGTTTGAGAGGATCTCGTCATGGTCATATTTAAAGAATATGGTGATGTCGGTTCAAGAGGTTTCTCATCTAAGGATGATAAGAAGTGGCGAGCCTTCCTCTCAGGCAGCAAGAATGGTAGAAGGAGACGTCTGGGAAATAGATAAATTAGATAACATCCGCTCACATCAATCTGCAAGGACGTGGTGTAAGAAGGCTCATTTGTGAGAAGGAAGTTCTGGGTAGTTAACTCCTTTATGGGTAAAGGAATGATTTCACCTTGGTTTGATGGTGGTGAAGGAGGTTCGGGCCCCTGCGTTAGTGAAGAGGCTTGATTCAAAATTTTCTCGATAGAGGCTTTTGGCTGGGAGTCGAAGACTGCATGGATCTCATGAACACTTTCCTCGGCTAAGATATCCTGGTTTACGTTACTGTTAGAAGAGTGATTTGGGAATGGTTTGTTGAATATTTTCAGATTTCGTGCCAAGCAGGGGCATTAGGTTATCGAGGGTTATATGACCCGCATCAACCATTTCCCGCACTATGTTTTTCAACATTTTGCAGTTTTCATGACTATGTCCTTTTACGCGTGAAAGTTAGGTAAGTCATTTTCTTTGTACAGAAGGTATAAAGCGCAGAGGGAATCAAACCCGGAGTGGGGTTTAACAGAGGCAAGGTGATAGCTCCGGCTTTGAGCAATTTTTCCAAGATGACACCATAAGTTTCTCCCAAGGGAGTGTAATTGATGGGCTCGGCTTTGTACTTATAGGTGGTTTTGGTGGGTATTATACGGTGTTTGAGATTTGACCATCACCGCGTGGGACAGCTCCTTTTGATTTCGAAGAAGTGGTTGATGAGTGAGGATTGGTGGTGTTAGGTTTGTTGGTGGAATCTAGAGTTCGAAATTGGGGTTTTTGTTGCGGAACCGCAATTTCTCTTCTTCTAAGGCTCGAATTTCTAATTTCCGAGCCATGGTAAAGGCCTCATCAAATGTACGGAAAGTTTGAATTTGGAGGGTAGGAGAGATGTGCTTAGCGCAGGCCCGCGTAAACAGTTCGATAAGTTCAGTTTGAGGCAAGGCATATGTAAGTTGGTTGATAAGGCCCGCCATCGTCCAACGAAATCTGCGATAGATTCGTCTTCGAATTGTCGGATGGCATAAAGGTCGGTGATAGATACTTTCTTGGCAATGTTAATGGAGAAATGATCCAAGAAAGATTGGGCTAGTTGGTTAAAAGAGAAGATTGAGTGCTGGGTTAAAGCACTGTACCACTCCAAGGTGGGTCCTGATAAGGACATGGGAAAGGTGCGGAGTAACAAGGCATCATCATGAGCAATCAAATAACAAGCATGTCTAAATGATCGCAAGTGTTGTTGAGGATCCTCTTTACTATTAAAATGAGTAAATTTCGGCAACTCCCATTGAGGAGGATATGAATGAAGGGGGACAGAAGGGTGAATAGGCTCCTGACAAACTTGCTCATATGTCAAGGTGCTACGACTTCCCAAACGAAGCCTCCCGTGTTTTGCATTTTGTCCATCATTTGTTTAATTAAATCAGTAGTTGGATGAGATGATGGTGTGGTTGTGGTAAACGAGAGGCAAATGGGCCAAGGGCCTCCGCTAGACAATGGTGGGGTTAAGTGTTGATAAGGTATGGAGGATGAATATGTTGAGGTGATCTGAATAGGGATGTCCCATATAGGATGTTGAGGTCACCTGGATACGTGTATGGGAATGAAAAGGTAGGCGGAGCTTGAGAAGGAAAGCCCGTGTGGATAGGTGGCAGAGAGCAAGTCATGAACGGAGCGTCCGCAAGAGAGATGAGGTAGGGGCAATGGTGGTAGTGATATGTGGGGTCCAAGATTAACCAAAGGAAAGCTAATCAGGTCGTATGAACCTCTCAAGCCATCGGATCGGGAGACGGGCTAAAGATGCGGGAAGCAAGGCGGTATCATCAAAGTGGAGTGGGAGCTAAATGAGTAGCTATACTAATAGGCATACCAACAAGGAGTTGACCATCGGGCGCACGGTCGGGGTATGAGACAAATAGTATTGTACCGCACTAGAATTAGCATCCGTAAACTTGGCAAATTCTTTATCTCCCACAGAATTTTAGAACCTCGCCGGTATCCGTAGGATTCCCCGCGTAATGTGAAGGGGGTGATTCAGCAAAGAAACAGAGAGCAAGCATGTGAAACCATGGCGGTGGCTTGCTTTGAGTGATAACAACCATGGACAGGAGTTCACAAGAGGGTTTCAATCTGTCAGAATGAAACAAACTCGATCGTAAAATTGGTAGGTCTTTGGTTTGTCAGAATTGAAAAGAAAGAACGATATCGGCCAAGAAACCGATGTCGGTTATACTATAGCCGACGTCGGTCGTAACCGATGTCGTGTAATAAGTCTGGGCTAACAAGATATAAAAGGTCGCTAATTTGATTTTTAACAACGTTTAGTATACTTGTCCAATTATTGATCATGTACATGAAGTATGAGAAAGAAAACAGAACTAAAAACAAGCAAGATGCACACGTAAATCCAGAGACTAACCCTAGGGTTAATTTTAATTATTGTGGGCTTATGCCTTTAGACGCGGAATGATGTCAATCCTAAATAAAGGACTTAGGGGAAATGTCAAGTTGTTTTGGCTCATAAGGTTACCTCAATCGGGCGGAGGAATACCGCGGAAAAAAGGGGGATGTTTGAGTTGTTGTGTTAATTGTGAAGTGATTCGGTATGTGTTGTGCAGTGAAAGTAAGATTAATTTCTTGTCAATACCGTGGATATCACCCCCACGTGTATGACCTGTTACTTAATCTACGTTCACTAGAATTGAAAACAACAAGCAGGAATGCAATGCACGTGTTTTAAACCCAAATCGAAAATTATGTTCGATGAAGCAAAAGAGATGACTTTCACTAATGCAAGATGTAAAAACAAAGCAAGTTCTTTTACCGAAATTATACAAAGCCTTGTGAATATCTTTAGAAGAGTAAAACAGCAAGTATGCTCCCTATATGAAAGCAAGCAAGAAATAAAGAAACCCAAAAGGGTCCCACCGGGCGTGCCAAAATGTTTCACTCGGAATGTTTCGGCTTCTGGGAATAGAGTTGCTTCTATCCTTTCATTCCTTTTAGAAATAGATAAGGTTAGGGCTAGGAGGAATACCTGTTGAATGTCGAGATGGTGTGCGTGTACCGTAGAGAAAGATCAAAGTTGACCTGCGAAGAACTCCTTTTGTCTTGGAAGGACTACCCGCAAATAAGAACACAAGACCACAAGATTTTGATTAGACGATAAATGAGGAACCGCCTGGGCCAGAAATATAAAACTTCCTTTCAAAGGTTACTTCCCTCGCTAATATGAATTAACACCAAAAACTGTAAAATATCAATTAAATTGCTTCGTTGAGACGGGTAGGGGAAAGGCTGATTTCTGGTTTTGAGTCACAATAACCGATACCGGTTACTGATAACCGATATCGGTATGGTCTAGGATCTGTAGGTTGGTTGTTTTATGGGGTGGTTGTGTTGTAGGGTAACGGTGTTGTTGGTAAGGCTGGTATATGAGTGATATTAGGTAATGAGATGGTGAGAGGTAAATGAATGATAGTTAGATGTAATGACACGTTGGGTAGTGGATCTAGGAATGGATTTATGGGGACTGTGATTCAAAAAGTCTAAGAAATGTTATTAAAGAGGACATGCAAGATGTAACTTACTGGTTATTGACGAAGATGCGCAGTCCAGAACTCGATGACAAAGGCGTAACTTAGGTAAGATGGCTTGACACACGTAAGATGAGAGATCTCCTCCCGATGATCACTGAGTATCACATGTTTCTCGCTATTCCGCTGCAGATTTGGGCTTGATCTACTTTGCTGCAAACTCTTCTCGGTTTCTTCACTCATCTCTCGCTCGGCCAAGTAAAGATCCGGATTCTCTTGATCGCTCCCGCTGATCTCTCTTGATCCAAAATCCTTCCACCTTTGTTTTTGGTTTGGGGAGCCCATTTACGAGGAACCGATGGCATGGTTACGTAACCGACGATGGTCGAGTAGAACCGGTATCGGTTAGGAAAAAGCAAAGGCTATTTTTAGTAAAATCGCCCACTTTCCCTACTTTTCTCCCGAGAGATTAGTTGGCTTGGTCAAGTGACTAGAAGGTCAGTTTTAAAAGTAGAAAGGGGTCATTAGTCATGGGTGTAGGTGTGGACCAAGTTATAGGTCTTAATTAGGTTAGTTTAGGTTAGGACTAGGTCATGATGAGGTGGCAAAATGAGGTGGCGGGTAAGGTGATGTGGATTTATCAATTACAAGGTAATTAATAAATAATTGTGTAAGGTTTAGGTGATGAGGTTAGTTTGCTAAATGAGATGCGGGTCACTGAGGGTCGTAAGACACAAATTTGGTGTCTACATGTAGGTCGATGAAAATGGTTGGGTTTGGGATGGAGGTTTGGGTTTATAGGTGGCCATATCGAGTCCCCCATACATTAGATTAGTGTGAAGGTGGGGAGGGCCATAAGGAAAAACTTCACCGATGTGGATGTCATAATTGGGGTGTTGGTGGAGGTTCCCATACTCTTATGGGGTGAGGAAGGTGTCAATATTGTATAGGTGGTATTCCCTTAGAGTGAGGTGTTGAAAAACACCTTCTAAGGGATTAGTAGTTGGTATGTGGGTAGTGGGTATAGATGGCTCACTAGATGTTGGGGAAACAAGTGTGTCATTGGTAGAGGATACAACTACAATGGGGATAGCAAGGTTAGATGTCACAGAAGTAGTGGTAGTTTTGGTGGATGGGCTCGTGGGTGAAGGTGAAGTGGTGATAGTGGCAGATTCCTTGACCAATAAGGGCACATCATTGGGCTGATATAGCATGTTACCGAGTCTTAAAAGGTGATGGGTCGAAGGATAGTGTAATTATATCCCTCCTATTCAAATTTGAGGCATCGATGTAAAGTTGAAGGGACACAACCCATGACATGGATCCAAGGTCAGCCGAGTAGAAAGTTATATTGGAACTCTCCTTCTAGAACATAGAAAAGTTTTGGGATAGTGTGAGGGCCCACACGGACATTGAGAACAATGGTACCTAGGGTAGAGGTCATGGTGTCATTGAAGGAACGCAACATAACAGGTTACCATGCATGTAATTGGCAGGTATCCACATTTGGTCGTATGCATGGGAGGAGATGATGTTAATGCTAGCACCATCATTGATCATAAAACGTCATATGTGTATATTATCGATAAAGAAAAAGATGAAAAGAGCGGGGTCGGGGTCATCAGACTGGAAGGGAGCAATCTCTTCTTCTGAAAAGTTGAGGGCAGCCACTTAGTGAGTGGGCGGAGGTGTAAAGGAAGGTGAAGACCTAGTGAGAGAGGCTACGTGGTGAGGAGTAATGATGGAGGCTATAGGTGTGGGGTCATTTGGTAATACTTCAATAGATTGAAGGACTTCCATGAGGGCTTGATGATGTGACTCCAAGGTTTGGATGAGGTCATATAAAGACATTTTTAGGGCGGATTAGTGTAGTTTTTTTAACATTGTGCAATTTGTGACCCCATCAGAAATAGGATATGAAGGACCTCAAATTATGACTTTGGGTATGGGTACGGATGGTATGTTGGGTACAAGGTTTGTTAATGGGCCAGTTACTTTTTCCTTGCCCTTGTCTTTCTAAGCACGGGTGGTAATGTTGATCATGTTAATCTGAGGGGAGGTGGATGAAGAGGGTGTGTCATGGAAGGTATAAGGGCATGAGGGAAAAAACCTAGTGGGGGATACGATCCTTATGAAATGAGTAGGGCACATTGGCATTTTAGTGGTGGTTTGGCCAAATCTCTTATACGAACCATGTTAATCTCAAATCTTGTGGGTGGATCAAATAGTTGTGGGGGTGGAGATTTTGGTCGCTAAGTAGGTAATGGGAGAAGATCTATGGAAATTGGTGAAGGTGAAATGGGGTCCTCATTAAGAAGATCATCATCATCAAAATTTTCTTCGGGAGGACATAATTGGACAAGGGTAGTTTTTAAAGCCTTACAGTTCTCTACATCATGTCCTTGCATAGGGTGGTAGGTTTAATTTTTGGTTTCTTTAAACCCTTTTGGTTTGGGTTTCATTGGGTCGTAAGGTCTAAGAGGAGGTAATGTGATGATGAAATTTTTGAGGAGATTGGTTAAGATTTTGGCATAGAATCTTGCTACTGGATCACAATGGGAGGTGAATGTGGGTTTGGGTACAGGTATGGCTGATTGTGGAGGAAGAGGATTTACAGGAGAGGGAATGGGTTGGTTCACTAGTTTGGTGTGTGGAGCGGTCTTTAGTATTGGTTGCATCTGCTTGGGTACAGGCGTGGTAGAAGAGCTGACGATGGAAGGTTTGGTTGGTTTAACTAACTTATTAGAGGGTAGTGGATTTTTATCTTTAGGTTGCATCTTTTTGGGCAACGATGACATAGGTGTACGAGATGTGGAGGGAAAATATGATGGTGGAAGAGGACAAGCTACCCACGGGGTAATCGAGGTGTTATGGAGGTAGGTGGTGTAGGTTAGGTAGGAGGCATGAGTGAAAAAGAATAAAATGTCATGGGTAGTGAAGCATTTATGGATGATAGTGGTGGTATGGGTGTTGAGAAGGTTACGGTGAGGGTGGAAGTTGTGTGGGTCGTTTGGTTATATTAGAGACATGTGATGAGGAAACGAGTTCTTGGGTTCTTGGTTTATCATTGGATGGGGGTTGCTTGGCGAGGTCGAGGGTGAAGGTGATATTGGCGTGGTAGGTGAAGTTGGTGTATGAGGCCTAGGAGATTGGATCTTATTTTTAGGGCTAGGGTAAGTTTAGTGTTAATTTTTGAAGATGTGGCTAAATCTAATTTAATGGGTGGGTGAGTAAGGCTAGATGTCGGTATGACCCCAAAGGTAGGGATAGGTTTAGGTAAGGTAGATGATAGAGGTGAGGGTAGGTGTTTGGGTGTAGATGCATGTTGGGTTATGGGTAGAGGTTTGAGTTGGGCCACAGAGGTGGTGACGTGGAAGGTGTTGAAATAGTTGTGATTGTGTTTGGTTGAGTTTCCCAAAACACTTTTGGATAGATAGTGGAGGTGTCAGCGAGGGACAACTACATTTGTGTTGAAACAAGAAGTAGAATTCATTCCCAAAGTAAGGCTCTATTGACATAGTCCAAGTGATCAGCCAAGCATGAGAATGGTGCTTTTGTAATCGTCGGGGCCGATGTGGATCAGTGGCAATCCCCGTAAAATATGTTTGAGATACAAGGAAATGGCTAGCTTCGGACTCTGTGGGTAAGAGAGCTGAAAGTAGATCAGTGGGATCTTGAAGGTCTAATGGTGAAGGGTCATCAAAAGACATCGGTACTTCAATAGGATCCTCTATGGGTAGAGGAGAGGATGGGCCAGCCTGAAGTGGACTCTCCTTGTGTTGGTGTAGGCGGTGGACTGCATCTTCTATGAGTAGGAGAGGTGCCAAGAACAATTGTTCGAAATCGAGGGGTCAAAGACAACGTGCTAATTATAGGCTCTTCCACGGATGAAGAATAAATGAAGGAGGTGCCTCTGTGGGTGGAGGAGTAGATGAAATAGGCTCTTGTGTAGGTAGGGGAACTCGGGCTAAGATTTCATCTATGGAAGGCACAAGAGGCAATTGGGAAGAAACCAAAGATGTCATCAAAAATAACACGAACCTCATAGACATTCTATCATTATTTGAGGTATCACCCCTTCGTTGGAAGATGGGGCATGATTAGGGAATGGCTTCTTGAAGATGTGTAGGTTTTGGTTAGCGGGTGAATTTAGGCTATCCAAGACGAGATCTCTGTTGTCTAACATTTCTTGGACAATATTCTTGAAGGTGATATAGTTATTGTCGCTATGACCTTTGACATAGTGATAGTTGCAAAAGTCATGTTCCTTATACCATGTAGGCATGGGTCTCTCAGGGAGTCGAGTCAAAGTATGTGGTTTTATAGGTAGAAGTGTAATGGCACTAGCCTTAAAAAGATTTTCCAAAACTCAAGAATAAGATTCTCCTATTGAAGTGTACTTTTGTTATTCTCATCTAAACTGGAAAGCTTGGATGGGGAGAGAGATTAGAAGGAGGTTTGGTGGGCTTTATTGATGAGGGGGCTAACCTTGAGAATTACGACATTGGTAGACCCTTTGGGTTTTGAATAGTTTTTGGGGCTTCAAGATGAAGAAGTATCATTTGATTTGAATGCGATGTTCTTATTAAGAAGTTGAATATTCTTTCTTCAATAAAGATGAATTTCCAATTTGCATGCCATGGTGAATGCCTCATCAAAAGTACAAAAGGTATGCACCTGTAGCGTAGGTGAGATATGTCTAGCACAAGCCCAAGTAAATAACTCTATGAGTTCAGTTTGAGGTAGCTAGAATGTGGGATGATTAATTAAACCGCACTAACGAGAAACAAAGTCGGCCAATGGACTCGTCATCGCATCTTTGTTGAGTGGAATAAAGATTAGTCATGGTAACCTTCTTGACAATATTAATCAAAAAGTGGTCTAAGAAGGCCTAGGCTAGTTGATTAAATGAGTAGATGGAATGTCTTGGTAGCCCACTATACCAGTCTAATGTAGGTCCTATCAGGGACATTGGGAAAGTCCTCAGAAGTAAAGTGTCATTGTGGGCAATCAAGTAACACCCATGTTTAAAGGACCACAAATGTTTTTGTGGGTCCTCTTTGCTATTGAAGTGGTTGAATTTTGGAATTTCCCAATGTATGGGGTATGGTCAAATAGGAATGGATGGGTGAATAGGCTCATTAAAAATTTCATCATAGGTGAGGGAATTGCGTGAGCCGGAAACCAATGCTTCTAGTGTCTGCATCTTTTCCATCATTAACTTGATGAGGTCATTAGTAGGTTGTGGTGGAAGGGCTTCTCCTGTGGCATAAGGGGGTTGGTATTGAACCTGTGACATGGGCGGTATTCCATTGTATGGTGATGCCGAATAGGGAGGTTGAGAATAGGGGACTAACATAGAATGTATCTATCGAGAATGGGTGATTTGAGACGAGATAGGGAGTTATTGATAGTACATGCATATAGGTGGGATGGTCATCGTGACTCTAGTAGAAATTGGGGGAAGTGTTTGTGGGATGGAGAGGACAAGATTATGGAATGGAGTAGGGGTTATCGAAACCACGGGTGGTTGTGTTGCAAAAGGTATTTGTGAGACAATGGGTGTGGACTGGGCTATGGCCTGGGTGGTCGATGAGGGGAGAGTAGATACGACATGCGCGAGTGATACTATAGATGCAATGGTCATGGCGGGTATGGGTCATAGCTGTAAAACTACTCGGGGTCAAGAAGGTGAGTGTAACACCGCATTATTAAGGGCTAATGTAGAAGTGGGAATAAGGGTAGGAGAGATGGATACAAACATGTCATACATCAATTGACCTGAGGAGTCTCGGGTGGAAGAGTGGGAAAGGTAGAACTACAAGGATGTAGGATTATGATCAAGGAGTCGTGAAAATTCTTCATCACCTACGGAAATGGTGATAGGATGAGTAGGATCCATGGGTGACAGGATGGAAGGTGGTGAGGGACTAGGTGGGAGTGGTTGATGACTTGCGTGAAATATAAGAGCATTGGCTTGACTATGAGTCAACACCATGTGAATGGGTATATATTAGATGATTCTATATCCTACAGATGACATAGGGGCAGTAAGAATGAATAAAATAGGTGTCTATAGGTATATTTGGGTAATATATTAGTTGATGTTCAATACGGGTAATAGCGACGCTAGTTAAGGATGGTGATGCCGGTTAAGGGGTAACCGAGGTCGAGTTCTTATGAGACAGAACAATTTTACCAAATGAAGAAAATATATTAGACAATTAGATGAACAAGTTATATGATGAATTTTTATTAGAGTAGAGAGAGTACAGAGACTCACAGGAACTCTGACAACGAAAAAAATTAAATAAGGGTTCTATAGAAAATTTAACCCAAAAGAACAAAAAAATTATGCCGGTTAAGCAAAGCGATGTCTTTGATCGAGATAACCAATGATGGTTACTTGTGAAATATAGAAAATGTAGGAAAATGTATTTTTGTGAATTTAAGTGAGATAAATAATCAACCCAAGTGTGTAAGGCAACAAAATGGAAAAATGAAGAAGCGTATCCTCACACCTCAAAATACACGTCAATCAAACCCTAAGAACACGTACCTAACAAGTGGTATTTAATGTGTTGAGCTTATGTTATTTATAAGGCTGACTCATGAATTTTAAAATAAAGTTTTTGGTGAGGAATGTTTCCTACGAAGAAGGATATCTAAAAGGAGAGGTTATAGGTATGTTATGATGGGGCGGGACATCCTCGAGATGATTACTTGAAAGAGGAAATGAGGCGGGGAGTACTTTCCAATCTGATTATGTGATCACGGAAAGGTGTTCCTAGGGAAGATGTTATTTAAGAAAGATATGTATATTTTAATTTTGTGCAAGTTTGGCAAGAAAAGAGAGAGAGAGAGAGAGAGAGAGAGAGAGAATGTGCTTTCTATGATTCTTTGGGTCAACCATCAGATGGGCATGACTTCCAGCATATAGGTTTCCCTCATTTTAATGTGAGCTAAATACAACAAATTAAAATGTAATGCAACCAATTTTAAGCCCAAATTGAAAGATTATGTTCGATGACACAAAAGGATGAATAGGAGAGGGTATGCTCTTTCACTAAATGCAAAAAGAAATAAGAATGATTATTTCTAAATGAACAAAAAAGAAAATGTATGCTTTAGAGAAATTTAGAAAGAAGAGAAGATTACCAAGGAAGAAGATTAATACATAAGATTTTGAAGGAAAAAAACACAACTTTTTCCTAGGAATGAAGAAAATGCAATAGAACCCTGATGGGTCCCACCGAGCGTGCCAAAATGTTTCACCATTTTCTTTACCTTTTTGAATGATGAAACAGATAAGGGTAAGGGCCAAGGAGGAATACCTATTAGATGGGTTGGTTGATGGTTGCACGCATTCTATCTTCTAGATCCAATGTTGATTGTGAGAGCTTCCGTTTGGCTAGGAGGAACTACACCGTAATAGAAAAGAATACCACAAAAGATAGTTAAATGATATATGCGATAGGTGGAATGCCTAGCATATGCTAGTTCCAAGAAGTGTGATACTTCCTAGATGGCTATCAATCCATTTCTCAAAAAAATTAATACAAGACATAAGTAAATTCCTATTGTAGTTGATATGATTTAGGTATCTCATTCAATCACAATAAGAAAAATCTAATACAACAAGCTAGGCTATAGTTAGATCTGAAGAGCTGGTAGGTGTCGGGGTATTGGAACTGGTCAGGGTCAGGTTCTAGGTTGTTTAGGTTATTTGGTAAAAGGTTGTTTGGTTCTATTCTTAGGCAGGGTATAAAACACAGAGACCGATGTCGGTTTAAGGAGACCAGCGAAAGTTACAGGTGGCGGCGTCGGTAGAGTAGGGTGACAATAGTTCCTGAAAAATTTATTGTAGAGTCTAGGTGAGGTTGGATGGGGTTAAAGAAGGGGGTGTCAAGGTCTTTCGAGAATCTTTGTGTAGACACCAAATTCGTGTCTCACGACCCCTTGTGACCCGCATCCCATTTCGCAACCTAACCTCATTACCTAAACTTTACACAATTATTTATTAATTACCTTGTAATTGATAAATCCACATCACCTTACCTACCACCTCACTTGGCCACCTCACCATGACCTAGCCCTAACCCTAAACTAACCTAATTAGGACCCATGACTTGGTCTAGACTCACATCCATAACTAATGCCTCCTTACTCGCACCCAAAGCCGACCTTCTAGCCACTTGACCAAGCCCGCAACTGATCTCTCGGGAGAAAAGCAGGGAAGGTGGGCTATTTTACTAAAAATAGCCTACTTTTTCCTAACCGATGCCGGTTCCTACTCGACCGCCGTCGGTTACGCAACCGCCATCGGTTCCCTGTAAATGGGCTTCCCAAACCAAAACAACGGATCGGAATTTCATTTTGGAGATCAGTCGAAGGATTTTTAATAAAAGGAGAGTCCAAAGCGATCAGCAGAGTCCAGAACTTCACTTGACCAAGCAGAGACGAGTAAAGAAACCAGAAGAGTTGGCAGCAAAGGAGATCAACTTGCACCTTCATCAAAAAAAATATAAGTTATATCTTGCATGTCCTCCATTATAACATTTCTTGTGCTTTTGGAATTGTAATCTTCCCAAATCCGTTCCAGAACCCATTATCTAACGTACCATTGCCTCTAACTATCATTCCTTAGCTTCTAACCATCCCATTTCTCAATACTATCCAAAAACCAGCCATTACAAACACCACAACCAGCCCAGAAGATCCTAGAACCAACCGGTATCGGTTATCAGTGACCGCCATCGGTTATAGGTAACCGCATCGGTTCCTTTGATCAAAACCAAGAAAAAGCTTGACCTTTTCCCTACCCGGTTCCACGAAACAATTTAATTGGTACTCTACAAGTATTTTGTGTTAATTCATATTAGCAGAGAACTGACCACCTTGAAAGGAAGTTTCATACTTCACAGGCCCAAGGCAGATTCCTCATTTATTATCTAATCAAAATCTTGTGGTCTTGTGTTCTTATTTGCAGTAGTCCTTCCAAGACAAAAAGGAGTTCTTCGCAGTCAGCCTGATCTTTCTCTACGGTATGCGCACATCATCTCGACATTCTACGGGTATTCCTCCTAACCCTAACCTTATCTGTTTCTATAAGAAGCGAAGCATTTCCGAGTGAAACATTTGGCACGCAGTGGGACCCATTTTGGGTTTTTCTTTATTTCTTGCTTGCTTTTATTATAGGGAGCATACTTGCTGTTTTCTTCTTCTAGAGATATTCACAGGGTATTTTATTATTCTGGTAAAAGAACTTGCTTTGTTTTTGCATCTTGCATTAGTAAAAGTCATCTCTTTTGCTTCATCGAATATCACTTTCATTTGGGTTTTAAAACACATGCATTGCATTCTGCTGTTGTTTTTCAATTCTAGTGAACATAGATTAAGTAATGTGTCGTACACATGGGGTGATATCCACGGTATTGACAGGAAATGAACCTTAGTTTCCTTTGCACAACACGTATCGAATCACTTCACAATTAACACAACGGCTCAAACATCCCCCTTTTTCCGCGGTATTCCTCGATTGAGGTAACCTTATAAGCCAAAACAACTTGACATTTCCCCTAAGTCTCTTGTTTAGGATTCGACATCATTCTACGTCTAAAGGCATAAGCCCACAATAATTAAAATTAACCCTAAGGTTAATCTACGCATTTGCGTGTGCCTCTTGCTTGTTTTCAAATCTGTTTTCTCGTCATACTTTGTCTTATGATCAATAAGTTCAATAAGTACTCAACGTTGCTAAAAATCAAATTAGCAACCCCTTTGTATCTTCTTATTCTAGATTTTTGACACCGGCATCGGTTAGGGACCGACGGCGTCGTTTGCCCTGTGACCGACAGCCGGTTGCACCGAGCCGATATCGATTCTTGTCTCTCTCGGCCCCGACAAACGAGCAATGACTTGCCAAATTCACCATTACGAGGTTGTTTTTGTCCTTGATAGATTGAAACTTTCTGTGTGTTACGGTCTATGGTTGTCATCACTCGGAAGAAGCAAGCCGCCATGGTTTCACACGCTTGCTCTGTTTCTTTGCCTGAATCACCCCCTTCACATTCTATAGGAAACCCTACGGACACCAGTGAGATCCCCCAAATTCCTGTAGGAGACAAGGACTTTGCCAAATTTCTGGATGCTAATCCCGGTTGTACTGACAATACTATTTGTCTCATACCCCTGACCGTACGCCTGATGGTCAGCTCCTTATGGGCATGCCTATTAGTATAGCTGCTCATTTAGCTCCTACTCCTCCTGATAACAATACCTTACTTCCTGCATCGCTAGCCCCGTCTCCCAATCCGACAGCGGCAGAGGTTCATACGACCCCGATTAGCTTTCCTTTTGTTAATCTTGGACCCCACGTATCGCTACCACCAACTGCCCCTATCTCATCTCTCTTTCAGACCACTCCATTCATGACTTACTCTCTGCCACCTATTCAAACGAGCTTTCCTTCTCAAGCTCCGCCTACCTTTTCATTCCCGTATACGTATCCAGTGACCTCAACACCTTATATGGGACACCCCTATTCTGTGGCACCATCATCTCATCCAACCACAGATTTCATCAAGCAAATGATGGACAAAATGCAAAACCTGGAGGCTTCCGTTTCAGGAAGTCGTAGCGCCTTGACATACGAGCAAGTTTGTCGGGAGCCCATTCACCCTTCTGTCCCCCTTCATTCTTATCCGCCTCAATGGGAGTTGCCAAAGTTTACTCGTTTTAACAGTAAAGAGGATCCTCAACAACACTTGCGATCATTTAGACATGCTTGTTATTTGATTGCCCATGATGATGCCTTGTTACTCCGCACCTTTCCCATGTCCTTATCAGGGCCTGCCTTGGAGTGGTACAGTGCTTTAACCCAGCACTCAATCTTCTCTTTTAACCAACTAGCCCAATCTTTCTTGGATCATTTCTCCATTAACATTGCCAAGAAAGTATCTATCACTGACCTCTATGCCATCCGACAATTCGAAGACGAATCTATCGCAGATTTCGTTGGACGATGGCGGGGCCTTATCAACCAACTTACGTATGCCTTGCCTCAAACCGAACTTATCGAACTCTTTACGCGGGCTGCGCTAAGCTCATCTCCCTACCCTCCAAATTCAAACTTTAGTACATTCGACGAGGCCTTTACTATGGCTCGAAAATTAGAAATTCGAGCCTTAGAGGAAGAGAAATTGCGGTTGCGCAACAAGAACTCCACTTTCCGAACTCCTGATTCTACCAATAAACCAAATACCACCACTCCTCACGCGTCAACCTCTTCTAAATCAAAAGGAGCTGTCCACGCGGTGATGGTCAAATCCCAACCACCGTCCAATACTCCACCAAAAACCACCTATAAATACAAAGCTGAGCCCACCAATTACACTCCCTTGGGAGAAACTTATGGCGTCATCCTAGAGAAATTGCTCAAAGCTGGGGCTATCACCTTGCCCCCTGTAAAACCTCACTCTGGGTTTGACTCCACCCGCGCAATACCTTCCTGGTACAAAGAAAATGACTTTTGTAACTTTCACCGCGTAAAAGGACATAGTCATGAAAAGCTGCAAGATGTTGAAAAACATAGTGCAGGAAATGGTTGATGCAGGGGATATAACACTCGATAATCCTAACGCCCTGCTAACCGAAATCTGAAAATTTTCAACAAGCCATTCCCGAATCACTCGTCCAGCAGCAACGTAAACCAAGATATCTTAGCTGAGGAGAGTGTTCATGAGATCCATGCAGTATTCGATACCCAGCCAAAAGCCTCTATCGAGAAAATTTTGAATCAAGCCTCTTCACTAACACAGGAGCCCGAACCTCCTTTACCACCATCAAGCCAAAGCGAAATCATTCCTTTACCCATAGAAGAGTTAGCTGCCCAGGCTTCCCTTCCCATTAATGAGTCTTCTTACACCACATCCCTACAAGACTGCGAGCGGATGTTGTCTAATCTATCCATTTCCCAGACGTCTCCTTCTACCACTCTTGCCGCACAAGAGGAGGGTACGCCACTCCTTTTGACATCCTTAGATGAGAAATCTCTCGCACCGACATCATTAAATTCTTTAGCCATGACAGATCCCCTCCAACATGCCCTTCTGCCTATTAGTCCCTCATCACCTAAATCTTTTCAACAACCCGTCGACCTCTTAGCATCTACTGATACAGTGCCCCATCCGCCTCCTGTGTCACACCCGCAATGGATTGGAATTACAACTCACTTTTCCTCTGTACCAAAATTACAAATTACACCTGGAGACTGTCATTCCACAGAAGATAGACAGGCCCTATGGGAACGTTTGAGTACTCCTGTTTCTACTCAAATGCAAATGACTGATCCCGATGTCTCCACCATCTACCCGAAGTGCTTACAGAAGCTTAAAATGCCCCTGTTCTCGCCTTCACCCCCCTCACCTCTACCAAATTCCCCGTCCACTTCTATCAACTTAACCAGATCTTCCCCTACGCTTGGGACCTCACCAATGCCCAGTCTAACACACCCGCCTAAGCGACTCGATTTATCCCAAAATAAACCCGCCCCGCCACCTAGGAGACAAACGCAATCCGGGCCTCTATCAAAACCCTCATCTTCACACCCACCTTCCATATTGGGACCTCATCCCTCCACCTTACATCAATATATCATACCTCCTTTGTTTTTTGCAAAGCGACCTCGCCTTTTACACCTATACAGAGATCAAAGGGTATCACAACATCGTTACCCCGCGTATCCGGTCCACCTATCAACCCTAAACCAATCCCATCATCAAAGGATTTATTTTCTGTCACTCCCCTTTCTCCGTGGTTGTTTCCCGCTACCATGCCATCTGTAGCCTCATCATCTAACCAGCTGAACGTAACTTCTGTGTCCAAGAAACCACGTTTAGTGAAAAACATGTGTCAGCACCCCTCGACTAAACCACCACCCATACGAACTAAACACGCCCAAACATTACCACAACCCACACAATCAATACCCTCATCTTCTTCTGATTTTGACCCACTCAAAGGATCCTACGCCAAAATCCTTGCTATGTTGGTGGAGAATGCGACCATCTCCCTACCCCCACTTAGACCTTATGACCCGTCTAAGCCCCGACCTGTGGATTATGATGAGTCTAAAATCTGCGCCTATCACCGCACACCTGGACATGATGTAGAAGGATGCAAAGCTCTAAAAACCATCCTTCGCCAGTCACCTCTTCCGGATCGAAAGATTAAGAAAGACAACTTACGAAGGGAGAGACCTCTAGCGTCAATTCCCTCTACTATACCATCTGTCCCCGCCTCACCAAGATCGATCATTATTACAACCCCACCTCTTGAAGACCATGAATTATCCCAACCATCTTCTTCATCTCAGGTCTACGAGATTAATATGATTAGTGTCGCTACTCGAGGACAGAAAAACAATGGGAAAGCAAAAGAAAACACACCTACGACATCTCTTTCTCCTTCAACCATCCCGATTACACCACCACCTAAAGTGGTTATTCGCGGACCCGCCTATCCCGTCTCTAATGGAGTTGCCCACCGAACCATGATCAAACAGCTTCATGATCGCAGTAAAAATGACACTATATGATCTCATTCAGACTTATGAATCTCATCGACAAGCTCTCGTTGAGATCCTTCAAGGGATAGAGGTTTTTCCCAATGAAACCCTGCCCGTGGCCTCCATTCTAACACCCAATCACGTTTCCTCTCTCACCAAACAATCCATCTCCCCCACCACTTCTGTCTCAAAACAACAAGCCGCTGCAGTTAGTTTCTCGGAAGATGAAATTATCGACTTTGGTATAGAAGACCCTGACCCTGCCCTTTTCATTTCCGCTTACGTCCGGGACATTCGAGTACGTCGGGTTATGATTGACGGGGGCGCTAGCTTAAACATCATCTCTTCAAAAGCCTTCCAACAAATGAACATCCCTTCTAGTTGCATGTGTGCCAACCCCATCATGTTGCGGTCATTCAATGATGCTATTACTTCTACATTGGGCACCGTGATCCTCAACATTCGCGTAGGACCACGTACTTTACCCGAACTCTTCTATGTCCTTGAAGGAGAGTTCCAATATAATATATTGCTAGGTCGTCCTTGGATCCGGGCCATGGGATGCGTTCCCTCAACATTACATCGATGTATAAAATTTGAGTACGAGGGGAAGTCCTACACTGTAAAAGCTGATCCTCCCCCCTTCAAAACTTGCAATATGTTATACCGCCCAAACGATGTGCTTATACCAATTAAGACACCCATACATTCAACCCAACCATCCTCTTCCAATATACCTCAACCGTCCACCTCAATGCACCTACCCAGATGAAACCACCGTCGCACAAACCACTTCTCTTCCGCATGGCTAACATCCCGACCTCCGACCCCTTAGTAGGCGTTTTCATCGCCTTACGCTGGGGGAGTATCGCCTATATAACGTTAGTTCTTTCCCTACCCCGCAGGAGTACGGACAATTACATGCACACCCCACCTACGACCGTCGCGTGGGGGAGATAATCTCTTACGGACCACCCCATTGTCGCACTAACCTAACATATGGGGGTGTTGACGCATCCTCCATTACCCCTGAACCTCCTCTTGGCGTGGTTCCCTTCCAATCCGATTTTCAATACTTGACAAATCGTCGTTTCGCCCTCACCTTCTTGACTCGCTGTGCGTGGAAAGGCTTTGGTTTTGGCCTTTACGAACAAGGCCGACATACTCTCATCCCCATCACCACACGCAAACATAATGATCGCAGTGGTCTTGGTTTTTCCGAAACACCTACGCAGGAGACACCTCCTGTCAGCTGTATCCTGGAAGAAGAAGACGTTGCCCCTACCGAACCATCATCACCCACTTTGCCATCATCTCCCACAGAATCGATGGACCCTGAATCTATCCCTCCTAACTTTTTTTTTTCATAAATGCTATCTTCATAGGTCCTCTCACTTATCAACGCGATAATGAGGACCCATCTTCTCTTCCCCTTCTGTATCCAGACATGATCGAAGAGGATTCGCCTTTGATTAATGTTGTTGAATGCCAGGATGACGACTCCATCCTCACTTACCTGGCGCGGATGATTCTTATATTCAAGCGTGCCTTACCATCGAAACTCAAACCATCTTTGAGCAGATCTACTATAGAAATCAACATCCACACGGAGGAAGATCCTCACATAGTGAAGATCGGACAATCACTTGACACATCAGAACAAGCCGCCTTTACCACCTTTCTCCGTGCTCGCAACCAAGCTTTCGCATGGTCTTACGCTGACATGCCAGGAATTGATCCTACCATTGCCGTCCATAACATCACTCTAAACCCCGATTCCAAACCAGTCAAGCGAGAAATTGAAAAATGCATCCACGCATTGCTCTCTTGGTCAAAGAAGGAGCTCCAGCGACTCCTTTTCTGTTTCCTTCATTCTGCCTATTGACTATCCTCAATGGATTTCTAACATCGTACCTGTCACGAAAGCGACGGGGGGACTTCGGATATGCACGGATTTCCGGGATCTTAACCTCGCTTGCCCTAAGGATGACTTCCCCCTCCCAAGTATTGATCAACTTGTTGATCTCACTGCGGGTCATGAAATGCTTTCTCTCATGGATGGCTTTTCGGAGTTCTGACCAAATTTTGGTTGCCCTGCGATCAACACAAAACTGCCTTCATAACTCCTTGGGGAACTTTCTGTTACCGTGTAATGCCGTTTGGCCTTAAGAATGCTGGTGCGACCTATCAGCGGGCTATGACCTACATTTTCCATGACATTATGCACACTATCCTCGAAGATTACGTCGATGATCTTCTTGGCAAGTCTAAACATCGCGGTGAACATCTCGATGTTTTAACCATTATTTTGATCGCTTTATTACAATATTGTCATCGTCTTGACCAAAGAAATGTGTCTTTGGTGTCCTTTCGGGGAAACTTCTGGGCTTTATCGTCTCTTTACGTGGCATTGAGGTCGATCCATCTAAAGTAAAAGCTATCCTAGAAATGCCCCCACCCAAAAACCTTAAACAATTGCGTAGTTTGCAGGGTAAACTTCAATCCATCCGGCGTTTCATTTCCCAACTCTCGGATCGATGTCACCCTTTTCATCACCTTCTAAAAAAGGACGTTGCCTTTCAATGGAGTGAGGAGTGTCACCAAGCCTTGAAGCTCTCAAAACATATCTCTTGCAGCCACTGTGCTTATCCCACCCGGGGCGACCGTCCTTTCTACCTTTATCTTTCCGCCGCTGACCATGCTTATAGGAGCTATGCTCACCCATCGAGACCGACACGCCGAGAAGCAGGCCGTTTACTATATAAGTCGTACCCTCGTGGATTACGAGACTAGGTATACACATGTAGAAAAATTGTGCACAGCCCTATCATTCGTCGCCACCAAACTCGACATTACCTCACGAATCACAAAACTTTCGTCATCACCAACACGAGACCCCATTCATTATATGTACGCCAAACCACACCTAAACCAACGCATCGCTCGATGGCTCATGCTCCTCGCCGACCTCGACCTTGAGTTTATACAACAGAAATCAATCAAAGGACAAACTCTTGCAGATCAACTTGCGGAGGCCCCTCTGCCTAGGGAACAATTTACCAATTTTACCTTCCCGAGCGAACTCATCGCCACTCTTTCGCTCGGAGAAGTGTCGTATCAAATGACCCTCTTCTTCGATGGATCTAAGTGCCAGCGCGGCGGAGGAGCCGGCATTGTTCTCATCCCTCTTGACGCTGAACCTATGCCTCTTTCATTCCGACTTGATTTCCCTTGCACTAATAATACAGAGGAATACGAGGCCCTTGTTCTAGGTCTCAAGTTGCGTTACACTTAGGTATCAAATCTATCAACATTTTGGCGACTCTCGATTGGTAGTCAATCAAGTTACGGGCATCTACCAATGTAAAAGCGAGGAACTTCAAGTACAAACACCATGTGGATTCACTTCTAGCTTTATTTACCCACTATTCTATCAAACCATTCCCGCTCCACTAACAAATTTGCGGATACTATGGCTTGCTTAGCCTCGCAAATTCCCGCCCGCTTATTGACTACGAATTATTCGTTGTGGTCCAACTTTTTGCACCATCCTATTCAACCCGGTAGTTTGCATGATAAATCGTGTCTACTAATTCGCGAGGATACACCGGTACCACCAATTTCACGACTACCTTACGATCTCGGTTCTCCCACCTGACCTTACTAGTAACGGAAAACGTGCTTTTCTTAAAAGTGTTTCGCGTTATGTTGTCATGGGAGGACTCCTCTATAAACGTGGCTTTGATGGCATCCTCCTTGTTTGTCTAACCGGTGGCGAAGTCACCTATACCATCCAACAAGTACACGATGGGATTTGTGGTGGACATTTTAGTGGCCTTCATAGTGGCTAAGCGAATCCTTCGCCTAGGTTATTATTGGCCTACTCTCGATAACGATCGTTTGCTACGAATATGTTAAGCGTTTGTGTCATGTGTCAACAACATGCCAATCTTCAACATACTCCTAGCCACCGCTACAGGTCGCACGAGATCTTTGGCCTTTCTCACGATGGGGTTTAGACCTTATTGGTGAGATTCACCGACCTCTTCACAACGTCACCGTTGGATAATCACATGACGACCGAATATTACACAAAATGGGTGGAGGCCGTTCCACTCATTTCAAAAAAAAGAAAAAATTGTCGAATTCATTAACCATCACATTATACATCGTTTTGGTATTCCTCATCGCCTAATAACGAGATAATGGTAAATCTTTCAAAAATAAGTTGTTACAAGACCTTTGTGACAACTTTGGTATCAAACTTAGCTTCTCATCGCCTTACTATCCATGAGGCCAATGGTGAGGTGAATCTTCTAATAAAACTCTAACCAAAATCCTCATGAAAGTCGTCAATGAATGCGGAAGAAATTGGCACGATCACATTCCCTTTGCCCTTTGGGCTTATCGTATCTAGCATTTCGTACCTCCACTAATGCCACACCTTTTCATTGGTATATGGCAGAGGCTGTTTTGCCTCTCGAAATACAAATACCCTCCCTTAGAATATCTCTTCAAGATATTCTCACCAACGATGATTTCCGCTAAGAGCGGTTAGCCCAATTAGAGCTTCTTGGCGACGACGTCTTACGGCTCTCGATCACCTCAAATCTATCAAAAACGCATCAAGCGTGCTTATGATAAGCGACTTCATGAGCGTACATTTAAGGTTGGTGATCTTGTCCTCAAAGAGAATCAACATGTAACCAAACTAGAAAAGAGCAAACGTGGAAAATTTGCTCCCAATTGGATTGGGCCTTATATAATCACTCACACCTATGGATCGGCACTTATCGTTTAGCTTAAGCAATGGTAAACTGAGCACAGAACCCTTAATGCCTTGCATCTTCGACCATTCTCTTGTTGAATCTAGTGTTATATCACTCCTTATCTACCTCTGCTCGTCCCTTGAGCTCATTTACCGCTACATACACTTTGTTTTCTATATCTCGAATAAAATCAAAAGCTCACCCCTCACCTCCCTTGATAATGCCTTCCCCTTTTTAGTCTAGTCCATGACTTTAAAGTATTAAAATAAGCCGTATTCTTATGGGATTTTCTTGAGTCAAACTTCCTACTAAACTAGATGCTTCACGCCAAAAGAACATCTAGTTATCTAAAATTAAATATAGATTGCTCCTCGAAGGACGGCTATATGCCAAACTATTCTTCTTTACTTATAAATAAATATTGCTCCCTGAGAAGGACAGACTATGCACTAAAATCATCTCTCTACTATAAATAAAGCTGCTCCCCGAAGGACAGCTATACACGAGTCAAAGCCTTTATCCGAAGCTTCTCGCATTGATCGGCCGTGAAGACCTCAAGAATAATACAATCAATATCCCTTATAGACTTCCCGCATCGATCGTCTACATTTAATAAAATAAAAGCCTCATTCAAAAGAACTTTTGGGTCATGGACTTGTCTATTTAGGGTAGGTTCTCTTTCGTTGTAACAAGTTCTTTGTACCTCGGCTATATCATCCACATCACCTCACCATTTGTTTCAACTCAAGGGACGTAACGTTACACCCGATATATTGTGATCATCTACTGACTCTTTTCAACTATGGACTTCTCGTCTATACACGGCACTTAGGGCTTCAGGCTCGTTCTACGTTGTGTGGTTTGTTTAGCTCTTTTCACCTACGGAGCACTCTTTCGCTTTGCCTCGCATCTAGAATTGTGTGTTGATCTTAATCGGGACATTATTCCCTACTACTTGGGTATGCTAACCTTTGCTTTACCTATACCTACACCAACAATATTATCCTACCTACACCAACAACATTACCCTACCAACATCAAATTTTTTTACCAAACGACAAATTGCCTAAACCATACCAAATTGCCTAAATTCACCCCTCCCGATCCTAAGGAGAACTACATCGATCGAGGCCCTTCCTTGCTTTGTGCGATGGGCTATGTAGGCGACACTTCGGAGACATGGGGTCTCCCAAGGTTAGCTCGACCATCCCCTACCATAACCTATTGTGTGGTGAATATAAATATTTTGTGTATTTCTATTTAATCACATTCCTCTTTATCCTTTTCAAAAACACGAAAATCAAAACACAAACAATCTTATTATTATCGTAACTCAAATCAACATACATATTCAGTTTTATTTAGATGTTAAACAAATACATCTTCTCTATCATCGACACGCAGGTCGGCATCCTTATTTATTCTTATACCTTGCTAACATTTACTCAGACCCTCACGCCTCATCCCGAACTAGGTGATGATCGTGATCGTCGACCCCTCTCGCCGGGCCTCTCTGTCCTCAAAGGTACCACGGCATTTTGTGGTACCGCCCACTGATCTGCCAATCTCTCCTGTAACATATGAATACGCCCTCTCGCATGGAGGACTCCAGCCTCTAGTCTCCCCGCCCGTGACTCCGCAACCACTAACAATCCTCTTGTCTCATTCACCTGCGTTTGGAGCTCTTTGAACAAGCCAGCTGACACGATCCTCTCAACTCTCTCCGTAATCAAATAGCTGTCGGGCGCTCACTCAATAAACCTCCCTAATCAACTCTCCACGTCTATAGGCAATGTCTGCAAATTTTCTAAATTACCTGCGATCGGCCGTATTTATCTTTTTATAGGTTTTTCCCTTAAGGTGTTGATGCCGGGGAGGTTAATTTTTCCCTAAGAAACCGTGCCTCGGCGTCCATAACCGATATCGGTCATAAGAATCGACATCGGTTCTCTACCCAAACTTTCACCCCATTCTTTGCCCTTATTTACGGCTTTTGCCTCTTTTTCCACCTCAATATCGCTCTGTCCACCTCAACTCCTTGCACAACATTTGTTCCTATGTTCCAGCCCGACCCAGGCCTCAACCTACCTATTTGGCCCGACTCCCAAGGCCTCAACCTACCTTTTGGCCCGACGCCCAGAGGCCTCGACCCCTATTGGCTCCCCGAGCCCGAGGCCTCGGCCCTACCTATTTGGCCCGACCCGAGGCCTCAACCTACCATTTGGCCCGACCCAAGGCCTCGCCCTAACCTATTTGGCCCGATCCAAGGCCTCGCCTGGTCTATTGGCCCGACTCCCAAGGCCTCGGCCTACCATTCGGCCCGACCTAAGGCCTCGCCCTAACCTATTTGGCCCGACCCAAGGCCTCGCCCTACCTATTTGGCCCGACCCAAGGCCTCAACCTACCTATTTGGCCCGACCCAAGGCCTCAACCTACCTATTTACCCGACCCAAGGCCTACCTATTTTGGCCCGGCCAAGGCCTCGACTACCTATTCGGCCCAGAGCCAAGGCCTCAACCCACCATTTGGCCCAGACCTAAGGCCTCGGTCCCTACCATTCGGCCCGACCAAGGCCTCGCCTAACCTATTTGGCCCGACCCAAGGCCTCGCCCTACCTATTTGGCCCGACCCAAGGCCTCAACCTACCTATTTGGCCCGACCCAAGGCCTCAACCTACCATTCGGCCCGACCTAAGGCCTCGCCCTAACCTATTTGGCCCGACCCAAGGCCTCGCCCTACCTATTTGGCCCGACCCAAGGCCTCAACCTACCATTTGGCCCGACCTAAGGCCTCAACCTACCATTGGCCCGACCAAGGCCTCGCCCCTAACCTATTTGGCCCGATCCAAGGCCTCGCCTACTGTTGGCCGACCGAGGCCTCAACCTACCATTCGGCCCGACCCAAGGCCTCAACCTACCATTGGCCCGACCCAAGGCCTCGCCCTAACCTATTTGGCCCGACCCAAGGCCTCGCCCTACCTATTTGGCCCGACCCAAGGCCTCAACCTACCTATTTGGCCCGACCCAAGGCCTCGCCCTAACAATTTGACCCAAGGCCTCAACCTACCCACCTAACCTGACCCAGGGCCACCGCCCAACCACTTGGCCTGACCAAAGGCCGTATCACTTCCATACCATCCCATAATCAACATTTTATTTTATACATCCATCATGTACCTTGTGTTCAATCGAGCTCACCTGTTCGTGTTTTAGCATGATTAGGGTCCTTGACTTGATCTGTCGACCAACTTTGCCTGAACTCCAGACCGTGACGTTTATCTCAACCAAACCAACCATTTAGTACTTGCCGAACATGCCTAAACGTTCTGTACCTTACCGTTATATACCCGGAGCTACTTCCTATGCCTTGGATACCGAGGATTATATCACCCTTGTTTGGATAAACTATCGACCTTTGCCTATACATTGCTTTGGTTTGCTCGTCAAATCATGTACCCTAGTAAATCTTATTGCATTTCAACATCGTCTGCTTCTTGGACCTACACCATCACCTTACCATCCTCTCTACCACATATACCCTTTATCAACCCTATCCACGATTTCCCGTTCACTCAATCGTGATAGATTTGAGGGATTACCTATATCTTTAACATGAGAAACCACTTCATATTATTGTCCGCGCAGCTTTACAGAACAAGCTACACGACAATAAGGGGCTAATGTAGACACCAAATTCGTGTCTCACGACCCCTTGTGACCCGCATCCCATTTCGCAACCTAACCTCATTACCTAAACTTTACACAATTATTTATTAATTACCTTGTAATTGATAAATCCACATCACCTTACCCGCCACCTCACTTGCCACCTCATCATGACCTAGCCCTAACCTAAACTAACCTAATTAAGACCCATGACTTGGTCTAGACTCACATCCATAACTAATGCCTCCTTACTCGCACCCAAAGCCGACCTTCTAGCCACTTGACCAAGCCCGCAACTGATCTCTCGGGAGAAAAGCAGGGAAGGTGGGCTATTTTACTAAAAATAGCCTACTTTTTCCTAACCGATGCCGGTTCCTACTCGACCGCCGTCGGTTACGCAACCGCCATCGGTTCCCTGTAAATGGGCTTCCCAAACCAAAACAACGGATCGGAATTTCATTTTTGGAGATCAGTCGAAGGATTTTTAATCAAAGGAGAGTCCAAAGCGATCAGCAGAGTCCAGAACTTCACTTGACCAAGCAGAGACGAGTAAAGAAACCAGAAGAGTTGGCAGCAAAGGAGATCAACTTGCACCTTCATCAAAACCAGTAAGTTACATCTTGCATGTCCTCCATTATAACATTTCTTGTGCTTTTGGAATTGTAATCTTCCCAAATCCGTTCCTGAACCCATTATCTAACGTACCATTGCCTCTAACTATCATTCCTTAGCTTCTAACCATCCCATTTCTCAATACTATCCAAAAACCAGCCATTACAAACACCACTGACCAGCCCGAGAAGATCCTAGAACCAAGCAGTATCGGTTATCGTGACCGCCATCGGTTATAGGTAACCCGAAACATCGGTTCCTTTGATCAAAACCAAAAAACTTGACCTTTTCCCTACCGGTTCCACGAAACAATTTAATTGGTACTCTACGGTATTTTGTGTTAATTCATATTAGCGAGAGCTCGACCACCTTCAAAGGAAGTTTCATACTTCCAGGCCCAAGGCGATTCCCTCATTTATTATCTAATCAAAATCTTGTGGTCTTGTGTTCTTATTTGCAGTAGTCCTTCCAAGACAAAAAGGAGTTCTTCGCGATCGGCCCGATCTTTCTCTACGAGTACGCGCACATCATCTCGACATTCTACGGGTATTCCTCCTAACCCTAACCTTATCTGTTTCTATAAGAACGAAGCATTTCCGAGTGAAACAGTTTCCTCCTCATATTTCTTTAGCCATCTCACTGCATACCCAACAAGCTCTTCAAATCACTCGAGTTCTTTCTAACTCTCTTTGTACTTTAGATTTTTGATATGTACTTTCTTAGTTTATTGGGTCATTTTCTTTATGCATTCATCTGTTATTTACAATTGTCCTTAATTTTAAATTAACTATAGAATTAGTTATAATTCTACATTTTAGTAATCAATATTCACATCCATCCAAACCTAAACTTGTTACAATTTCTTGAAATAACATGCAAATTAAACGAGGTGTTTTGATGATGCATTCTACATAAAGGACCTTGAGGTTCCAAAAGGTACATATGCCACCCAAGTTACGAGAGAAGACACGGGAGGAAAAGTAGGCAAAAGGCCATATCCTAGGTAGGATATCATCCTCCTTAATATTAGTTTCTTACAACATGATGATGTCTCGAAGAGTGTTTAATCTGTAATCTTTGAGGAATTTTTTTTTGGGAGAATTTATTCCCATAATATTCCAAGAGAGAATATTCATCTTTTAGATTTAGATTTCCCCCACCCTCAATGGTGATGGTTCCTAAGTACCTGTGTAATATTTTAAGTAGCCTCGTGTTGAGCTTAGGTGTGTGCACTGATCCTTGAGCTTGGGAGCTAGTTTTGGGGGCACGATGGGGCTCTCATGGCCGATGCTCTTAAAAATTGAGCATGCATGTGGAATATATTCATAATCTATAGGTTGAACCCAGGTACCAAAGTCTGAATGGAGATCAATAGAGTTGAGAAGGGGCTTGTTAATATAAAAATTAACACAAAATATAGTATGGAAGAATCTAGAGCTAGCTTTAGTTGCTTGATCCACAACAATAAGAGTGCCCAGAGATAAAGCAATACCTTGGATGACCACAACATGCCATAAATCTAGTGGGAAGAAAACCCACATCATGGCTTGAGTCATTTTTTCAGTATGAGGATTAAAACTTGATTACCATTTTCTGAGGTAGAAGCCTTATCTTCCAAAGAACCATGGTCCTCCAAGTAACACCCGAGAAAAATCCTCTTTGTGGCTGAAAGTGAAGAGTATTAATTGTTTGCTAAAGAAGCAATCTCTAAGGGCCCACTAGGGGGCCACTTGATACAAACCTATTTTTTAATATCCTTTAGTGGGGTCGAGGGCCCATAATATTTTGATCAACAAAATTTCTCTAAAAGCTAGAATAACATTCATAATCTAGGAAGGAATCAGTAGGGACAACATCCCATCAAGCAACTTGGAGTTACAACTTGATAATTTGAGAAGCCTTTCAAGACCCAACAATCAAATCTCTCCACATCCCAAGGGGGCACATGGTAGTGTATCACTAGAGGCATCAAGAGGGAGGTTAGAGGCCATATTAGGAGGATTTAACATCACCATAAGCAATCCTGATTTAGGAAGCGACAACAAAAAATTCAAAAGGGAGAAGAGTGGGAAAATACTTTATCCATTAACCATTATTAATTAATTATCTTTTCAATATCATATTTAATCAATAAATCCTCTTATTAGTTAAATTCCCTCTTAAACCCTTCAACTTCTACTAATCTCCCCCTAAATCATCTCCAAATGGCTTCTATAGGCTTAAATCGGTCTATTAATTAATCATATTTGATTAATTAAATCGCCCCACAACTCACATGAGTTTCTAATCTATAATTAATCTTTTATAATCATACTTATCCCTTTATAATTCTAAATTCCCTTTATCCCACAATCAATAGCTTACAAGATTCTCCCAAAATGGAAAGCTATATATGAATCTTAATACACCTCGTCCCAAAATTACACCATGTCCTTGTAGTTATTATACTTGAGAAGAAACATTTCATGTTATTGGAAGGCTTGTTAACTCTCCCCTTTTCTACTTGCCAAAGAATTGTAAGAGAGAAGAACTAAAATGGCAATCAAACCATATTGGTGAGATCTCTTCCTCTTCCTTGGAGAAATCCTTTGATCGTGCATAGTTGCATTTGGATCAGTAAAGGAAGTATCTACAATCTAAAATCACATCCAACAATCAAAGGAGGTTTGCATTTTATATTAGATTTAATGTTGTATGCATTTAATAAATCTTTCCTTTATGCTTTATCATGATGTTTTTACTTGAATTAAATAGGTTATGAATCTACTTGGTGTTAGGTTCTTTTCATTAACTTAGATTAGTTTAGTACGCATATTAATTTACCTCCAAATGGATTCTATAAGCTTAATTTGACCTATTAATTAATCCTAGTTGATTAATTAAATCACCCCAACTCTATGAGTTGTTAATCTCTAGTTAATCTTTTCTAATAATACTTGTCCCTTTCTAATTCTACATTCCCATTATCCCACATTCACTAGGTTACAAGCTTCTCCCAAAATGGAAAGCTATATAAGAAGCCTAATACACCTTGTCCATCCTTACACCATTTCCTTGCAAGACATTTACACTTGATAAGAGTATTTCATGTTGGAAGGATTATTGAATCAAGTAAACTATCCCCTTTTTTTCTTTGCTAAGAGTAGTAAGAGAATAACTAATTCTATAAAATCTAATATTTTATTAAGAATCCAAAAGTATAGAAATCTAATAAATGAAGTATACTAAAATGTAAATGCTAAGTAATTTATTTAATAATTTAAAATGAATAAAATGAAAGGGGAAGGTACTTTCACGAATTGAACTTACCGCACACAAGAATCCAGGAATGAACAAAGTGATGAAATGGTGGAGCAGAGTGTCGCAACGATCTTTAGAAAATAGCAACAGAGGAATATCTCACCGAATGGGGCACTTAGAGAGGGATATGGGTGCTCGTGACGCCTTGGTCTACATAACAACTTGAAATCGGATCCTGATATGGTCACTAGGTATTATGCAACACTTCACATTTGGTTAGGTGAATGTCACACTTGCTTCACTGATGTTGCCATAAACTTGAAATAAGGAATCACCTACAAAACCCCACACAAAACATCAAACCCTAAAAAATTAAGATGTAAATGAAGGGGCCGACTATCCTTAGCTACCAAATAGACAGACTTATGGTCGAGCATTACACTACATCTCATACCTAATGTAGTTATATGTGATTATGTGTGTAATAATGTGGCTATGTTTCCCTAGTGTCAATGACACAAAGATATCGAAAGTAGCTAGATAAACTTCAAAATGGTGGATGAAATAGAATAAATACTCCCCTTCCTATGCAGTGTGTGATGCAGAATAGTGCCCAAATGCAGTCCCTTGCTCTATGTAGATAGGTAGCCCTTGATAGTAATAGTCTGCCCATAAGGTAGTATATATGTGTGTTTATATAGGGATATCTTGTTCAAATTTTGACACTAATGACCCGACATGCCGACTAGTACCTAGGGAGATGAGAGGGAAAAAATAAAGACCGACCTCAAATGTCTAAGATAAAACCAAGTGTGACGGGGACCAGGGTGAATAGAAATCGGGACCGAGAGAACCCAGGGCACCCTAATCCCTATCTAGACGGTCAAAGACTAGTGATGACACCGAGTGAGTATTGATAGATAAGACTCCCGAGACCTGACCAGAATTGTGTGAGTGAATGACAAATGTGTGAGACAAACAATGAAAAAGACCAACAAGATAGATGACTAGAAAATGGAATGGGTCATCAGTGAATAATTTTCTTACACAAGATCCATATATAAAATAACATACTTGGTAGTATAATAATAGTATTAAGTGTGTGATTTTGGGAATACATTTGCCCCCAATTTATGTTGGTGAGCAAAGGATCGGTAACATGAAGTAGTTTGAGATGCATACCTAAGATAAATACAGAGAATCCCATGTTGTAGAAGATAATGTAGATGTGTTAGAAGAGAGTTCTGAATATAACATATAACATGAAGAACCATGGATCAACATGTTGATCCATGCAGCATAGCGAGATATGAAAAGCGTGATAAAGTGTACTAAAAGAGAGTGATGATTTTAATGTTGAATGATTGATGATTTTAAATGTTGTATGATGAAGATGTGATGGGGTAGGGAGTGATCAATTCCCAACCCAATTGCGTGTATATAAAAAAATAGAGGATTTGGGCGTCCTTCTCACTAGAGGAAGAGTGTAGGGAGAAAGGTACGTTATTCTCTAATCCTTTAACTACATCCTTAAAATATCTAGCCACTACAGATGGACAAAGATCAAATTTTCAATTATTTTGGAACTAAAGATTTTGATTAAACATGTAAACCCATATAGGAGTAGTATAGGAATGGAAATGAATTCTCATTGCCCCCATTCTAAGGGTGTTACTTATAATGTATGGTGGCTTCCAAGTTAGATCATCCGGAAGAAAACACAAAATGTAGAAAAACTCTCCATGTTACATCATTTGGGAAAGTAACGAATGTAACTCCCAAGTTATGTCATATGGGAGGGCGAATGGTATGATTTCAATTGTTATAGACTTGAAGGTATTAGATTGGTTGATTTTTTTTTCTCATGGAGAGGATTTATGCTTATTACCCCAAGTTATGTCATTAGGGGAATCGATAGAAAATGATGAAATATCGCATGGTGTATTAGCAAATGTTTGAAAATGATGAATTATAAGTGTTAGAGGATTGCATAGTGGTGTAAGGGGAATTATAGGATGACCCCAATTGTATGCCCCCATTTTGATGAAAGGGGAAATGATAATGAGAACGAACGCTGAGCTGAAAGTAAGCACATTATTAAGCAAAGTGAATGATGAATAAAAAAAAATATTTGTGGATCAAGTGAAAAACCAATTTGAGGAGAAATAGTATGTGTGTCCTATGCATAATACAATGGTAGGAATAATTTTGAAGAGAATTCTGTAAATGAGATAAAAATCGAGTAAAAATGCTCAAGATATTAGAAAAATCATGTGACGTGTATTAGTTGAGTAGTGAATGTAAAGTATGACCATAATAGAGTGAATAATGAAAAGTGGCTATAAATAGTAAAGTGAAAAGGTGATTAGCCAACTCTTTTGTCTTTTGTACAAGTGTAAGAGTGAGCTCGAGTGTGTAATGATGCCACAAGTTAGAGTACCACAACCTATCCGGTTCAAGATGGTAGCAATGATCGTGTTGTCATGTATGCGACAAAGTTGGTAAGTGTGATTTTTTTTTCAAAAAATGCATGTGTAGTAGTCGTTTGGTGAATTTTTACAAAATTGTTATTTTTATTTTTCTCAATGTTTGGGACCTAGACAAGAGCGGTGAAGGCGCTAATGGCCTTTGGGATAGGAGTGACCAAATATGGGCGCTAGTGTCATGCTTACAGGCACCCATATCCGAAAGTCTAATTTTTTTCTTGAGTGATGTAAACGTGAAATTTGATGTATAGTGATGTAGAAGAAGATCTTGGAAAAAACTCCTTAAACACAATCCAAACTTGCATAAATTGAAAGCACACATGCAGAAATTTAAATACACACTTATAGAAATGTAAACACACTTGCATAAAAGAAATCATGAAAAGAAAACACTTTTGAAGGAAATAAAACACACTTACATAAATTGAAATTGTTGAATTGGAAATAAGCAAAATTAAATGAAACACCTGTAGGTTTACAACAGACTGAATGTTACAATACAAAGAGAAGAACAACACAACAAGATGATAATTACAAAAATAAATAAACACAAATTATTACAAAATAAAAACACAAATATACAGATCCATCTTCCTTAGAATGAGTGGCCAGCTCATTCCTTGGAAGAGGATTTAAACCATGCTTCGAGATCTTAACTCAAAACTATAAATATTGGAGAGAAAAAAGAACAAATTCATTTCTTGGTAGTAAAAATTACATATCTGAGTGTGGAAGGTTGCATTTATAATTTATGTGTCTAACCAACTCCTTATTTTAGGAGATACAATCTGATCTTATCTTTATTCTAATCCTAACAACTAAGATCTCCATCTCCACAAAATATGGAGAGAGATATATTATTGGAGTCAAATCTTATCTCACTTATTTTAGGAAGATTTGCTCCCAAATCTTCTCCTTACTTTTTGGTAACAAGAATCATAATGATTTTATTCTCCTACATTATTGGAAGGAGGTTTTTCCTCAAAAGATGATTTTGACCAAATACCTTTCCTGGATTTTCCATTTGACTTTGTTGTTTTTATTGTGGAACTTTTGACGCTTGTCTGATACGCTTTTTCCTCGGACTACAGTTCACTAAAAGTTAGATTTATCTTCATTGGTAAAACTTGTAGCAAATATGAATGAGGTTTTTGTTAAACACATTTCTATGAACAAAAACCTCTCTCATATTTTCCATTTGACTTTTTTGTTTTTGTTTATGGAACTTTTAGTGCTCATCTGATACACTTTTCCTCGGATTGTAGCTCACTAAAAGTTAGATTTCTCTTTCATTGGTAAAACCTATAGAAAATATGAATGAGATTTTTTTGTTAAAAACATTTCTATGAACAAAAACCTCTCTCATATTTTCCATTTGACTTTTTTATTTTCTGTTTATGGAACTTTTAGTGCTCTCATCGATACACTTTTCCTCGGACTACAGCTCACTAAAAGTTAGATTTCTCTTCATTGGTAAAACTTGTAGAAAATATGAATGAGGTTTATGTTAAACACATTTCTATGAACAAAAACCTCTCTCATATTTTCCATTGGATTCTTTGATTTTTCACAATTCCTCAAAAATTCATTTCGTTGATGTAGGGTTCAGAGCTAACGTTGTCATTCCTTTTATGCAAGTTCAGAACTAAATCTCATTCCTTTTGCAAGTTCAGAACTAAATTTGTTTGTCATAAACAAGTTAAACTTTTGTAACTAAATTTTATTTAATTGAACTAATTTTAAGTTCCTGAAAATTAATGTTGTACTTTATCCATATTGTTAAACTAAATATAAATATTGAATTGTAAGTTTACGGAACTAAATATTATTCGATTGATGCAAGTTCTGGAACTAAATCTACAAGTTTACGGAACTAAACTTGCAACTTGTGAGTTTTAGAACTAAATATGTGAGTTCTGGAACTAAATCTATGAGTTTTGAAACTAAATCTGTGAGTTCCGGAACTAAATCTGTGAGTTCTAAAGCTAACTTAAAACAACTATAACTTTTGCATGCGATCTCGGATTGAGATGATTTTTTTTGAACTTACATAATTTTTGAGAGGAATCTGAATATGAAATCATATTTGAGTTTAAATTTACTTTTCATGATCAATTCCACTTTTCCAATACTAGCATTATCTTTCCTTTATGGCCTGCATACACAAGACTTTGCATCTTTTCCCAAATAATCAATAGGATTAGTCAACAAAATAGATAACAAAATATTTCTAAAGAATGAACAAGATATATATCTATATATTCTATCTTAAGAAAACTATAAGTTCTAGATTACATTTAAATCCACTTTCAAAGGTAACTTGGAAGGAAAAATAATGGTAATTTATGGCCAATTTATGGCCTCATCATTACCCCACACTTAATCTTATGCATGTCCTCATGCATTATATTATTATCTCCTCTTCTTATAGTCTTCTTCATGCATTGAGCTTATGCATGTATGCATTCCATATATAGTTCAAGGACAGGTTCTTGTGGATCTCTTTGTTATTTTTATTTTTTTCTTTTTACAACGTAGGTTCTTGTGTGGATCTTCTTTGTTTTTTTCATTTTTTTTTTTTACAAAGAGTTCTTGTGTGGATCTCCTTCTGCTATTTTTGATTTTCTTTCTTGTACAACAGGTTCTTGTGTGGATCTCCTTCTATTGTTTTTGATTTTATTTCTTGTACAAAAGGTTCTTGTGTGGATCTCCTTACTTTTTTTATTTTTTCTTTTACAGCAGGTTCTTGTGTGGATCTCCTTTTGTTGTTTTTTTGATTTTCTTTCTTTTACAATAGGTTCTTGTGTGGATATCCTTATGTTTTTTTTATTTTTTTCTTTACAATAGGTTCTTGTGTGGATCTCCTTTGCTTTTTTTTTGATTCTTTCTTATAACAGGTTCTTGTGTGGATCTCCTTTCACTTGTTTTTTGATTTTTATTTCTTGTACATAGGTTCTTGTGTGGATCTTCTTTATGTTCTTTTTTGATTTTATTTCTTTACAATAGGTTCTTATGTGGATCTCCTTCTATTATTTTTGATTCCTTTTTTTATAGTAGGTTCTTGTGTGGATCTCCTTGCTATTTTTTGATCTCCTTTCTTTTACAACAGGTTCTTGTGTGGATCTCTTTCTTGCTTTTGATCTCCTTTCTTTTACAAAGGTTCTTGTGTGGATCTCCTTTTGTTGTGTCTCATATTTAAAATCAAAATGCATACCTCGTGCTTCTCCTTCTCTCCCACACTTAAGCTCATGCATGTCCTCATGCATGTTGTTTATTCATGGTTGCCCATAAATTAGACTCTAAAAGTTTGATTGCAAAGAGGTGCACATATTTTTCATATAAGTAGGGGAGATATGAATTTTATCTTGCCTTCCTTGGAGATCTTAAAAGTGGATCTAGTTGTAATAGTAAAAAAACTTACAAGAAAGCTTAAAAATAAAATAGTAGAACAAAATAACTTGATCATACCTCTAGTTGTCTTTGTCATCATATTGTTAACATGGTCAAATAGTGTCCGAGAAGAAAGCCACCGAGGAATGATTGATTTCTTTGAAGAAGATTCGCTTTTTTTTTTGATTACCTTTGAAGAAATTAAGTTTTTTTTTCCTTTGATTTTAGCAAATTGGTTTTCAATCAATTTTTTTATTTTTTTTTGGCCTTTGATTGGCAATGGTTTTCAATCAAAAGTTTTTCAATTTTTTTTTTTTTTTTTTTTTTGCCTTTGATTGGCCAGTAAGTTGGTTTTCCAATCAAATTTTTTATTTTTTTTTTTTTTTTTTGAAATGATAGCATGAGAATGATTAGAGAAAAATTTGATCCATCATCAGACTATATTCATCAAAGTACAACTTGTGTAAAATAGGAAGCAATGTTTGAGATCTCATAAAAACCTCTTTGCATACTTGGTAACTCCAAGAAGATTTCCAAAAATTGTGTAGACAATTTCTAGGTCTTCAAAGCCCAACTTGAATTGTGCATTATTCGGAATCACCATAGTAATCTTCAAAGCCCAAACTAGTGATCTCAGGAGATGGATTGTGTTATGTATCATGGGTCCCTCCAAAATTCTCCTTGGTTGATATTGTTGGTGCTAAAAAATGCATGTTGGTACCAAGAACAACTTTGGAAATTCTTGTGGATGTTAGCAAAAAAAGTGTTTGTCTTGATATTCACAATAATTGCTTCTTCATGTTATACAAGCATATACAAAAATGAAGAAATTGAAAGACATGAAAACAAATTTTTCTAATGGATATGGTTCAGGGATTGAATTTTATTATGGGATGAAAAACTAATTTGGATGGGTGGATTTATTATGAGTGGGTTTTTATTTTGGCTCTAATGAAATCCTGAATATGGATGGAGTTAATTAGAAATGCTACCACTTCATTATTACAAACTGGATAAGCCAATTTTTGACTAAGGTTATGTGTAATAAGATCACTGAGTTGTTAGTTGATACAAGGGGAAATGGTGGTGGTTATCAAGAATGACATATGATATTTCATCAACTGGATCTACTTCAGATTCAATATCATATTCTACCATTTCAGATCTGAATTCTTTGTTCATACCATTATACCTTCTTGATCAAACATCACAGTCATTTTCTTATACATAGAGTTAGTTTGTGGGGAGATAAATATTTACAATCTAATATTCCTAATTGTAGAAATGAAATTTTAATCTACTTGTAGAAATAAAAGTCTAAAGAAACTACTTACCAAATACTTCTGTCACAAAATTTTCTAAAAGGTATTCTATTGTCACTAGAATATTCTTTTAGAGAACTTTGAATCTCCTAATAACACCGTGTCCCCTAGAAAAAGCCAAAATGATGAGGGTCGTCAATCCTTGCCATTAATAATGTCAATTTGGGTTGGTGTCTCAAAGGTTGTATGCATTAAGAGAAGAAGATCTTGGAAACAACTCCCTTAAACACAATCCAAACTTGCATAAATTGAAAGCACACATGTAGAAATTTAAATACACACTTGCAGAAATGTAAACACACTTACATAAATGAAATCAAACTTGTAGGAATAAAACACACTTGCATAAATTGAAATTTCTAAATTGGAAATAATAAAAATTAAATGAAACACTTGTAGGTTTACAACAATTGAATGTTACAATACAAAGAGAAGAACAACACAACAAGATGATAATTATAAAAAAAGAAATAAACACAAATTATTACAAAATAAAAAACAAAATATATAGATCCATCTTCCTTAGAATGAGTGGCCAACTCATTCCTTGGAAGAGGATTTAAACCATGCTTCGAGATCTTAACTCAAAACTATAAAATATTAGAGAGAAAAGAACATATTCATTTCTTGGTAGTAAAAAATTACATATCTGAGTGTGGAAGGTTGCATTTATAATTTATGCATCCAACCAACTCCTTATTTTGGGAGATACAATCTGATCTTATCTTTATTCTAATCCTAACAACTAAGATCTCCATCTCCACAAAATATGGAGAGAGATATATTATTGGAGTCAAATCTTATCTTCACTTATTTTAGGAAGATTTACTCCCAAATCTTCTCCTTGCTTTTGGTAACAAGAATCACAATGATTTTATTCTCCTACATTATTGGAAGGATTTTTTCCTCAAAAGATGATTTTGACCAAATACCTTTCCGGATTTTCCATTTGACTTTGTTGTTTTTATTGTGGAACTTTTGACGCTTGTTTGATATGCTTTTTCCTCGGACTGTAGTTCACTAAAAGTTAGATTTTCTTCATTGGTAAAACTTGTAGAAAATATGAATGAGGTTTTTGTTAAACACATTTCTATGAAAAAAACCTCTCTCATATTTTCCATTTGAATTTTTTTGTTTTATTTATGGAACTTTTAGTGCTCATCTGATACACTTTTTCCTAGTTACTGACTCACTAAAAGTTATATTTCTCTTTATTGGTAAAACATGTAGTAAAAATATGAATGAGGTTTTTGTTAAACACATTTCTATAAACAAAAACCTCTCTCATATTTTCTATTTGAATTTTCTATTTTTGTTTATGGAACTTTTAGTGCTCATTTGATACACTTTTTCCTCGGACTGCAACTCACTAAAAGTTAGATTTCTCTTCATTGGTAAAACTTGTAGCAAATATGAATGAGGTTTATGTTAAAAACATTTCTATGAACAAAAAAATCTCTCATATTTTCCCATTGGATTCTCTTATTTTTCACAATTCCTCAAAAACTATCATTTCGTTGATGCAAGTTCTGGAGCTAATGTTGTCATTCCTTTTATGCAAGTTCTAGAACTAAAGTTAAGTTTCAAACTAAATCTACTTTTCCATGAAATTGCAAGTTCCAAAACAAATGTTCATTCCTTTTATTGAAGTTCGAGAACTAACGTTGTCATTCTTTTATGTAAGTTCAGAACTAAATCTACTTTTTCCATGAAATGCAAGTTCTAGAACTAAATGTTATTCGATTGATGCAAGTTTTGAACTGTTTTAATTGCTTGAAAATATAAATATGTAAGTTTAGAAGTAAATGTTATTAACTAAATCATCGTGAGTTTAGAACTAAATCCGTGAGTTCTGGAACTAAATCTGTGAGTTACAAAACTAAATTTGAGTTCTAGAACTAAACTTGTGAGTTTTAGAAACTAAATTTACGAGTTCTAGAACTAAATCTATGAGTTCCGGAGCTAACTTAAAACAATTATAACTTTTGCATGCGATCTTAGATTGAGATGATTTTTTTTTTGAACTTGCATAATTTTTGAGAGGAATCTGAATATGAAATCATATTTGAGTTTAAATGTACTATTCATGATCAATTCCACTTTTCCCAATACTAGCATTATCTTTCCTTTATGGCCTGCATACACAAGACTTTGCATCTTTTCCCAAATAATCAATAAGATTAGTCAACAAAATAGATAACAAAATATTTCTAAAGAATGAACAAGATATATATCCTATATTCTATCTTAAGAAAACTATAAGTTCTATCTTACATTTAAATCCACTTTGAGATGACAACCACACTAGAGGAGGTATATTGTATACTACATTTACTAGTTTTTAAGAGAGGGTACACGTCATGGCTATGGAGAATATGGAGAGACATATGAGGGCCACTAAGTGGTATTTTTAAGGACTCAAAGCCTACTTTGAGGCCCATATTAGCTTGGATATGATTTTGAGATTAGGGGTTCCACGCTTAAGGAAATTTATAGCTATTTTTATAACATCCTTTATTGTAGTAGAGGGAGGTGGTGTGGGCATATTATATAAGATGCAAGATATTTTCCATCAGATAGAGAAGAGTATATGGTATGCTTAGGCATGATGTGTGTTGGCCCACCTATATAGATATATTCTGATTTACACGGGAAGAACATGGTGGGGGATTGGGTGACTACTTTACTATGCGTATGGGCCTCGAGCATATAGCAGATATTGTAACATTCCTATTTTAAGACTTTAGAAACAAGAGAATTTTTTTTTGAGTAATGTTCTCTATTCTAAATACGTAATTTAGAACACACATTCCATAACAACCATTCTTATAATAGATAACCATATGCGGTTGTGATGACTAAGGTAACTCGATCTATTCATTTCATGACTCAATGAACTATCGATCTATTCATGTTTAACACTAAGTATTGAGTACTTTTCGTATACTATGTATACTTGGTTCTCTTACCCTATTTGGGTATTTAGTGATCATCTAAGGAACCTAACTCGAATAATGGTTACCAATATTCATCTACATCATGATCCTTAGACTAGGAGACATAGGACAATGCAATCAACAACTTGTGATACTTTGGCCAAAGATTTCTAACATACTGTTCGTATTACTTATTCCTTGACGACATACTCGTCAATCCGGAATACATCCTTCACCCCCACTCTATTGTTATCTATAATGTCCTTTACTGACTTCCGTCAGTCCTCTTGCCCAAGGTTTAACCCTAGTTCTGGTTAACAACATAGGTTATGATAGGAAGGGGCTCACAAAGACTTAGGATATATTGGCATACTGGGTCAACCTAGGTCAACCCTGTGTGCCAAGGTACCCTGAGTCCTAGAGGGCTACTTCATATCGTAACTATGCTACTACCCAGTCCTAGAGAAAAACTAAGTTCAAGTCCATAAGTGTGTAGATCTAGATGATCAATGCAGAAGGGTGTTGCCACATGTCGACTGCAACGTTGTATCCTCGAGAAGATCCCAATCTTCTCAAAGGTACAACCCTGTAGTTGGCGTGTGCCAACATCCTACAGAATAACCTCATCGAGATGTACATACCCCTAGGAGATTATTAATATTTAATTAATTTAGATACTTAAAAGCAGATTTCAGCAACCCTTCCCAAACCCTAATCCAACTCTCCCTAAGTTCTTTTCCAAATCAGGTTCCATTCATCCTTGAAGAACTTCCTTAACTTAAGATTTCTTTCAATGTTCGTTAATTTTGGCTCAACAAGTAGCTACCAAGAAGAAAGGACAACAACCTCATAAGTTCCATTTAATGTGACTTAACCATTCAAGGAAGTGTAACAACCACCTAGGTTGTAACTTAATAGACTTTATTAAATGAAGTCTAATGATTATAAATCATATCTTCCTTTTTTTTACTTTTTCATAAGAGAGGAAGATTCTTCCTCTTCATGGTTAAGTTCTAGGGTTTAACACACCCTTTATGTCCTTTACAAATTCTATAGTTTTCATTGTAAGTTCATTACATGTTACCTTAATAATATGAATTGTTTAGATAAGAACATTGAAATTCTGTAACTTATTTAGTTGCATCACATTTAGGGAAATTACTCTAATTCCCTTTTTCCTACTTATCCAAGAATACTCATTTAAACATATAAATAACATGAAGAATATCAACAAGATAGGATTCCATTTCTTTTACAAAGGTACAAGATAATTTACACAACCCATGCAAGTAAATTCTCATCCTTCAATTCATTTTCAAAACTTATACATTTACAAACTTATGCATTTTAGGCATATTGCATGACAACAACCTTCATTCAAAAGAATATAACTTTTCTTTTTCAATACAACTTAAGAACAGAATCAGAATTCTTCACAAGAATCAAACTTAGATCAGCCAATGCATCATATAAGTTTTGCCTTCTTTTATCACTTACGAAGTCCATCTGCAAAAATTGCTAGGGCATGGGTCGAGTTAAATGAACTGAGCATGATAAGCACTAAGCCTTAAAACAAAGTGCATTCCACTAATTGTTCCAATAAAAACAACCCTTCTTTAATGAACAATTAGTATTTCATACTCTAAGCATAAGTAATAATAATAAAAGAAGAGCATTAATGAACCATAATTCTATAAGAAGAACAAAATATAATCCATAATAACAAAATTAAAGTATAATTGATCCCATCAATTATCTTTACCAAACAACAGATCATAACATCTCATTGTTTCCAATCCTACCAAAATATAATACAACACTTATCTTTACTATAAGATACAAGAAGTGTTTACAGACATATTCTCACTAGGATGTTTCATCTAACTTTCAAGTAAAGAAGAAGAGAAACCATTTCCATTATGCCAAAGTACATAACATCCACAAAGTAGAAATAGGTGCATATCATGACTTAAATTGTTTCCTTTAAAGGACATCTACTTTAACATTCAACATTTTATGGTATTCATCAGAACATATTCACATAAAAGAAATCCAAGAAGGAATGATGGATTAACAGTCAAACAACAAGTTTGCATTTCCTTTTACCAACCAATCATCAATCTCTTTCTACTTCATTCCAGTCAAATGACAAGTATAAGAAGACTAATTAAGTAATGATTCTCTTTTTCCAATAAGAATAATTAATAGAAGGTTCGAACCAATGAACTTAACCCAACTGCATTAGGAAAGGAGTCCTAATAGAATATGATCCCAATCTATAATCATTTCTTTCAACTTAATTAACAGTTTTACCTTTTCTTATACATACAGTTCTAAGTTCATGCAAAGGTTCCCAAAGGAGAGAACAAGAACAACCTCAAGGTAATAAGAAAACATACTACAATTTTTCTTTCTTAGAACCCTTTACCATCAAACAGTGAAGTTCCATCAATCCTTACCCTTAATTTTCCCTTTTTAAACTCGGGATAATAAAACAGTGAAGTTCAAACACACCCGCAATCAATTTTGAATCACAATTTATCTTTCAAGACTTAACATTCATTTATTGGACCCAACAAGAGGTGTGAAATCGAGTAGGTACTAGCACTCAAATTCTTCCCAAGAGTATAGTCCTATATTTCAACATATTACTATAAGAGGTAACAGATTGGGATTCCAATAAAAACGATAAACCAACAAGATAATTTCAGTCAAGATCATGAAGATTTTACCCAACAACCCTCTAAACCATGTTTCCAGTTTTATAAGTCAAGACCCGAATGAATATGTTTGAAATACAACTCAGTTCAAGACTCAATATGTAATTCCGAACACAAGAAATCATAAGCTCCTTCAAGGTTCAGGATCATTCAAGAGAATATAAACAAGTTCAGGCAACAACTTGTTCCCTTTTTAGTTTACCTTTTAAAACAAGAAAAACTACAAAAGAATACCAGAACAGAACCGACTTCTCGTTCAGGTTACCATTTCCACAATAAGTAATAATTTCATTGTACAACTTTGCATCACAGAATCTCACATGAGTTCATATATACACCAGCATCGTAATGCTATGCCGAAAAATAATGTAATTACTTATAAACATTTAAAAATAAGAATAGAGCTTCCATTTTCTGTTAACATCTTATCAAACCCTGTTTCCCAACTCAACAAAATGTAAGAACCTTAATAGAGCTCAGACCAAACAAACAACAAAACATGAAATCTGTTTCATAATGAACCTTCATTAACAATTTATATGGTCATAAGAACAATAAATCACAAGCACCATGCCATATGCGGACTTCAATCAACAGTCCAATTTATCCAAGATAATAAAACACAGTTCCAAGTTAGATGCGGGTTTCATCAACAGTCAAAGTTTTCACAAGATGAAATATAAGAACCAAGCCATATACGGTTTTATCCACAGTCCCATTTATCTATGAAATAAGATGCAAGCACCATAGAACCGAGAATCTCAACAACTAGTTCTCTCCTACCAAAACAAGTTTCCAACAGAAAGCTTGAACTTGCATACAAGTATTCATAAGAACTGGAGTTCTTTACTAGCTCGAGATCACAATCACTTCGAGTTCACAAAACACTAATCTCAACAAACACAAGCGAGAACTCAAAGTTCCTTAAAAACTCAGCTAGTAATTTATTGGCAACAAAAGTAGTGGAACCAAACAAACAATTTCCAACAACCGAAAAGTTAAACAGAGTTACCAACTTTGTTCTTGCATGCATAGTTCTTTTGTGCAAAAACAATACAACATAAGTTTTCCAACAAAATCACATATACTATGGGTTTGAAACCCAGGATGCAAGATTTACTAAACCCATCAACCAATTAACCAGATAGAGCATGTAATGCACAAAACTCAACAGAGCAGAGTTGCTTTAATGAAAACACTTAGAGGAAAGCAAGAGATTTTAATAGTTAGAGCCTATCATGCCTGATAGTGTCTCTGTCAAATCGAAGAAGACCTCCAGCCGAGCTCACTTCTTCTCCTCTTCTCCATAAAAGATCAAACAACTAGATACCTCTTCCACAATGCCTCTTATAAATTCCACGAAACGAAAATAGATTCGAAACCTCAAAAATAGCCATGAAGTGCAGTTCAACCTCATTGGTTCGAAAAACTAGAGCACATGCAGAGTGAAAATTAGAGAACATGCAAAAGTGAAACAACCCAACAAAAATCCGTTGGCATGCCTACCAAGATGGTTTGGGCTCAGTAAACCAAAAGCAATTAATTCCATTAATTCCATATCTCCCACCTAATCTTCCTTGCCACCACCTACCAAGTCTGGTGAATGCCAAGTCTAAATTAACATGTATTTCCATTTTAGTGATACTACCACCTAAGCCTCCACCAAGTCATCTAGCCCCTACCAAAACTGGCAGTCTGTATGCATTTACCAACCTTATCAATAACATAAATGCCTTAGGAACCGTCACCCAAGTGCATGTGACCACTTAAGTCCCCATTCATATCCATTAGTTTAGGATAGATTAGATTGCTTAGGTTAGATCTTAGGTAGAATTAAAATTTATACCTTAGGATATAACACTAACAACTAACCCCCACCATAGGCCTTAGCAATTAGGTTTAGATAAACCCTCATAGGTAAATAATTCAAAGTGCCATAGTTTAAAACACTAGGTTAGGTTACAATAATACCTTGTAGTATTAGGATCTAGGTTAATTTAATACCTAGTAACCTTTCTAATTCCATTAGCACCGAGCTTAGGTTAGGTTGCAAATCAACCAATCAAAATAGAATAAGGAGCTTTAGGTTAGAATCAGAATTCTATCAAGTGACATAGCTTAGGTAGAAATATATTTTTTTACCTAGCTTAGGATCCCATAGGTTAGTCCTATATAGGATCCTGGATCTCTCTTATGTCGTGAATAGGTTGAAATCCCATTATGTCGAGTAATGACTTCATGGTCGATCTCCAAAGACCCAAGCAAAACAACCCACTAAATGGAAGTACGTTCACACGAAATCAAAGAACTTACAACTAAAAAGTTTAGTCCAATGTGTATCTTAACTCATGGAATGTCAATTTTACCATTCATTCAACATAGTAGATTTAAAACATTCCTTGGATCACTGAAATTGATCCAAGGATGAGTCGAATAATAGATAAGTTTACAACTCTTAAACCAGATTGCAAATCACCTACCAAAAGTGAAAAATGGATTCAAGGAAGCCATTCTAATTTAGTCAAAGGATCTTAAGAGCATAAAAGACTTATCCATATCAAGCATGATTTCCAATAATCAGAAGAACATATCCTTATAAGGAAAATCACATGTCAACACTTGAATGCAAAGGAGGAAAATAACAACTGTCAAGGGTGTTACATGCTTCCCTCCTAAAAAGAATCATCGTCCCAATGATTATCTCTTTTAACAATTTACATCAAGGATAGTCAATTCATTCACTTCTCTTATCCTAAGTCAAATATTTCAAAACCTTATAGTTCCAGAAATCAGCATTAAATAACTTTTTATTCAAATCAAGTAAATATCTGCCCAAAACTGGCTTACTTAATGTCATAAAAGATAAAATCATAAAAAATTTATCAGTCAACAGATTCAATTCTGTTCAAATAGATATGGAAAAGTAGTTTTCATATCCTCTAGATTTTCCCAAGTTGCACTCTCCTTGTTAAACTGGTCCCACTGGACCTTACATTGACTTATTTCTCTATTTCTTAAATGCAATTGGTGAGTTTCCAACACTCGAATGGGTTTAACCACAATTATTCTTGGGTCTTGGACCTGCAAGGAATTCAATTTAACACATGTGATAAATTTAAAACATATTTCTTAAGCAAAGAAATATGGAAAACATCATGCATTCGTGACAAAGTAGGTGGTAGTGCTAAACGATAAGCTACAGGGTTGATTACTTCAACTATTTCAAAAGGTCCCACATAATGAGGTGATAACTTGGCAACCTTGCCAAAAGTTATGGAACTCTTTTTGGTTTAACCTAAAGAAAAACCTTCTCTCAAGTTCAAATTTCCTGTCAACCTGCTTTAAGTCAGCATAACTCTTTTGCCTATCTGTTGCTTCTTTCAAGCGTTCACGAATCATTTTAACTTGTTGTTCCATTTTTGTAAGGATTTCAAGTCCAATTACCTCTCTATCCTCAATGCTATCCCAACTAATAGGGGTTCTGCATTTCCTTCCATAAAGTGCCTCGAAAGGTGCCATCTTAAGAGAAGCATGATATGTATTATTGTATGCAAATTCAACTAATGGAAGGTACTCCTCCCACTTATACTGCTGATCCATACAATACATCTGTAACATATCTTCCAAAACCTGATTTACTCTTTCAGTCTATCCCATCATTTTCGGATGATACGCAGAACTGAAATTTAGTTTAGTTCTAAGAGCTGCATTAAGCATTTGCCAAAACCTTGACGTCATTCTAGGGTCTCTATCAGATATGATTAATTTAGGTACTCCATGTAATCTGAAAATTTCATGTACAAATATTTTAGCCAAAACAAGAGAATCATCCTTTAGATTTCCAACAATAAAATGAGCTACTTTCGTTAGTTTGTCAACTACTACCAAAATAACATCATGTTTATTTCTTGACATAGGAAATCCTTATACAAAATCCATGCTTATTACCTACCATTTGTATTGTGGTATGCTATGAGGATACAATAAACCAGTTGGGTGCATATGCTCCACTTTTACACGTTGACATTCAAGACAATGAGTCACAAAATCAATAACATCCTTTTTCATTCCTTCCAGAAATATTGTTGTTTTATATCAGCAAGCATTTTTGTAATGCCAGGGTGTCAGAAAAAGGTGAATTGTGAAACTCTGCCAACAATTTCTTTCTCAAATCATTAGGCAAAGGTATGTATACTCTATTTTCATATCGTAAGATTCCTTCATTATCAAAGTGAAAACCTTTATACCTTTCATCCTTTGGATCTACAACAAGCGCTATTTTTACTTGCTGAAAGTAAGAGTTAGATTCCATAACACTTTTTACTTCATCCTTAAACTGAGTTCTTAGTGTTATAAGAGTAGAAATGTGCTTCCTACGACTTAGAGCATCAACCACTCTATTCTCTTTTCCTTTAATGTAACTTATGTCAAAATCATATTGAGACAAAAACTCTAACCACCTTCGTTGTCTTGCATTCAGATTTGGTTGAGTGAAAATGTACTTCAGCCCAAGATGATTAGTTTTCAACTCAAATGGTTTACCAAGTAGATAATGCCTCCAAACTTGAAGTGCATGTACTATGGCAACAAACTCTAAATCATGTGGAGCATAATTCAACTCATGTAACTTAAGTTTTCTACTTTCATAAGCTATGACATGATCATTTTGTAACAAAATACCTCCAAGACCTTCCCTGGATGCATCGTTACAACCGTAAAGTCTCCATTAGGATCAGGTACAACTAAAATAGGTGTTGAAGTCAACTGAATTTTCAAATTTTTAAAATTAGATTCACATTTATCATTCCAAACAAATTTCTTATCCTTTTTCTGTAATGAAGTTATTGGTGCAACCACCTTAGAAAAATCCTTAACAAATTTTCTATAATAACCTGCAAGGCCCATGAAGCTTCTAACTTCATGTACATTCTTTGGTGTAGGCCACTCGGTTATAGCTACAATTTTAGAAGGATCTACAACAATCCCATCTTTACTTATAACATGACCCAAATAGTGAACTTCGGTGTCATAGAAAGAACATTTGGACAACTTACCATATAACTGTCTCTTTCTTAGAATTTCCAAAACTATTTTCAAGTGTTCATGATGCTCCTCAACACTTTTAGAATATATGAGAATGTCATCCAAGAATACAAGTACAAACTTGTCCAAGTATTCTTGAAAGATATTATTCATTAAGTTCATAAAAGTTGTAGGTGCATTCGTTAATCCAAAGGGTAAAACCGTGAATTCATAATGTCCATACCTTGTTCTAAAATCCATTTTATGAATGTCCTCATCCTTAATTCATAATTGATGATATCAGATCAAAGATCTATCTTAGAATATACCGATGCTCCACGCATCTGATCAAATAGATCATCAATTCTAGGAAGTGGGTATCTATTCTTGATTGTTGCTTTGTTTAACATCCTGTAATCAATGCACAATCTAAGTGTTCCATCTTTCTTTTTCACAAAGATCACTGGTGCTCCCCAAGGTGAAACACTTGGTCTAATCAAACCCTTAGACAAAATTTCTTGCAACTGAGCCTTAAGCTCTACTAACTCTATGGTAGTCATTCGATAAGGTGCTTTAGAAATAGGTTCAGTACCTGGTTTGATTTCAATCGTGAAGTCAAACTCCCTTTTGGGTGGTAACCCGGTAATTCTTCTAGAAACACATCACTGTAGTTTCGTAACAACGGATAACATTCCATGAAATCGTTGTTTTCTTCCACAGATTCTGAAATTTTTACTACATATAAGGTATAACCCTTATTTTTGGCCTTTTAAAGTTGCATAGCTGATAATTTCCTAATAGAAATTTCTCATTTTACACCTGAATCTCTGTTATTTTTATGTAGATCATCTAAACAACTAATATGTTTTTCAAAATAGTCTACCTTTGCTTTATGCTCTGCTAACCAATTTACACCTATGACTATATCATAAGATCCCAAAGGTGCTACATAGAGATCAACTTCTATGGAAAAGCTAGGTAAGTCAAGGACTACCCCAAAAAGACACATACTAACTATATGAACAAAATTATTACCATAATGTACAGTCCATGATTTATCCATTTTTCCATCTTTTCTTTTAAGTTTTGAAGCAAGTTTACTAGAAATAAAACATTCAATAGCTCCGTATCAAAAATAATAGTTACAGGTATGCCGAATAACTTACCAGGAACTTCTATAGGTGTAACTTACTTTTCAGCTTGCTTGTCAGCTACTGCAGCATGTATCTTGTTGTTGATTATGATCATCCTTCTTCAAAGGACATTGATTCACGTAATGATCTTTTCCACAAGTTATAATAGCCTCCTACCGGTCCCTTTTTGGGCTCAGAATTATTTCCAGCCTTAAAGTTATCATTTTGACCTCCATAGGACTTCCGTCCATTATTATTACTCTTGGAAAAGTTGTTCCGTGTATTTCTAGTAGACTTATTCATTGTTGTTTTCTTATTATTATCAGCTGAAAACTTACTTTTATTACCAAAATTTTTCCATGGTCCTTTCTTAGGTGCAAGAGAAGTTGAAGAAGAGTTTGGAACTTTCTTCCATACTTCCTCCTTGTGAGTAGAAATAGCCTTTAATTTTTGTTCTTGCCTTATGGATTTTCAACAACCCCTTCCATAGTGGTTGGGCTGTGAACATCAACCTCTCCCCCAATAATGGGATTCAATCCCATGATGAATTTTGTATCTTGAACTTCTCATCAGTTTGATACTGAGGTACATACTTGAGTAGTTTCGTAAACCATTCCCAATACTCAGTTATAATTAACTTCCCTTGAGCTCAAGTTCTAAAATTCAGTCATTTTCTGATCATAATAAAGTTGTGGCAGCCATCGTTGCCTAAAATAACTTTTAAATTGATCCCAAGTGATGTTAGTTTCATCAATGTTTAGCTCAGCCTTATGGTTATCCCACCATGAAGATGCTTCATGGGAAAGCTGATATGCTCCCCAAATAGCTTTGGTTTCTTTTGAGAAGTTCCTTATTGCAAAGTACTTCTCCATTTGTTTAGCTAATTCTCAGCTCCATCACCTAATGTGGTGCCATCAAACTTAGGTGGACTTATCCTTTTAATATCATTGGTGAGTTCAGTTGCCAACCTAGCCTTTTTGTTTTCTAGTGGTAGGTACATTAGTATTGTTATTATCAACACCCATATTGGGGTTGTCCTCAGGAGGTGGCTGATTGTTATTACCAGCTTCTTCTTCCTCCTCATTACCCATCACTTGTTGCTTGAGTATAGTCAAATGATCTCTTGTGTCCAATAGGGCAGTAAGGATCTCATCAAGTTTTTGGGTTGTTGCTGCTCCTTCCTCAGGTGGAGCGTTATTCACAATGTTTCCTCTTGTCCTAACCATTTTCTGTTACAAGAAAATTTAAGTTTTTATCAGATTATGGACATAATAGGTCCAAGAGCTGTAACCTTCAGCTCTGATACCAAGATGTAACATTCCTATTTTAAGACTTTAGAAACAAGGGAATTTTTTTTAGTAATGTTCTCTGTTCTAAATACGTAATTTAGAACACACATTCCATAACAACCATTCTTATAACAGATAACCATATGCAGTTGTGATGACTCGGTAAGCTACCGATCTATTCATTTCATGACTTTGAACTACGACCGATTAAGTATTGAGTACTTTTCTGTATACTACATATACTTGGTTCTCTTACCCTGTTCTGGGTATTGAGTGATCTGTCTAAGGAACCTAACTGAAATAGTTGTTACCAATATTCATCTACATCACGATCCTTAGACTAGGTGACATAGGACAACACAATCAACAACTTGCGATACTTTGGCCAAAGATTTCTAACATATTGTTCGTATTACTTATTCCTTTGAAGCATACTCATCAATCTAGAATACGTCCTTCACCCCCACTCTATTGTTATCTAGAATGTCCTTTACTGACTTCCATCAGTCCTCTTGCCCAAGGTTTAACCCTAGTTTTGGTTAACAACATAGGTTATGATAGGAAGGGGCTCACAAAGACTTAGGATATATTGGCATACTGGGTCAACCTAGGTCAACCCCGTGTGCCAAGGTACCCTGAGTCCTAGAGGGATACTTCATATCGTAACTATGCTACTACCCAGTCCTAGAGAAAAACTAAGTTCAAGTCCATAAGTGTGTAGATCTAGATGATCAATGCAGAAGGGTGTTGCCACATGTCAACTGCAACATGTATCCTCGAGAAGATCCCAATCTTCTCGAAGGTATAGCCTGCAGTTGGCATGTGCCAACATCCTACAGAACAACCTCGTCAAGATGTACATACCCCTAGGAGATTATTAATATTTAATTAATTTGGATACTTAAAAGTAGATTTCAGCAACCCTGCCCAAACCCTAATCCAACTCTCCCTAAGTTCTTTTCCAAATTAGGTTCCATTAATCCTTGAAGAACTTCCTTAACTTAAGATTTCTTTTGATGTTCATTAATTTTGGCTCAACAAGCAGTTACCAAGAAGAAAGGACAACAACCTCATAAGTTCCATTTAATGTGACTTAACCATTCAAGGAAGTGTAACAACCACCTAGGTTGTAACTTAATAGACTTTATTAAATGAAGTCTAATGATTATAAATCATATCTTCCTTTTTGTTTACTTTTTCATAAGAGAGGAAGAGTCTTCCTCTTCATGGTTAAGTTCTAGGGTTTAACACACCCTTTATGTCCTTTACAAATTCTATAGTTTTCATTGTAAGTTCATTACATGTTACCTTAATAATATGAATTGTTTAGATAAGAACATTGAAATTTCTGTAATTTATTTAGTTGCATCACATTTAGGGAAATTACTCTAATTCCCTTTTTCCTACTTATCCAAGAATACTCATTTAAACATATAAATAACATGAAAAATATCAATAGGATAAGATTCCATTTCTTTTACAAAGGTACAAGATAATTTACACAACCCATGCAAGTAAATTCTCATCCTTCAATTCATTTTTAAAACTTATACATTTACAAACTTATGCATTTTAGGCATACTGCATGAAAACAACCTTCATTAAAAAGAATATAACTTTTCTTTTTCAATACAACTTAAGAACAAATCAGAATTCTTCACAAGAATCAAACTTAGATCAGCCAATGCATCATATAAGATTTTGCCTTCTTTTATCACTTACGAAGTCCATCTGCAAAAATTGCTAGCACGGGTTAGTTCAATGAACTGAGCATGATAAGCACTAAACCTTAAAATGAAGTGCATTCCACTAATTTTTCCAATAAAAACAACCTTGCTTTAATGAACAATTAGTATTTCATACTCTAAGCATAAGTAATAACAATAAAGAGAAGAGCATTAATGAACCAGAATTCATACAAAAAAGAACAGAATATAATCTATAATATATGTCTTACAAATTAAAGTATAATTGATCCTATCAATTATCTTTACCAAACAACAGATCATAACATCTCATTGTTTCCAATCCTACCAAAATATAATACAACACTTATCTTTACTATAAGATACAGGAAGTGTTTACAGACATATTCTCTCTAGGATGTTTCATCTAATTTTTCAAGTAAAGAAGAAGAGAAACCATTTCCATTATGCCAAAGTACATAACATCCGCAAAGTAGAAACAGGTGCATATCATGACTTAAACTATTTTTCCTTTAAAGGACATCTACTTTAACATTCAACATTTTATGGTATTCATCAGAATAGATTCACATAAAAGAAATCCAAGAAGGAATGATGGATTAACAGTCAAACAACAAGTTTGCATTTCCTTTGTACCAACCAATCATCAATCTCTTTCTACTTCATTCAGTCAAATGACAAGTATAAGAAGACTAATTAAGTACTAACTCTCTTTTTCCAATAAGAATAATTTAGAAGGTTTCGAACCAATGAACTTAACCCAACTGCATTAGGAAAGGAGTCCTAATAGAATATGATCCCAATCTATAATCATTTCTTTCAACTTAATTAACAGTTTTACCTTTTCTTATACATACAGTCTAAGTTCGTGCAAAGGTTCCCAAAGGAGTGAACAAGAACAACCTCAAGGTAATAAGAAAACATGCTACAATTTTTCTTTCTTAGAACCCTTTACCATCAAATAGTGAAGTTCCATCAATCCTTACCCTTAATTTTCCCTTTTTAAACTCGGGATAATAAAACAGTGAAGTTCAAACACAGCCCGCAATCAATTTTGAATCGCAATTTATCTTTCAAGACTTAACATTCATTTATTGGACCCAACAAGAGGTGTGAAATCTAAGTAGGTACTAGCACTCAAATTCTTCCCAAGAGTTCAGTCCTATATTTCAACATATTACTATAAGAGGTAACAGATTGGGATTCCAATAAGAATGATAAACCAACAAGATAATTTCAGTCAAGATCATGAAGAGTTTACCCAACAACCCTCTAAACCATGTTTCCAGTTTTAAAGTCAAGACCCGAATGAATATGTTTGAAATACAACCAGTTCAAGACTCAATATGTAATTCCGAACACAAGAAATAATAAGCTCCTTCAAGGTTTAGGATCATTCAAGAGAATATAAACAAGTTCGGGCAACAACTTGTAAACCTTTTAGTTACCTTTACATCACAAGAAAAACTACAAAATAATACTAGAAAGCAGAACCAACTTCTTGTTCGGGTTACCATTTCCACAATAAGTAATAATTTCATTGTACAAATTTGCATCATGGAATTTCACATGAATTTGTATATACACCAAAGCATTGTAATGCTATGCCAAAAAAATAAAAGATAATAAAAAGTAGTTCCATGTTAGCTACGGGTTTCATCAATAATCAAAATTTTTGCAAGATGAAATATAAGAACCAAGCCATATACGGTTTTATCCACAGTTCCATTTATCTATGAAATAAATGCAAGAACCATAGGAACCGAGAATCTCCAACAAAGCTTCTGCCTACCAAAACAAGTTTCCAACAAAAGCTTGATTTTAGGATAGTATTCATAAGAACTGAAGTTTTTACTTAGGCTCGAGATCACAATCACTTGAGTTCACTTAAACACTAATCTCAACAAACTAAAGGCGGAACTTAGAGTTCCTTAAAAAATCAGCTAGTAATTTATTGGCAACAAAAGTAGTCGGAACCAAACAAACAATTTGAACAAGAAAAGTTAAACTAGATTACCAACTTTGTTCTCGCATGCATAGTTCTTTTGTGCAAAAGACAATACAACATAAGTTTTCCAATAGAATCATATAGACTATGGGTTCGAAACCCAGGATGCAAGATTTACTAAACCCATCAACCCATTAACTAGATAGAGCATGCAATGCACAAAACTCAACAGAGCAGAGTTGCTTTAATGAAAACACTTAGAGGAAAGCAAGAGATTTTTATAGTTAGAGCCTATCAGTGCTATGTAGGATAGTGATCTCTCTTATGTTGTCAAATCGAAGAAGACCTCCATCAGGAGCTCACTTCTTCTCCTCTTCTCCAAAGAAAGTTCAAACAACTAGATACCTCTTCCACAATGCCTCTTATAAATTTTACAACTACAAACTTCAGTCAATGTGTATCTTAACTCATGGAATGTCAATTTTACCATTCATTCAACGAGTAGATTTAAAACATTCCTTGGATCACTAAAATTGATCGAGGATGAGTCAAATATATATATAAGTTTGACTCTTAAACCAGATTGCAAATCACCTACGGAAGTGAAAAATGGATTCAGGAAGCCATCCCAATTGATTAAAGGATCTTAGGAGAAAAAAGACTTATCCATATCAAGCATGATTTCCAATAATCGAGAAGAACATATCCTTATAAGGAAAATCACATGTCAACACTTGAATGCAAAGGAGGAAAATAACAACCATCAAGGGTGTTACAAGTATTGAGGCTAGTTGGAGGTGTGCGATCGAGTGGGCTAGGCCAAACATATTTTCTAGGAGATGGATTGGTGTGCGTGGGTAGAAGATGGATATTGATACTTATAGAGCCTTGATAGATCATATGGGGCCAGAGGCAGTGATATGGAGGCCATACCGAGATTATGGAGGATGGCTAGAGGATGCAATAGAGTTACGATGCATATGGAGGACTATGTGGTTGGAGGATTGGTTCCTAGGTGTGACTAAGTTATTTCAAGTGGAGCGAGATATCTTGACAGTTTGGTATGGCCCAAGATGTGCCCCCAGAGCCATATGTGTGGGTTAGAGATGTTAGAGCATTGAGGAGGGTTGGAGCTAGACCAAGGCCCACAGGAGAGTAACTAGTACCTCCGAGCTATATGAGGTCGATGCGGCCATAGAGCCTATCAGCCTTGAGATGATGCAAGGTGTATGGAGGCATACCATGCATGGTGGATAACACATCAATGGGTGTTTTTGTTCCCATTTTTGTAGATGCAGCAATATTACCACGGGGAGGAGGCGATTACATGCCCCCATGCTTTGTCATGTAAATGTGCAACAAGGAAATTAAAAATTTCTGAGCATGACAACTATACCCTGTGATAATTATTTTCAACTCCTATCATTCCAAGACACCCCTGAGTCTATCTAGTATTTCTAAGTGACCTCCCAATTAACATTATCTCATCCCCTAGGTGATTTAGGAAATTCCATTCATTCCCCTAGGTGATTTTAGGAGTTCATTAAAAGTTGCAAGCTATAGACAGTTGTGGGAAGGGTTATCATTGGCCTTCCTAGGGCTGGATCAACCCCATGGAGTGGAGAAGAAAAATACAAAATGGATGTGGAGGTGATTCAAAGGTCTTAGGACGTCATGGAAGTGATTCGGGAAGATTACGGGCGACTCGGAGAACTTGGGGTACTTTCACCAAAATTAGGGTTCATAGGCCTAAACAGTGCGCATGCCAAAACAATCATTGCTAAGTTTCCGAAGGTGATTCTGAGAGCTCTAATGGAGTTAGAAGAAAAACAAACATCATTGGAAAGATAATTCCAATCCCTACAAGATGGTGACATTTTTTTTTCACAACACTTTGGTGCATTAGGTCTACAAGTAATTTTTCCCACCCACAAGTGGAGTACCAAATAACAAATCCACTTTTTCGGGAATCAAATGGAAGAATCAATACCATATACCCCAACCATTGGCTTAAAAATTTCATTTCCAATCAGGATCATATACCATTTCATCAAAAATGTCCATTGGGAGTTCAAGTTATTGTCATTTCAAGTTGTCCTCTTGGAGTGAGTTCGGGAGTTAGCCAAATTTTTGGAGGACACATGTCAGCTCCAGGAGCCTAGAGGGATTTTGTGTCCCTCACATCCCTCAAGGTTAGGGACATCAAACCTTGAAAAATTCACCCAACCTCCATATGATCTACGGAACTTCATGCGACCTTTAGGATCATCAATTCAGCCCAGTGTACTTGTGGGAGCTCAAATTCCATGCCCTCGGATCTCCGCCACTGAAAACTCCACAAGCATTGTGGAATTTGATGTCCCTCATGTACCTCACATGTCGGTGATATCAAAGCTTGAAAAATGTGCCCACCCATCTAAGGAAACTTCTTGTCACCCATGTGACCTACTTCTAACCCCGTAATGCTTTAAAGCTGATTTTCTAGCTCTCACTCCCTACCGTTGGATCGCCGCCACATGTCGCCGTATTTCTCACCATCGAAATTGATTTACCTCATGTCCCTTATAGGTGAGGGACATTAGGGAAAAAAAAGGTGCCCAAGTCTAACTCCAAAACTTGAAAATTTTCTAACTCGATTGCTTCTTACGTTTGCTTTAAGCTTGCTTCTCCATTATCAAAACAAAGTTGCAGAGAACACCTCAGTCCACCATTGTTCTTCCAAACCAGCTCTGCCATGGCAACTAAACCTTCCACTCCATGAATATGGACAGGTTTTAAATAATATATTGATTGAAAGAGCCAGAGGAACGAATAATCAAAGAGAAGAGTGAAGGAATTCTTCATAAACCTCCATTACCATGAAAATTAGTTATCCTACCTCTTTTCTTTCTCCCCTTTCCCACTCTTGAAAAAAAAGTCTTCCCTAGCAAGAGATTGCTATCTTCTCCATAGGGTCAGTGGAGTGCCCCTATTGGATCCCCGGTCGAAAGGCCAACACAGAAATCCACTTTCACTCGTATATACACATACGATAGCTACACCAGTTAAGTAGAGGGACTTAGACTCCTAGAGCATTGGAAAGATAACCACCAATTTGTTTCTAACAAATTTTCTCACTAACAGTTTTTGGCACCCACTGTGGGGGATATTTAGCAGTGTCTGCACCTAAAATATGACCACAAGGTCTGAAAAAAAAAAAGATATTTCAAAGGAAATCATTTTTGAAGGTGACTCCATCAAGGAATGAATCCCTATCACATTTGTTTCCCGCATCATGAAGAAATTTCCATATTGGAGTGAAGTACCAATGAGTGATAGTGAAGAAGAATAAGAAGATGTCTATCCGGAAAATAAGATCATTGATTAGCCATGGTTCCAGACTAGTGTTGACAAAGGAAAGAAGAAATAACTTGTCACCAATGAAGAGGAATGGATTTAAAGGAGACATAAGATAAGGTGTGAAGCTCGAGAATATGCCAAATTCTTACATGAGATGAATGAGCAACTTGAAGTAACCCATAACAAGGAAGAAGAAGAGGAGAGTTTTCCTATAGAGGAAGATCTGAAGATCATTCATACTATAGGGTTTTCATACCTGAAAGTTTCTTGAATGACGTTGAAGATAAAATCAACATTCAAAAAGATGACAATGCAGACATGATGGTATAAGATCCACTGAAGAAGATTTTTGCAACCTCGCGCATCTCATTGCAAAATTGAGAACATTATCTTTCTTCCACCGCTCAATAGATGACTTCCTCGCATACGGTGATGAAGAAATGAACATGTTGAAAAGAGAATATGTGGAAAGACTTCAAAGCATAATAAAAGGAAATTATGACCTTGAATTCTTTGATGAAATTTGGATGTATGCTTTAGCTCTATAGATAAGATATGAACATCTTGAAGCACCGCATCAAATGGAGGAAGAAGACAAGATGTGCCCTATGGAGGAAGACCCTGATGGCTACCCATATTATGAGGTTTTCATTCCTAGAATATTCTTGGATGCTTCTAAAGAAGATCTTATCATGGAACCTTCCAATGAAATCCAAAGCAACGTCATGGAGGAAGAAGTAGAAGAGATGAAGATAGAATCACCATTCAGCAATTCCATCGGCTCAAGTCACAACCCATGGGGAATAATATATTCAATAAAGGAAGATCCTTGTTGCATAATGGATGATCCAATGCTCTCGAAGACTCCACCAATGATGAAGAAGATGGCCAATTAAAAGTAAGCATGGATGATCTCTTTTCAAGTTTTGATCTTTCAATTAATGATGAAATGGAGAGATGTGAAGAAGTGCAAGAAAGTCACCCAACATCATGGTCCAAAGATGATGAATTCAAGATGGTCATAGATAATATTCCCTCCTATTTTTATTCTTCAAGTGATGTAGAAATGTTGCATGAAGAAATAGAGGAAGTCAAAGAATCAAACTCTCTTCTCAATGCAATCATGAATGATCGAATGGAAGAAGCCCACTCTCTTTTCAAATCCGAGGAGAATGAACAATTTAAACACAACCTCTACTCACTCAGGGAGAAAAATCATCATCATGGTGAAAACAAAGCCTTTCATCTTTCACCTAAGCAAGAAGATTCAATAATGGATGGTCAAGATGTAGCTGAAAATTCTTCTCATATTGCTTCCCTAACATGGTTCTCTGCTTCTTACCAAGAAGAAGATGATATGGATTTTGAGCTTGAAGGAGTGCCCTTCCCATGAAGCTTGGACATCTTCTCCTTTTCAGTAGGTGTCATGAATCAAGTATGCCCGTGTTTGCAAGAAAGTGAATCTTTGACAACGCAAAACATGAAAGTGGCATGGATCAGATTTTTAACCATCTCTTGGAGGCACAACAAGAAGATTCTTCCAATGAAGATAAAAATGAGCCTATGGAAATTTCAGAAGAACTATCTATACAAGATATCTTGAAGGTTGTGGAAGAAACTGAAGATCCTCAACTCAACCTTGAACTCTTAACCGGGCTATGGAGATACAAGACATGTATGAATCAATTTGTGCTTCCTATTTTGGTGGACCAATTTTTGATGTTGAGATGGAGCAGTTGGATAATCTTGATGACTTCCTAATACTTTGGTTGATGAGAATGGACATGAAAGCATGTATTTTTCTTCCACATCGTGCGAAGAAGTTCATGAGTGCAAAATAAGAAAAGTTTGTGAATCTCCTTTGGACATCTCTAGTTTTGAAGACAACACCTCCACCATGGAAGAAGATAACAAGGAAAACATTGAGCTGATTTGCATTGAAGAAATTTTTTCGGAACATGGTGAAAATATGCAGCAATGTTGGGAGTATATTCAAAACCAACTTGCTCCCACCATTTAGAATGGTCCATCAATGCAAAATAAGAGTTCATATGGAAAAATCCAATGAAGGGTGAAGAATGCTTACATGGCCAAACCAAAATCTGTAATTTTGAAAATAATATCAAGATGGACTCCGAACGAATGCATATTGGTGATAATTTCTCTAGACAACAAAGCAGGAGTATGCATGATTCTTGCCAAATGATCCAAAATTAGACTACACTCACCTTCCTCCAAGCTCGATTCATCTTGAACATGTTCCCATGCTGTAAAAATCTCTTAAGGATGATGAAGACCTCGGCTCAATGATTTAACCTCCATGACCAAAAACACTTGGTCAAAGAAACAAAGCGGGATGTTCAAGGAAGTTCTTGAATGGGAAGAAAACTAGTTTTTTCTCACTCCTTCCAAGTGTTTTGCTGATATAAGAGACAATTTGAAGTTGTAATTCAAATAAGATGAATGTTTTCATGACAACAATTTTCCCACTCTCGAAGACATGGAGGGATGGTGTCTCATGATTGCGGGACATCAAGAGGAATCTTCAAAATGCAAAAGTTTCAAGAGGTTAACCAAATTTTCAATGGATGAAGGAACATTCTCAATACAGTATGAGTAAAAGGATGGAATCATGATTAGTATTCTTCTTCTCAAGCCATGCAAGGCCATCACAAAAGCATGGTTTGATCAAATAACAATTTTTGTGCTTCAAAGGTCGGAGCTTCAATCCGCTATCTCATGATGGCATGTACTTTTCTCAACCCATTTCGGGTATGTGTATATTATTTCCTTGCCTCTGTAGTCACCCTTTGTATATAATTTCCTTTATGTGGTGTGTGTCTTTCCTTTCTATGTGTGTTTTGCATTTCCCTTTCTCCTTGTTTTGTGTGTGTTTCCTTCTTCTCTCTCTCTCTCTCTCTCTTGTAAGTTGTGCATGACTCTGCAGGACGAATGGATAAGGCACTCATTAATGGATCATATGGTATAAAGTTGAGATTATGGATTCCCCATGTCATGTCTTCACTACACTCAGTCCATGTCATTTCCCAAGCTAGAGCCAACTATTTTCATGTAAATGTGCAACAAGGAAATTAACAATTTCGAGCATGACAACTATACCCATGTGTTAATGTTTTCAAGTATTATCATTCCAAGAAACCCTGGGTCTATCCAAATAATCTAAGTGACCTCCCGATTAATGTTATATAATCACCATAGGTAATTTATGAAATTCCATTCATTCCCCTTAGGTGATTTTAGGAGTTCATTAAAAGTTAAAAGCTATATGCGAGTTGTGGGAAGGGCTACCACTTGGCCTTCCTAGGGTAAGAGCAACCCCATGGAGTGGAGAAGAAAATAAAAATGGACATGGAGGTGATTCAAAGGTCTTAGGACATCATGGAAGTGATTCAAGAAGATTTTGGAAGGACTCGGAGAAGTTGGGGCAGTTTCACCAAAATTAGGGTTCACATGCCTAGTCAGTGCACATGCCAAAACAACCACTGAGCTTTCGAAGGTGATTCTGAGAGCTCGGATGGAGTTAAATCAAAACAAAAATCACGAAATATAATTCCAATCCCTACAATATGGTGAAATTAATTTTTTCACAACACTTTGGTGCATTAGGTCTGCAAGCAAGTTTTCACACACACAAGTGGAGTACCAAATAAAACATATATTTTTTAGGGATAAAATGGAAGAATAAAGAAATCATATCTCCACCAATTAGATTTAAAATGATATTTAAGTTAGGATCATATAAATTTTCATCAAAAAGGTCCATTGGGAGTTCAAGTTATTGTCATTTCAAGTTGTCCTCTTGGAGCGAGTTCGAGAGTTAGCCAAATTTTGGGAGGACATGTTAGCTTCGGGAGCATGGAAGGATTTTTGTCCCTCATGTCCCTCAAGGCCTAGGGACATAAAACCTTTAAAAATGTTCCCAGCCCCCATATGATCTCTAGAACCTCATGTGACCTTCATGATCGTCGATTCGATCCCGGGTGCTTGTGAGCTCAAATTCCCTACCATCGGATCATCACTACGAGTCAACTCCAAGAGCGCCATGGAATTTAATGTCCCTCATATACCTCAAATTTCAAGGAAATAAAACCTTGGAAAATGTGCCCAAACCTCTAAGGGAAACTTCAGGTCACCCATGTAACCCGCTTAGCCCCTCGGGCTTTAAAGTTGATTTTCTAGCTCTCACTCCCTGTCGTCAGATTGTCACCACGTGTTACCATCTTGCTCACCATGGAAATTGATGTCCCTCACATCCCTTTGAGGTGAGGGATGTGAGGGTCAAAAAATGCACCCAATTCCAACTCCAAAACTTGAAATTTTTCTAACTCTTGGTTGCTTAACTGTTTCTCCATTGTCAGAAGAAAGTTGCAGAGAACACCTAGTCCACCATTGTTCTTCCGAACCAGATCCACCATGGAAAAAAAACCTTCCAGTCCATGAATATGGACATGTTTCAAAGAATATATTTATAAAAATATCCAGAGGAACAAATAATCAAAGAAAAGATTGAAGGAATTCTTCATAAACCTCCATTACTCGTGAAACGAAGATTCGAACATATCTTGCAAACCGATGCACGGATTGACAAACCATCTATTGCTGAGTTATTCTCTCTTGAAGGCCATTAAAAACTCATATTCAAACCTCTTGTTCATAGAAAGGAATGCATATAGCAAATAAATTTCACTTTGACTCCACGAAAAAAAGCTCAATTTCCGTCAAACCGGAAACCAGATCGAAGAGAAATTTCACTAGTGAGACAAGAAGCAAAAACCTATCGCAATGGAGTTGATTTCATCACGAATAGAGAAAAAAACCAGACCTAAAAATTTCAAGCTCCATTAATGGCCGCCATGACATAGTAGTGAAAAAATCAATGAGCTACCTCTCCACTTCTCAAGGTTCTAGTGGGTGAAATCGCGCAAAATTGGAGGGAATGATCATTGAAAAATATAGTTTTACATGAAATAGTTTTGTGCCTCAAAGTCCCTATTTTTAATGGATATGGAGGGCTTTTTTAATCATTATTCTTCCCTCTTTGAATAATTTTTCAAATTCTCGAAGATCCGGTAGGGTGAAATCATCCAAAATTTAGAGGGAAGGGTCTCCAAAAAATCTAGTTTCTCTCAAACTAGTTTTTGCACAATGAAGTTGTCAGTTTATCAAGATATGAAGGACTGATTTTTATCAATATTATACCCTAGTAGCTCCATACCGAAGCTCTTACTAGGCATAAATTTTAATTTTTCATTTCTGAGCTTTTGGTAAGTGAATCATGATGAAAATTGGAGCACGAGTTCGTGACGAAGAGCCGAATCCAAAATAGTTGTTCCCATCACAAACAGAGGTCATTTTCACCATTTAATAAAAATAGCATATGTTATACTTCCTCACATGCTATAAATGGTGAGCCCCACTAAATTACAAGTTCAATCACTTAGGAAAATCTAGAAAAGGGGTAAAATGGAAAGTAAGACAAAAATGACTTCTTCCCAAAATAGTAGGTCCCCAAATAATAACCTGCTAAAAATAGAAAGGTTCTAAAAATAACAATATCTCGGGAACATAGGAGGTTGTATTATGGTTGAAGGTTCAAAAGGTGAAACTAGAGCAAGACAGGTGATATGTCCTAGAATAGCAGAGCATGGGCTCATATTCTAAAAATTACAAGTTGTTCTCAAAGGGAAAGTTTGGCACAATGGGACATAGAGGGATGATCATTCAGGTCAACACCATCATTCTAGATCATCCATGGGCATTGATCATAAGTAATTTAAGGTCCACGTTAGGGAACTAGACAATGTTTTTTGACACTCACTACATAGTTCGGTTCAGAGGTATATCATACGCAGGCTAGGAGTTGCGGTCATCAGTGGAACATTTCATTCAACTTGGCAAACATTCATGAGCTAATTTGAAGGAGTTTCTTAAGGTGCAAGGAGTTCAAATATTCAAAGTCTCATTGTACTTGAGTTTTCAATCAACAAGGATCTGTAGACTCTATGTTCTAATTTTGCGTTGAGGGTTTGCACTTTTTGATATGTCTTAAAGTGACTTTAGAGACATGATGTAAAATTTAAGTCACCTTATTTTTATAAAAGGGACTTAATATTCGAATAGGAATATGAATAGTCTAAATTCAAAATGAGGAATATGAAAGAGCATCAGGAAGATGAGGAGTCAAGTTTAACACTATAAATTGTAATGAGCTCTTCATTCCAAGGGGTTCTAATTTTGAAATTCTTCTAGCTGGTTGTATTCTTGTAAGTTCATGAGATATATTTTGCTCACTTGTGAGTGAAAAGAGTTAGCCACTTTTCCCCTATTCTCAATGTCTTCCATTCTCATACTATGTACAATTTTTGCTTGAGCATCAATACAAGAAGAAGGAGTTTCGAGCCTTTTTTGACTAAGGGGTTTACTTGATACTTTTTGTTCATTAAATTCTAATTGGTCTTGTTGTTATTTGTAGTATTGTTTCTTCCTAATTTTAATGCATGTGATGAAATTTCTAATTAGTGTGTTCAGGAATATGATTTTCTACCTGCAACATTAGTTCTCCTACCTCTTTTCTCACTCCCCTTTCCCACTCTTCGGATAAAGTATTCCCTAGCAAGAGATTGCTAGATTTTCCACAAGGTCAATGGAATGCCCTTGTTGGATCCCCAATCGAAAGGCCACCACAGAAATTCACTTTCACTTAGGTATGCACATACAATAGTTGCATCGTTATGTAGAGGGACTTAAAATCCTAGAGCATTGGCAAGATAACCACCACTTTGTCCCTGTAAAATTTTATTCGCCAACACCCTGACAACATAAAAAGCAATGGTGATATCGGAGAGTGAGTACCTATATAGTTGTGTTGTATGATTGGTTACTTGCTTACGTGATGGTTATGGTTATCTAATGTGTTGTTATATTGATTGTAGGTGATGTGTATTAGAGTTTGATTATGGACACATCTATCTGCACATTAACGTGGAATGTGTTGATCGACATACTTGTGGGTGGAGGGATGTTAGAGAGAATAAAAAATAGTGTGGGAGAACATGCCCATTTATTTTAGCATGTAGCCATAGCAGAAATGAAGAGTACCATGCTACTGAGTGAGAGGGATGAGGCACTCGAGGAGACACAATGAGATAGAGAGTCACAAGTGGAGGTCTTTCGCATAGAATGTGTTTGCATAATTCCTTGCATTACTGAGTCACTTGTGAAGCAGCTTTTACATATAACACGCTATTGTGTAGGAAGGTTGAGATATATCAAGGTCACGATCAGCGATGTAGAGTTAGCGGTGAGGTTTCAAGTTCGAGAGTTCTTGTAGTAATCAAGAGTGAAAATGATGAGGAGATATGAGTTGTATTGTTATATTTGATGTTGGGAGTTTCCCCATTGATGAGATGTTTTTTTAACTATTATTGTAATTAAGATAGATGTATTGACATATGATGATTTTGTTCATGTGTATTGATGTGATGATGATGTATGTGATTGTTGTTGCTACAGATGATGTGTTAAGTGTTATTTGTATGTGTTGAATTGATTTGTAATGTATAGTTGTTAGTAATGTGTAAAGTGATGATGATATAGTGTAGATGATAATAAATGATATCGTGATGAATGATCAATTGTCGTGTAAAAGTATGATATAGTCGGTATAGTGTAATGAAGCGTATGTCATTAAATGAAGATATGGGGAGATTAATGATGCCCCCCATCATATAAATGATGAGGTTCATTTATATAATACCACTAATAGTCAAGAATGAACCATGTAATACAAGAATACATCATCGGAAATGATTAGATAGAATGCGCTAGATGAATCAATAGAGCACGTGAAGAGAGGTTCTTATTATAATGATCCCTTAACTAAAATAAGATTATTATAGTGTAATCTAATGCTATAGAAGCGAGAAAAATAACTAAATAAAAGACACTTAAAATATAGAAAATACACCCAAACAAACTAAGCTAGAAAAATGTGAAACCATAATACCCATGAAAACTTATATAAGATGTCGAATGTTCTTGCGGACTCGAGCTTGAGGATTTGTTCATCTAGAGTCTACTATCGCCTCTCAAGAAAGTGTACTCTTTGAGACTTCTCCTTCATTAGATCAACTTTTTATACCCTCAAGCTTCATTAAACTAAGTTTTAATCCATCAAGTAATCTTAAGTATAAGGAAAAAACATCATCATCTATACGCTTTCAAATCAAGTTGACATTTAAACCTTCAGCCACAAAACCTACTAACGAGAAAAATCACCGCATTTATTTAATTAGATTCATTACTCCTAAAGAAGTTGATCGTGTTGGTTTTCAAATAGGACTTTTAGAAGAGCAACAGTCAGGGGACAAGAAGTCCCTCCTCTTTGATGGGAGAGGTTCCCTTATTCAGAAACGAACTTATTTACAAATGTACAAAATATTATTTTATGGTTGAACTTGGATATTACGAAAGTGTTTTCCACAAGGATCATCAGTTACAAAAGGACTGAGGAAAGGGAATAAGAGGATGAGCAGAATAGCAACATTCAGAATTATAGATAGCAGAATAATTCTTTATGTATGCGGAGTTTCAAGGAATTTAAGACAAGATCATTTGCATTGGCTGAATAGGATTAAATTTAAAGACACAAAGTTCTGTAAATAACCTTCTTCAGATTCATTAATCAAGGACACAAAGTTCCTTCTTGGTTATACAAGATCGTTGTATTTGCAAAACCGGACAGTATGCAATCAGAGAGACTAACAAATTAGAGACAAAATGATCTTCACAATATTAAATGGAAAACACAGAAATAGCAGAGATCAGATAGACAATGAATAGAAAGCCCTTTTGTATTGATTTCTTTAAGATCTATTTACACTTTCAGAAAATATGCCAAGTTCTTCCTCTTTGCGAATGGCGTAGAAATGCCATTATATAGTTTGCAGATCAGTTACTCTTCGTAACCGTTTCTTTAATCAAGAACCGTTAAGGACTGCCAACCGCAATACCTCAACCTATTACAAAGAAAACTGAAAAAGAAAGGGAAGAAGAGAAACGCATGGGGAAGAAGACAGGTGGCCGGTCACTGAGAGGACCCACCGTCTTCAGAAACCGCTTCTTGAATTTCTTTAACGTCTCAGCTATGTCTTTGCCACGAGGGACACACCAGACGTTTCATCTTGAAGATGACAATGGATATCTTTGAAAACTGATGTAAACGGCGTCTTGAAAGCTTCGTCCTTCTGCCAGCTGTCCTTGAAATTTGATCTTCGCAACTTAAATTCAAATTTAGCACATTCGGGTCGAGCGGGAAAAACTAAGTATGAATTGCATTAGGTTCACTTGGGACATGTGAGACGCGAATGCGCGAAACACGAGGCTCGGCCGATTCGGACGAAACAGGGAGAAGACGCACAAATGCATTTTGGGACATTTGGGACGAAAATGCGCGAAGGACGCGGTCCGGGCGAACCGGCCGAAAATGGAACAGTTTGCATTTTTTGATTTGGGACAAAGAGCTCTGAAGTACGCGACTCGGGAGTTTCGGCCGAAAATGGGACAGCGTGCACTTTTTAACTTTGGGACATTCGGGACAAAAAGTTCCGAAGGACGCGGTTCGGGTGAATCGGCCGAAAATGGAACAGAAGGCCCGTTTGGACTTGGGACATTCGGGACAAAAAGTTCTGGAGTACGTGGTTGGGTGTTTGACCGATCAGAGCAGAATGCACTTTGGAACTCGGGACAGTTGGGATGAAATCGGGTGAATCAGCAGAAAATGGAGCAGAGTGTACTTTAAGTTCGAACTTGAGAAATTTGAGACAAAGTTCTGGAGTACGCGACTCGGCGGTTCGGGCGAAATGGAGCAGAGCGCACTTTTGAAATTGGGACATTTGGGACAAGAAAGTGCGAAGTACGCGGTTCGGGCGGTTCGGCCGAAATTGGAACATCTCGCATGTGCAGTAACTTCGGGACACTTGGGACAAAACTTCCTGACGGGCCCGAAAATGGGACAAATTCGGAGGTTTCGGCCGATCGGGGAACAAAATGCACTTTCGTACTTGGGACAGGTGGGACAAAAATGTCCGACAGGCCCGAAATACTTACAGAATGACCCAAAACTTAGATTTTAGACTTCCAAGAGACTTTTTCACACCACCCATTTCGGCAAAAGACACTTAGACTCAAAATTTTGAAATTTTTACTTTTGACAGAGCGGGGAATTTTGAGTGGACAACAAGTCGCAACCACCTCGATGTACATTCACCAAATTTCCTATTGCCCCACAACTCATATTACAACAACTTCTTGAAAGAAATCTTATCATGCTTCCTCCACCGCTTGAATTGGATCCATCACGACCAAAAGGAAGAAATTACAATGAAAAATTTCTATGTGACTTTCATTGTTATGTGGGGCACTCTACCAATATGTGTTTCAAACTCTACACCATCATCCAAGATCTTATCAATAATGTCAATAATAATAAGATTGAATTTCCAGAGGCTATAGACTCTCCACAAGTTAATGAAAATTGTAATATCAAAATATTTAATAACCAACCTCCACAACACGACAAGAAAACTGTTGATTCATTATCTAATCATACTTATTGCATAATGCCTCCACCTACATTGGGGCCCTTGATTTCTTAGTTTCTAACACTGATGTTCTCCACCAATTATTTCTTTCTCTGACCACAAATATCATGCCAATTTTACTTCTAATCACTTACATATTAATGCCTCTATTGGAGCGCCCTAATAAATAATACCGAGGTTGAACAATCTTGTCCCATTAACGCATGTTCTATTCCACTTCTTGATGTTATCGGTTATACGTGTTCACAAATCTTCTATCCAATGAATAATTCCTATGTCGTCGTCAAACTTTATGTTACGGTAGGTCCTCTCACTATGCTTGTACCCTTTCTCATTGGACAAGAGGTCAATGGTTACGAAATGCTCTTAGGTCTTAATTGGATTCTTAGGTCTTGGTCCATCATCTCTATGAATCATTTGTGACTCAAATTCATTCACAATAATCAAGTCATTTCTATCGTTGGTGTGCTACATCTTCTCCATGGTTGTCATCTCCTCGAGGTTGGTCAATGCATATCCTACGTCATCTAGTACATTCGTGCAATCTATGTTACTTAAAGTGTGATCTACTCCTTTACCATCTACATGGCCTCACCACTCTACTAGTCCTATACACAAGTATAGGTCTATTCCTCATATAGTTATTGCATCTTGACATAGGTCACTACCTCATTTTATTCCCCGCAGGTGTCCATCACCTCCGTGCTCAGATTCTCATCGGTCTCCATAACATACACATTTTGTTGCACCTACACACTCATCATATATTCACCCATCGCATGCACATAGAATTCACTCACCTACACAACACCTATCTACTATACCACCACTATTAGCACATGGCCATGTGCTTTCATCACCACCAACATTAGATGAGGGACCTTCATCCTTCACTTTCATTGGTTATTTCTTTCACTCACACACACTTGGGGCATAACATTCACACATCCCCCACCATCCTAACATCAACACATGTTTCATACTCGCATTATCAACCTCCTAGCATAGGCATCGTCATCTACACATTAACATTGTCATTTCCTATGATGCACTCTTGTGCTTTGGTTCACACTTGATTGTTGAGGGCATTCTATATACATGAACCCCACACACTGCACAATAGTCACTACACATTAGGCACCACATATCATCACATGATCCTACATCATCTACACATTGTACACCACATTACAAGATATAGACATTGCACATCTTCATACATTCTACATTTTACATCCTACATCTTGTCCTACATACATCACCCCATAACTATCACATATTGCGTGTTTTTACACCTCATACATGACATCTACACATCTTAGGTCATCTACACATACTACATTACATATTGTTCATCCTACCACACATAGTACGTATTTTACATATTCACTTATATGTGTTACACTCACTACCGATGACACACTCTAGTTTTTTTTTTGCGGTCCATAATGAAGCTGTTGAGGGTATACAACACAAATGGACCACATCACACTCACATGTTCATCATTCAATCTTATTTTTCTCATGCAACATTCCTAGGATTAGTGATATACGCTTTAGGCTATATGGTCACTTCTTCTAGCATCATCTCATGATAGGCTACATCATCACATTTGCTTACATTGTTTAGTGGTATACGCTTTAGGCTAAATCACCACTCTTTTCTACTCATCTTGTCATGATATATGCTTAGGCTACAGAGTCACACACAGTTCATCTCTATGTCACATATATCATCAATAAAAACTCATCACAATGTGCAACACATAGTTTGACCATTTCCCGATGATGCACTCTTATTTAAGGTTCATTCTCGACAAATGATGGGGAATACTAAATGAACCTCACTACATACAACTTCCATTCACTCGAGGGGCACATGGCTCCTATCATTCACATTGCATTCCATTCCATCCTTCCATAACATACTACATTTTATGGTTGCACTTACTCACATACTCTTTCTTTTACATGTTCACTTTATTACACATGCTAGATAGATATCTTCTATGTCATTCTCTTCTCCATACACACATGCATTCACATCCTTTTCTAGTTGTGATCACAAATATAGAGCTTCTACATGCGTCACGATGCTTAATACACTACCTACCTGGGAATCCACATTCGTACACTACGAGGTGCTATTATCTCATTTGTACTTAGCACTTTCCATTATCAAAGTTATACATGCTTTGACATACTTGCTATTTTCCAACATGCTAATAGGTTCTTCATGTGCAACATTTGTTATGTAAGGATATTTCTTCCATACTTGTTTGTTGCATTGTTTTCTCTTGTTTTCTATTGTATGTGGGCCTTGGACGTTTGTTTAGTGTGCACACTTGCTTGATTGTTTTGCAACCACTGCGGCCTTGAGTGTCTTGTGACATCGTGAGTGGTGTCCCATGTTTACAACCCTTTGTGCGGCCTACATTGTATTTTTGGGTGTTTACATTGTCGCACTTTATGTTTTAGCATACACATTATTTGTTTGGCTTACACTCATTTTTTACATGCATGTTCATATTAACACTTGTTTTCTAGTCACTTGTTTTGTGTGTGCCTTGGTCTTTACCAAGTATATTCCCTCCCCGCTACAAGGAATAGTTTCAGGTATACATGATCGACCCTCTTTTGGGGTCACATTCTCCTATCTGTGAAGTCGCATGCACCCCAAAGAGGGGGGCATCATTTGGGTTTACACATGGTACCGTTATAGTTCATGCTAAAGTATTTGTCCATGACATAGTGGATTCTACAATGAGTGAGTTCAAACTAGTCTAAGAACTCCATACACAATTAATTTTACAGGAAACATTTCCTTAGCATTATGGGGAGCAATTACAGTTTGAGGAACATTGGAATTTCCTCCCTACACTTCTTTGGCCAGTGGTGTCGGATCACCCAAAAAACCGAGATAAGAAGACAAAGATCTCTTCACCAATCTCAGGAAGCAGTTACAAGTTGGAGAATAACACAAATTTCTCCCTACACTTCTTTAGCCATAGTGGCGTGAGATCGCCCAAAAACTCACGCACTTCACCGACAGTTATAGGTATCCTTTCTATACTCTTTTATCTCATCACGGATTAGGTGCACATGTTCCTTTTTCATTGTCATTTTCATACTATTTTTACATGTTTCTTTACATATATACATGCATTTTTACACATATACATGCGTATTTGACTACTTGATTGTCTTCTCTTTTGCAAGTCCATTTGTATGGGAAGAAAGTAGTCAACAACAATAACACACATATGGTGGGTACATCACACACACGATACTAACCATGTAGGTACACTACACACATTGGCATCTACACATGTGTTTTCACCCTAGGTTCACTTTCATCACTTTTTTACACTTTTACATCTTTAGTCTCCATGCTCCATCTTTTTGTCACTCCACGATTTGTCTAGTCCTTGGCACATTTGCTACATCACTCTACATGGATTATTAGGTACGCATCTCTATCTACTTTATGTTACCAAGATTTCCACTCACCAACATAAAGTGGGGAAAATGTAGACACAAAATCACACACTTTGAGTCATTATTTAGTCCCGGTCTCATAATACTATTCATATGGTTCTTAAGTGAAAAGAGTAATAATTAACCCATGTCTTTGGCCATTTTTTACATTGCTTGTTGTCGTATTTTCGATCTTACACCTACACTTGCCTAGTCTATTGTCATTCTACATTTTTCCTATTTTTGACTAGGGTGCCCTGATCCTCTTTGCAATTTACTATCACCTTTTGAGAAATTTCTATCTGTTTACACTTTCTATCTTTTTGGTGGTCACATTTTTTAGGTTAATTACAAAATTATAACAAGAGAACCATATAAATATAAAGTTATGTGACCATAATGAGGGACTAAACACTAAGCATCTATTATCACCATTATAGAGTTGCATCCATCAAAGGAATCTAAAGCTACATTTGCATCCATCTAGCTACATCATAAGGCACACAAGGCTAGTTCATCCGTGTTACACTTCATAGCAGGGGAGTTTATTGTTTCCATGCACACATTTACTACATTATACATCTAGTTATTTTCTACTTGACAAAGTGTGTCTCGCACAAGAGCACTTAGACGTAATTCACACACACACACACACACACACACACACACACACACACACACACACACACACACACACCTAACAACTACCTAAAACTACATTAGGTTCTAAGATGTAGTGCAGTGCTCAATGATAAGTCCATCTATTTGGCAAATGAGGAAAGTCGATCACTTCATATGCATCTTTCGTTTTTAGGGTTTTGATGCTTTGTTTGGGGTTTTGCAGGTGATTCTCTCATCTCCTATTCACGGTGACATCCGCAGCATAGTTCAATGACATTAGTGTGACTAGAAGAGAACACATGCGAACATCAAGTGATACCTCATAGGAGGTTTTTTGGCCATTTCCGCAAATCAAGGTGCCTAGAAATCATACCACAACGCCCATGGGACGTCCCTATCCGTTTCTAGGTTTGTAGTCCATCGTCAAATAGCTCAGATTTGTGCTTTCTTAGGATTTTGTGCGGTTGTTTCCTCCTCTTGTTCCATTGGTCTACAATGTGACACAATCCCACGACATCGACAAATCAACTAAGGCTTCTTTTCTCATCCCTTCTTGGACATTAGGTATCATATTTTCTAGCTTAGTTTCTTGGGGTATTTCAATATTTTATTACTTTATTTATGCGATTATTTTATGCTCATATTGCATTAGATTACACTAGAAGATTTTTGTTTTAGTTAATTAATTGTAAACTACATAAAACTCTATGATGTAGCCTATCGACCGAGTGGCTCATCATGTGTTTTTTTCCTATAGGCAACAAACTATTACGTGAGCCTAGCGATCGCTAGGATATTTTTATCTTCTTTTATCCGCAAAAAATAAAAATATAGATTTATAATACAACATTAATATAAACATGATATAATTATGCTAACCAACACACCGTTGTACAAGATAATAAGCTAGTGAAATAGTAACGAGGCTCTATATGTTAAATAGCCTCTGCCCTGTATGGATGCCTATACTCTAAAATTATTTAGATCTTTAATTTATTAGTTTTCTATGCAGAGGTATTCTTGGACCTGCCTGAAATCAAATCGTGTATACTATGTTAGCAAAAATAACTATTCAAGTCGAAACTGTGGTTTTTTTGTGGAACCGTCATGGGGCAAAACACCATGAGAAAAAAGCTAGTATCTTGACGTGTTGGTTCCAACACCTCCAAAAATCAAAGCGATAAGGATGATTTGGTTCTTACTAGTAGGCAATGGATAACAAAGCGTATAATGGGAAAAGCTAAATTCCACGAGAAAAATAAAAGGGCCAAAAGGAAACTAGGGAAATTATTCAAACCTCACCAACGAGTTTCTAGTGCCAAAGCATTTAGTAATCTAGTTGGAGGGTTGCAAGACATCAAATATTACATATGTAGGTTGGTAATTCGATGTATGTACCATAGAATGCAATTTATTGAATAATTCAAGGAATTTTTATTTTTGTAAATACTAAATGAATAGTAAAAAAAAAAAAAACCTATGATTTGACATTATAGCTCATATCATTTAAAGGAACCCCTTTCACATATATTTAGATTTTTTTAATTTGGGTATTTTCAATTTTCTAGAACTACAAAATTTAGTGCTCCTTTTTCTAATGTTGTTTTTTATAATGCTTTGTGATAGAACATAAAATTACACAAAGTAATTGAGTTGAAAAATTTACATTCCAAAATTTTAAGTATGAACACAACCCAATTTTTGAATCCAAAGAAAAATTCTATTTAAAAGAAACTTAAAAAGAACATCTTATACTAATTTTCAATCAGAAATGGAGAAATATCAGTCTGCACTATGAAACAATTGAATGAGGTTTTTTTTTTTTGGATTGTAAGATTCGTACCAATTTCAAGATATGCTAATTAAGCATAATTAATTCAGAGAAGAAAGGTACCTATATAGTTTCAATCATGTAGGTTGCGTGAAAACTCTTTGCCCTTTGGAGCCCTCTTTTCCTCTCCCATGTGTGTTAGTTACCTTCGGAGGAACCAGTTGCAGGTGTGCAGACCCTTTATCAACACATGGCTATACCGAATGGAAGACACAATGTGGATAGAGAAAGAAAAACTTAGCAGAAGCGCACAATATAAAATATGATACATTAGTATTTTCTGAAGAAAAACCGGGTTTATGAAATTCAACAAAATATACCTCTCACAAGGGAACAAAATGGAGAAACCATGGAGGAATCGTCGATAGACTCTGCATCTGAATAAAGAGAATCCTTTCCATCTAGTAATAATAAATCTTGGGAGAAACCACCACAATTATTGAAGGCACAACATGGATAGGCCCATATCCTGGCATGAATGGTGGGATGCAGGGAAACATACTAGAATGGGATGTTATAAAAAAGATATACGAGATATACAAAATGCTGAATATTTGGGCGTAGCTTCCTGAGGAAAGAATGGAATTGCAAAACACACTAAATATAGTTTTGAGAAGGAAACAAAATGGAAGAGAAAAAGGAAAAGACTCTGCATCTGAATCAAGAGAATCCTGGACATAGGTTGTGCTATTTTGTTGGACATTGCTTCTGTTTGGTCATCATTGATTTGCAATTTGTTGGAAGGATTTTTCTTCTTGGTGCATAAAAATGTGTTATGGAAAAGGAAAATACCTAGAGGACACAACGTAAGTGTCAGAGGTAATTACAAAATTTGAGACAAGATTATGGCATTTTATTGAATTCTTTCCCAATATATAAATCAAACACATAGTCCACTACAGGCATGAACGTGACAACTAAGCTGAAGGGGAATTTACAAGAATTTATAGTAGCTGCCACATTGGGGAATTTACCAAAGCAAATATGGATATCATCAACAGGAGATGCAAGCATTACATGAAATCATAGGCCTAAAACTTGGCGTATGGGGAACAAAGCTATGCCTAAACCTAAATTCCAAAAAAAGTAATGCATGCCTTAAAAGGAAAATAGTGAAATGAGGCAAACCTGTGCTGCACTTCTGGAGTAGTTGCAGAGGAATCTTCCAGTATGAGGTGGCAATATAATATTAAAACCAAAAAAGGAAAGAATTAACCATGATAAAATAATAATATGGAACAAATGGCTGCGGATGGAAAGGCACACATATGAATGAATGCCATGCTGATTAAACAGGATGCTGACAGTGGGACATGAAGAAAGTCGACGCAATCATAAGGAGCCATACAAGCAAAGCAGGTGGGCAAAGGAGGCCGGAGAAACCTGGTCAAGCTTGAGAGCGTCGTCGTCGAGATGTAACTGAAGGGTAGCCACGCCTTCGACATAAATATCTAGACTTATTTTCCTGTTATTTTTTTAGTCGATACTTATTAAATAACTTTAATTAACTTATCTCAAACTAGCAATCACACTTGAGTAGTGCAATGAATACGTCGAAATGGAGGAGTAGAAGAGAAACAATGGTGACAAAAGATGGGTGATGAAGAAGGGGTTTTGTTTATCGTGTTTATGTCATGGTTGTAACAAGGGAATGCTTATGTAGGTAAATGGTGAAGGTGAGAACTACATCTACCATGGAGGACACATGACAATTACATTATTGTGTTTTTAATAGAAGGTAGCATTGAATGGCATCGTTAGAAATAAAGTAGAATAATGCGTACATACCATCTTACATGGTAAATGAAAAACCTCACATCATTGCCCATAACTTACACATTCTCTCTCTTTAAAGAGAATCTTAATTATGCAGATCATACATAATTGACCACATATGAAATATGGTAGCAATGCTTGACTGAATACAAATAATAATTCGCCACCAGTAGGCGTCCACCTTTGAAGTTGCCTTTGCTGGAAAGTGTCAAAAATTGACAATGTTTTTCCGAGCAATTTTTTTCCTATAAATATTTGGAGTTTCTCTAGCATAATTTTTGCAAACAACATGATTTAATTTTCAGCTAGCTCTTTCCCAATGACATCTTGAATTGGCATAAGTCCATTTTGAATTTTTTTATGCCGCCGTGTTCATTGTCAATAAATATGAAAGAAGAAAATGACGAAATAAAGGAAAAATAGCGAGTGTTGTGTTTCATAAGTGTGCGTTTTTATTCGAGAGTGCGTAAAGCGGTTAGATTCCTAAAATTTGTTCCAAAGTGGAAACTATTCTTCACAATATTTATGTCGAGGTGCCACTTTACATCTCTCCCCATGGGATTGGATAACAATATAACCGTTGTAAATATGCTACTTATTCGCTTCCCTATATATATATATATATATATATATATATATATATATATATATATATATATATATATTCGCACGAAACCTCAACTACTTCTTTGAATATATGTATTCGTGGTGACTTTGCATATTTATTGTCAAAGGTGGCCCCCTTTTATTGATTTGTCGGTATATATATATATATATATATATATATATATATATATATATATATATATATATTTTCGCATGAAATCTCAACTACTTCTTTGAATATATGTATTCGTGGTGACTTTGCATATTTATTGTCAAAGGTGGGCCCCTTTTATTGATTTGTCGGTAGGTGTCCACCTTTGAAGTCGACGTTCTTAGAAAGTGTCAAAATGCGCAATGTTTTCCGAGCAAACTTGCTTCTCAGACAATATTATTTTTTACTTCGCCAAAATAAATAAATAACTATTTGGATTCTCTCTGGCGTAATTCTCAAAAACAACACAATTTAGTTTCCTAGCAACATTTGAATGGGTTCTGTAGATCCTTGCACAAAATAACGAGAACCCCCTGTGACGTTCACAAAAATATCAAGCGTCGTCTTTTGATGGTATTTCACACTCAGAAACAAGTTTGGGAAGAGCTAGTGCGACACAAAGTATGGAAGTAGAGGACGTTAAAAAATATGTATGTGGGTATGTTCAACTTCGTGGTAACATCGAAAGTGGTGGTGCAAAAGAAATCTGTAACCAGGGTAGAGACGGGGAAGATGAGGATTGGAGAATATTTCCAACATGCGGTGTCGCTTTCTCCATGAAGATCGAAATGCGAGTTTCGATCTTCATATGGTCCTCCTCCTTGTGGTAGGCAATGTCGGGAAGTTCGGCCAAGCGGATGTTGAGGGCGAGAAAGGCCAACAACCGGGCATAACTCACTTGTTTTGCAACATTGTATCTACTCGTGCTTATTACAATTACAGAGAAGTCGTGGTATGCACAAAGACGCTTTACAAATTCAACTGCAGGGATGAAATGTGCAACTCTAGCGTAGAAACTCATGTGCGATTGCTAGTTTTACCACATTGATATCATGCGTAGAGAAGGAAATCACCAAATAGAAAACAATTTTTACAAATTAAAAATATGAAATGGCAGAATTTTTAATTTTTAATTTTTAGCAATAAAATAACAGATTTAATAAAATGTAACTAATTATTTTAGGCCGACTAAACTGTTCTCCATATGGAGAAGAAAACAAGGAGTGAATTTTTGGTGGCGGCTATGATCAATTAAATATTGAGTAACATATGTCGACTTAAACATATACCATTTATGAATAAGTGTATCAAAACGTACATTAAAAAAATTTGAAAAATACATTATGTTTAAGTTTCCACACACAGAAAGAGATCCTTCAAACAAATACAATTTTTTAGGCATGAAGCCAGGGCGACTTGGCTTCGCGAACATGTGTCTCCAGCTTGTAGAAGAAGATCCGATGGTTTTTGGGGTTATCAAAACCATCCAAATGAAATTTTCGGCAGTGAAGAGCACCCAGCTGGAATTTAATTTGGTATGTCCAATTTTCTGTATATACTTGTTCATGGAATGAATTCTTCCAAAGGAAAAAGGTTCTGTTAATTGATTGCAATTTACACAGGCCCAGATCGCACAATGTTAAATTTGTAAATTTAATTTACGGTTTTGTATAACAGAGATTGATTTCTGATTCTAATTATAGTCCATAATGGTGCCTACCAGAAATTTCTCTCTCCCATTGTACTGTCGGACCACGTGTGTGGTCAAGATCATCGCATTTTAACTGTATTGTACGGTTTAAAATTTAGGCAGCTGTAGAGAATGGCAGCTTGAAAATTTAGAAAATTGTATAATTTTTTAAATAGTCTTTTACAAATATATATAAAATATGTGAAAATATACAGTTTATTTATATTTTTGTAAGGAAAATATAAAAAATATGTATATTTTTTTATAATACAGTCTTAATTAGGTGGTTAAATAATTGTGACTTGAGAGGTACATATAATTTGAAATTAGATTCTATTATGATAACATGTGATTGGGGAATTTCAAATTATATGTGCCTGTCAAATCAAAATTTATTGAGAACCTAGCTCTTTGAAATGGCTGTAATATTTTTTAAATTATTATTTTTATGATATTTTCATATATATATATATAGTTTTATAAATTTTCAGCCCATCATTATCTACAACCACCAAAATTTTATTTTAGTATTATAGAGTTAAAATCACAAACAATGACCCAAAGCCTTTCCAATTTTATTAAAAGACTCCATATAACCAATAAAATTGTCTTGACATGATGACAGCTTTGAATGGGATGATTACAAATTAGATGATGTGGCAGCGTAGTGTAAAGCAGGACTTTAGATGATCAAGTTAGACTTTAGATGATCAAGTCATTGGAAGGTTGTTGCTTAGAGTTTGCCTTCTGCTTCCAAAGATCAGTTTATTGAGAAGGAGATAAAAGAATAAGTCAAATTTTGAAAAATATAGTATTACCTTTCACCATTCATTTGTGGAAGGGGGTTGTTCGGACTTTGACTTATTCTTTTAAAATAGTTTTAATTTTTTTTTGTGAATAGTAAAGTGGCAAAGATAGAATAGCGATAAGACTTAAAGTAGGGTGGATAATTTATAATGATATTCAAATTTAATATGACTATAATTTGAAAGTAAATAATTTAACAGCTTTGTTTGAAAAAAATTCAAAACAATGATTTTAGTGAACAAAATTTGTAGTAAAAATTTAACATAAAAAATAGAATTTTCTATAAGATTAATAAAACAATCTAAACATTTCTAATAACTTAGAACATTCTTATTAAGATTCTTAATCTTATAACATTAAAGACATACATTTGGACCGAGTCTTAATTTGAACGAGGTTTTCAAGTGGACAGAATGGAGTCCAAAAATCCCAAACTGTATAATAGTTGCATTTGAGTATTGTTCAATTTTATTCATTCTCATTATGTATTCCACAATATCCTTAGCAGCATACCGCCAGGCTGCTGCAGCTGCACAGAATCTCAATGGTGATCACCAAGCCAAGGTTCTATTCCCCCTCCTGCAGGGCCTTACTCTGCATACCTCGTATTTCAAGAAGAAGAAGAAGATGCCAAAGATGAGGATGTGCGCTGTTGGGGCTACTGTCAAGACAGTTATGTGAAAGAATTGCCTTTCCCTCAAGATAAGTGCTTAACAATCCTCTATTCCGCTGGCGCCGGGGAAACCCGCAGAATAGAACAGGACAGAGTGTATTTCATACCTGTTTTGGGGCAACCCATCTCCTCCAATTGCTATTATGTAGTCCGAGCTGAAGGGAAACACACAGGGTAAGATTTTATTTGTATTTGTTTATATCACCTCATAAATTTTCGTAGCCTGGACAGTTGCACTATTCTGTTCTGAGTTTTGAGAAACATTATTGTGTTAGTTCTTTACCAGGCCCTTTTAAGGTCTCCGTGTCCTGCTACTGCAGGCTAGCTTATTAGTTGTTGCGCCCTGTTTCAATAAATGATTCTTTTTATTAACTTAATGGTGTGCACAGATTGCTTGAAACCTGCTCCACTGAAGAAGATATGAGAACACTGTGCTGGTGTAAATATATCCATGACGTTCCTCCCAGACCTTTGCAACTGGGCAACCAATATCAACATATACAAATACTTTTAGGAACTTAAATTTCACTTCCAACAGCATAGTTTCTGATGGCTTCCCTCCAAAATTCGTCGGTAGAAACGGTTGGCGAGTGACGGGCAGGGGCTTGCGGGGCAAACATAGCAGACTTTCTCATGTTAATGGGGAAAATGCTTCCCTTAGGACACAATTGCCCCCTTTCGATTTCCCTATTTTTCAAGAAAGACCATATGTTGTTGTGGTTGGTGAGTGGTACTGCCCCTTTATCTTCATCAAGGAAATGGGTACAGGCTTGGATGATCCCAAGACACAGCTTATGGATTGTCCCTACTACAAAATGGAGCTGCATAAGTATTGGGAAGAGATACACTCTGTTCAAGTTCAGGCAGGAGAAAAGGATGTTTCTGTGAACAAAACAGTGAGGTTGGAACAAGGATTACTGTTTGGAGAGGAGGCGACTGAGGAAAGTAGAGATGAGGACGGAAGTGTTTGGTTTAAAGGCAGCGGGAAACAATATGGAAAAACTAATGGAGTGAGAATTAGCTGGCCTATAATAGCAAAAATGAAGGAAGACCATGGTAGAAATAGATCAGAACAAGGCGGGGAGAAGTAAGGGTGGAGAAATCATTCAGTGGCACTGCTTCTGCGACAAAGTTTGCATGTTATGTTGTAGTGGAGAAATATGTATTGAAAAGAATGGAAGGAGGCATTGTTCTCACTTATTCTTTCAGAAATTGCAACCACATTCAAGGAAAGTGGGAATAAAAGCTAATTATATCAGTGTATGGTATGATGTTTTAAAATTTTATCACAAAGAATAGTTTTTAGAACGTTATCATAGATGATTGAGTTTGGGCTTATTTTGATGGAGCTATATACCTTCATTCATGCACAAATGTTGGGAAAGATGGTTGAGCTTAGGCTTACACAAAATCTAATTAGATCAGTGTATGGTATGATGTTTTAAAATTTTATCGCAAACAATAGTTTTTAATAAACATGTTAATCTCTCAAACTATTATCCCCGATAAATGTTCGGGGATTTTATGGATGTCTCTTGATTTTTTTTTAAAAGAAAGAAAACCATTTACTCCAAAAGAGTCTTGACATTCATTTAAGGATCTTCAACCAAATCTTTGCCTCCTATAAAAATTAATATTATTATTTTTTTGTAATTTTCAAATTAATTAATTACGCCGAAAGCGTCCCCCTATGTGAAAGGCCTCTCTCGATCGTTCACGGCACAGGTTAAATTTGACAAATGCTGTTTGCATGTTTTTTTCAAACGCCTCATCTTCTTTTTCTTTTCCTTTTTAAGATTTAGTCTGTTAGAATAATGGCTACGTCTTCCAATTCCATTCTGGTTTACGAGTTCCTTTTATACCAATTAAATGTTTCTTCTATTGCCCGCATCCGTAATTTACACTTCAATATTTCTATTGATTGCTTGGAACACCCTTCAAAAGTTTTTGAATTAGTTACATTGTCATTTATTGTATGAATCAAAACTCTTAAAGTGCATCTACACACTGGCGTAGCTAGGGCATAGTCATTGCTATAGATTTGCAACGAGAACACATATTTTATTCTAAGCTGCAGAAGTTCCACAATGCAGTAATCTGTATTTACCTTAATCAAATACTTTCTTGCCCATGGCTTGTGGCAGAAATATCTTTACATAACTATGTTGTGTGTTTCATCGCATAGCCGAAAACATACATAGAAAGAGGAGAATGAATATGGGGACAAAAAACACACATGTAAATACTATTAATTAGAAAATCTGTTAAAGAAATTTTGTTTATACATTCCATGTTAGGAAACCACAGATTTAGCATAAATAAATACGCAGAAAGTAGAATAACAATTACCAGTTTACATAGAGATAGAGAAAAATAAAATATACAATATACCAAACATGCAAGAGACGAACACTGATTTATGTGGTAAAACCCCAACTAAGAGCTTAGGAAACATCCACGGTGCAAGATATCAAGCTTTATTAACTCAAGATGAACATATTACATGCGAACTCGTTATGAGAAACTGTAGATCTCCACAAAAATATATACACCTAATTGGGAAGTACAGTTAGGATTCCTCCTCCTAAAAATAGAGTGGAAAAATGCCATTAGGATTTTCCTTTCTAAAAATAGAATTCGATTGAATTTGTCTTTCTAGAAACAAGGGATTGACTCAATTTTTTGCTTCGGGGTTCTATAACATGTCACGCCCCCTGGATCCCCCTATGACAAGAGTGGGGGAGAAAGCCCCCTACACCCCCTTTAATAAGTGAGGTACAAATCGTACTGCAAAGGGATCCAAAATTTAACTTTGTTGGCACATATATAACATTCCACGGCTATGATTTGCACCTCTTATTGGCAGAATGCTTTCAATGTTATCTCGGCTCGCATCTTTCTTGAAAACATCTGAATTTTGTTTCCCATGCCTCATGTATTCTCATGTCCAACACAAATAGAGACTATATAGAAAAAAAAATCTCCATAATGGACTAAATAGTGACGTACTGTTAATAACCCGTAACACTTCCAACCTTCATGTCCCTATGTGGCATCTATGGCTAATCTGGCTAGGTGGATTATGTGGGAGTATAGAACCAACTATGGTAAAGTTGGAAGTTTGTGTTTCCATTCTAGTTGAATAATTTGTTGGTATTAGCAACTATAGAAAAATTAGATTCTAAATGAAAACCTAACTTACACCGACACTCTTGGACAGGTCTTGGAATATTGGGACAGAACATCAAAGGATCATGTAGCGATCAAAGTCACTCGTGGATTTATGTGAGGAAATACCGAGAGGATGCATTGATTGAGATTGATGTTCTTCGTCAAGTTGCAAAGTATGACAGATCCTTTTCTATTCACCTTGAAAATATTTGATTCTATATTTGGAGCTTGTTGTCTAAGTATTTGCTACAAGTACTAAAATGTTTTTTAGTATTTGCTTGCATGATCCCAGGTCATGTTGACATGGAAAAGTGTAAATGTAGGTCCAGTATTAATCTTGTGATGAACTTCCACCTAGTTGGAGGATTGAACTGATATAACAAAAAAAGTTTAGTAGTTGATTATTGTATTAATTTTGTGAAGTCAAGAATGATAGTTGGGGATTGAAGTGAAATTTGTAACAAATTTTTAAATTTGTTAGTACTCGAATAAAAGTGCAACTAGCCTTGTGGATGTTAAAAGTTCTTCTTAGTTGTAGGATTGAACTCTTAAGTGTCTTAAGACTGGTGTGGGTATATATATTAATTTGAATCAAGATTGTTCTATTCTAGGTAATAGTTGGTAGTTGGTTGCTTAAAATTTGTTAGTACTCGAACAAAAGTGCAACTAGCCTCGTGGATGTTAAAAGTTCTTCTTAGTTGTAGGATTGAACTCTTACGTGTCTTAAGATTGGTGTGGGTATATATATTAACTTGAATCAAGATTGTTCTATTCTAGGTAACAGTTGGCAGATGGTTGCTTAATTGCATTTCTTTCAATGCAAAATGAACACATAAATATATATTTTCATAGGTATGATCTGCATATTTTTTCTTTCACTCTCTGAAAATGGTATTATGTGTTAAGTATGTAATATCATATATTGTTGTTTACTTTAAGGTAATTTTGTAATAGTCATTTCAAATCTTTAGAGTTGGCTTTAGGTGATCTTCTATCTATGCGATTAATAATGATTACTCTTTCTTCATTTTTTGCATTTCTTCAATTTTACTAATCTTGGTTGTCAAATGTTTGATTTTAAACTCTTTTTTTGTATGACACAACCAAAGAATTTATGCCACTCTGGACCACCTCTTGGGTTCCTCAATTCTTCATTGTTTTCCCGAAATCACTAAATAAGGCTTGGACCTAGATTTGACCCCCTGTAACTGTTTAGAACTGTTACTTGGATCATTGAGGGAAATATATCGATCACTTAGATTGAACCCCTGGAATGTGTGTCCGGACTGTCACTTGGATCATTGAGGAAAATATATTTGATTAGGAATAATTTCCCAAGTACTACTGAAGATGACAATGTTAAATATTTATGAAATTGATTTGTTTGAGTACATTGTAGTCTATTGACCATATTGATCATAATCTCATTATGTCATCATACATGTGAAGAGCCATGTCCAATAGTATTACTGAACCCAAACACATGCAAACGATTGTTGGTTTAGAGATGGATGTTGTGTTAAAAACATAATAGAGTGACTTTCGTGCCCCCACCATTTTTTGAGCACCATTTAGTATTTTTGAAAACCCTTTGGTAGAAAGATAGCTAGGAGCATCTAGTTTGGGCTCCATTTTTTTTAGATTTTTTTAGCAAATATTTTTTATTTATGATTTTTCTAGTACAAAAATTTTATGTTTTGAAAAATAATGGAGCTCCGACCGTGCCCCCTAACTACCTCAAAAATATCAAAAATTAGATTTTTTTTTTTTAATATGTATAGAATTATGCCTAGTTTGGGCTAGTATAATTTTTTAAAAATTTCGATCACCCAAAAAAAAGATACACCATGAAAGATAGACATATTTACACTTCAAAAAATAGCTATAAAAAGGCATAGTTAGAAAATAAATAATATGGAAACCTTATATTAGTCATAAAATTTGAAAATTATATTTTTAGAAAGAAGAGACTCTGCTCTACGTCGTGGTATAATTTTTTTAAAATGGATCGATTGTTTTATTTTGATTTATCATAGAGGAAGTGTCATTTTTACATTTTCTTAAAAACTCGTTGTTGTTTGTGTTTCAGAGTCCATGCCAAAGGCTGGGGATCCAAACCGGATCCCAAGCCTTGAGGCATGGCTTGGGAAAAGAGAAAAAAAAAAAAAATGCGTACATTATATGTACGCATTTTTTCATTTTTTTGTTTTATATATTGTGGCCCCCAACGTCCCTTTCATCTCTTTCACGGGAATTCTGCAAACATTTTTTTTGTCTGCAATATTCTCTACATTCTTGCACGATTTTTTAGTATTTCATTTTGTCCCCTACCCCACTAGTTGATTTTTTCTAATCATGGGTGATAAACATTCGAGCTAAGGACAAGAGGAAAGTCAAGAATAAGACACCAGAGCAATTGGAAGAGAAGAGAATAAAGAAATCAAGAGAATGCAAAAACTTCGAGCAGGCAAGGTACATCCGCTATATCAAATGTAGCTAATGTATTAGAAAATTGGGATGAAATACATAATGAAAATGTAGAGAATAATGATTTTGCAATGAATAATGATATTGAATTGAATGATAATGTTGGTATGGATGAAGAAATTGATATGAATCCAATTGTTGAACCCTTACTTGAGAATCCAAATGTTAACCCCAAAATTTGTATGAAAACACTGAATGAAGAAAGTAACCTTGTAAATGAATCTTCACCTCTAAGAACACCTCCTTCCATTTCGTGAAGAAAACCAATTCACTTAATTGAAATTGATGAAAACATTATAAAACCAATGCCTAACAAAATGTCTGAAAGAAATGCGAGAAGAAAAGCTAGTGGAATTTGGGATAATTACTTTGAGAATTTAAATGACACACAAAGATGTCAATTATTTGTTTCATTGATGAAATTAATTAAGATGAGACCTATAATGAAGACCCTGGGGTTAAGAACATCTAATGTTGTTGATCAAAATGTGTCAATTGTTGAAAACATACATAAAGCATACCAAACTGTAGGTGGCAAAAGACGCACCAAAGATAGTAATGCTACATGACGTGCACTAACTAATTGTATAGTAAGTGATAAAATAGTTAATAAATGCTTGATTAGAAAAACAAGCAAAGTGCTTTGAAGCTAAACAGTAAAAACACTAATGAAAGCAATAGAGAGACGTAAACGTATCTTGAGTTAGTCAATAACACTGACTATTGGGCTTTCTCTAGCAGACTTCCATGAAAAGACAAGAATACATCTGATATTCTAAAAGAATTAATTGTAAAATTTTGGAATGAGAACACAAGGGTGTCACCGAATAGAAGAGATACAATAAAAAGAAGAATAGGTTCTCGTAATCGTGAATTGTGTGCAAAACATTTCTTAGATATGACTCAAACAGAATTGTTCTCTAAGTTTAAAAATGAAAATCCACAAATTAACATTAGCCAAAGATTCTTTGAAATGAGCAAACCCTTTTATGTGAAAATCAATCACTCACGTACCACTTGTTGTTGCAGCATCATGTTGAATTTTCAATGCATTATGATGTTTTTTGTCAAATACGTAGTGTTTTGCATACTGACATCATGTTACAGAGTGTGGAATAAATGTCCCACAAAAATCTTCAAGGGAATTTATTCGACAATATTTTGTGAAAAATCAACAAGACAATTTTTTTATAACAAAGCATGTTTGGATGGAACGTGCAATGTATGTGGTGGCTTGCCAAATCTGAAAAGTTGTATCCACGAGGAGAGTACATATTCAATAGGAAAATAATTGGTTGATTTCACCAAATATAAATCGGTGGCATATCAATTAAAAGATGGAAAAGAATCTAAGAGGTGTGAGCTTGTTAGAAAACAATTACCTGTATCATAATATATGGTCAAATTCAGAGAGGAAATTTTTTTATGAGTATGCAAGGCACACACATAGAGCTCGATGGTTGGATGAACAATTCAAGTTAAGAAAGGACACATTCCCACTTGGTACTATTGTTTTAGTAGTTGACTTCGCAGAGAATTACACATTGCAACCACAAATGGAGGTTCAGTCTCAATATTATAACTCAATGCAAGTTTCTATTTTCATGCATATAACATTCATGCACTCTCCTGAAAGCACTGAGCAAGATCGAAAAATATTAAGAGAGTATCATTTCTACATCATTGATGATCGGACACATTCTACATAATATGTACAAGGGTGTTTCCAAGTGTTTTATGTGAACTTGAATGAGAGGAACATTAGTTTCGATCAACATTACATTTGGTCAGACAACTGCACATCACAATTCAAGAATGCATGGATGTTTTATTAGCTAAGCAAGATGCACAAAGAAACAAATGTACAATATATCTGGAGTTTTACTGAGGTAGGGCATGGAAAAGGAGAGCATGATGGTGCAGAGCATGTGTGAAAAGAGCACTTGCAAGAGAAGAGTTAAAGTTCAAGGATGGTGCTAAATTTATAGATGCAAAAAACATTGTTGATTGGTGTGTCAAGAATATGGGCCATGAATCTCAAGAGAGATCAATGGTTCGTAGATATTTTTTTGGTTGATAGAGAAACAACATCTGAAAACTTTGAAGATTGTATGACAGTTATAGGATCAAGTGATATGCACTCATTCCGTAGTTTAGATGCAAATGCTTGGACTATTTATACTAGGTGCATGACATGTTTTTGTATATCATGCATTGATTTTTTGCATGGAATGAATGTGAGTCACAAAGTGGGTGGATGAATGGACTTGTAGACCTCTAATTCCACTCGACACACATCAAGTTCCATGAGCATTACAACTTGCAGTGGTCTTCAGATCAAATGACAACATCACCCGACTTTGACCAAGTCTCTGATTTAGTGCAACAAGGTACATACATATATGTACATGCCATGTTTTAGATTTATAAATTATTAAATGGTCAACTCTTAATGTATTTTTAAATTGATCGAACAATTTTACTTTGTGATACATAGGGCATTTTGTAGTTATCATGATGAAATTTAATGAAGAGGGAACATACTACTTCTTATCTCGTTGTGTAGAGGGGAAAAAAATTGACTTCCACATATCATGATGGTGAAGACCTCGAGTATCCCATCGGATCAATGGTAGTCATCGAACTTGGCTTCGATGATATCCTATCAAAAAATCAAACATTTGGTTGTTTGAAGACTATGAAGTACATCGAAGATACTTCACTATTCACATTTGGTCCTCGCAACAAATATTAAATTGATCAAATATCGAGGTGGCCATCAAACAAAAATATGTGGAAGGTTCGTGAATCGATCATGAAGCAATTCTCGCATCATCAAGAATAGAGTCGATCCTCGTGGTTCATTCGATTGAATTTGCAAAGGTATGTTCTTCATGAATTTAATTTGAATATTTACTTTAATGATTTTGTTTAAATTTTGTAGGATTTAAAATTATATTTAATTGCTTACTAACATGTTTATGTAGGTTAGTGGTGCCAAAAAGCTTCCACCTTCACGTGGTCGGGTACTACAAGAGAGAATTTATTATTCTCAAGCCAAGTGAAGCTAAGAAAATTAAATATTAGAAAGGAACAACAAACATAAATTCTCATTTCACCACCACCTATATTGTAAAAATATCTTATTAAAATTCTCATTTCACCACCTATATCAGTATGAACCACCTATATTATTCAGTGATTGGCAATGGACAACCTTACACTCGACTCTAGTAATTTGAATGGAGATGGAGAGAAAACCGTGAGAGATTTTCAGTAGAGGGCCCCAACATGGAGGTGATCTGACGAGATGTCTCTAGGTGCCATGAGTCTGAGAAATCACCCGTCGAAGATATGGCGTGTTTGGGCCTCAGGGCTCTTAAGCGACTACGCCCAGACGAGGTAGCCCGAAAGCACATGGGAGTGTAGGGAACCAAAATGAATCCTCCACTAGCATTCACCAGCCACCCCGATGTGTTGGCATAGTTGGTTTGGTCCCACGAGCTTCCATTTGCAAACTACAACTCTCTCGGCAGCCTCTACACCGACTAGACTCGCACTATTTCACGTTTCACATTTACAAACAATAGCACAACGAGAGAACCAAATGGAGACAGAGAAAACCACGAGAGGATTTTTTATAGGGCCCCAACATGGAGGTCTCGGATCTAACGAGACATCTCTAGGTGCCACGAGAGTCCGAGAAATCACCCGTCGAAGATATGGCGTGTTTGGGCCTCAGGGCTCTTAAGGGACTACGCCCAGACGAGGTAGCCCAAAAGCATGGGGAGTGTAGGGAACAAAAAAAAATCCTCCACTAGCATTCACCAGGCCACCCTGATGTGTTGGCATAGTTGGTTTGGTCCCACGAGCTTCCGTTTGCAAACTACAACATCTAACAGCCCTACACTGACTCAGATTGCACTATTTTCGCGTTTGCAAACAATAAAGACAACGAGAGAACCAGATGGAGATGGAGAAAAACATGAGAGGATTTTTTAGAGGGCCCCAACATGGAGTCTTGGATCTGATGAGACATCTCTAGGTGCCATGAGTCCGAGAAATCACATGTCGAAGATATGGCGTGTTTGGGCCTCGTGGCTCTTAAAGCGACTACTCCTGATGATGGGCCCAAAGCCAAAAGCAGAGGGGGAGCGTAGGGAACCAAAAAAAGCCTCCACTAGCATTCACCAGGCCACCCGACATGTTGGCATAGTTGGTTTGGTCCCACGAGCTTCGCATTTGCAAACTACAACATTCTCTCTAAGCAACCCTACATCGACTCAGATTGCACTATTTCTCGTGTTTACAAACAATAAGACAGCGAGAGAACCGGATGGAGAGGGAAAACCACGAGAGATTTTTAGAGGGCCCCAACATGGAGCTCTCAGATCTAATGAGATGTCTCTAGGTGCCATGGAGTCCGAGAAATCACCCATGTCGAAGATATGGCGTGTTTGGGCCTCAGGGCTCTTAAGCGACTACGCCCGAACGAGGTAGCCCGAAAGCACATGGGGAGTGTAGGGAACCAAAAAAAATCCTCCACTAGCATTCACCAGGCCACCCCGACATGTTGGCATAGTTGGTTTGGTCCCATGAGCTTCCATTTGCAAACTACACAACATTAAGCAAACCCTACACCGACTCGACTCGACTCGCACTATTTCACGTTTCAAAAAACAATAGCACAACGAGAGAACCGGATGGAGATGGAGAAAACCATGAGAGGATTTTAGAGGGCCCAACATGGAGCTTCTCTGGATCTGACGAGACATCTCTAGGTGCCATGGAGTCCGAGAAATCACCCGTCGAAGATATGGCGTGTTTGGGCCTCAGGGCTCTTAAGCGACTACGCCCGGACGAGGTAGCCCGAAAGCACGGGGAGCGTAGGGAACCAAAATGAAGCCTCCACTAGCATTCACCAAGCCACCCCGATGTGTTGGCATAGTTGGTTTGGTCCCATGAGCTTCCATTTGCAAACTACAAAGCCTCTCTGCAACCCTACACTGACTTAGACTGCACTATTTCACGTGTTTGCAAACAATAAGACAACGAGAGAACCAGATGGAGATGGAGAAAACCATGAGAGGATTTTGTAGAGGGCCCCAACATGGAGTCTCTGGATCTGACGAGACATCTCTAGGTGCCATGGAGTCCGAGAAATCACCCATCGAAGATATGGCGTGTTTGGGCCTCAGGGCTCTTAAGCGACTACGCCCGACGAGGTAGCCCAAAAGCATGGGGAGCGTAGGGAACCAAAAAAAATCCTCCACTAGCATTCACCAGGCCATTTGATGTGGGTGTAGTTGGTTTGGTCCCATGAGCTTCCGTTTGCAAACTACAAATCTCTAGCAAACCCTACACTCGACTCTCAGATCGCACATTATTTTCGTTGTTTGCAAAAATAAAGACAACGAGAGAACCAGATGGAGATGGAGAAAACCACGAGAGGATTTTTAGAGGGCCCCAACATGGAGTTTTGGATCTGATGAGATGACATCTCTAGGTGCCACAGAGTCCGAGAAATCACCCGTCGAAGAAGATATGGATGTGATTGGGCCTCGTGGCTCTTAAGCGACTACCCTGATGGAGGTAGCCCAAAAGCACGGGAGTGTAGGGAACCAAAATGAAAGCCTCCACTAGCATTTCACCAGTGCCATTGACGATGTTGGCATAGTTGGTTTGGTCCCATGAGCTTCGCGTTTGCAAACTAAGCCTCTAAGAAACCTCTACACTCGACTCAAATCGCACTATTTTCACGTTTGCAAACAATAGGACAACGAGAGAACCGGATGGAGATGGAGAAAACCACGAGAGGATTTCGTAGAGGGCCCTGACATGGAGGTCTTGGATCTGACGAGACATCTCTAGGTGCCACAGAGTCCGAGAAATCACCGTCGAAGATATGGCGTGTTTGGGCCTCAAGGCTCTTAAGCGACTACGCCCGAGACGGGGTAGCCCAAAGCATGAGGAGAGCATAGGGAACCAAAATGAAGCCTCCACTAGCATTCACACTAGCCCCAACATGTCGGGCATAGTTGGTTTGGTCCCATGAGCTTCTGTTTGCAAACTACAACCTCTAAACAAGCCTCTACACTCGACTCAAACTCGCACTATTTTCGTGTGTTTGCAAAAACAAAACAACGAGAGAACCAGATGGAGATGGAGAAAACTGTGAGAGATTTTGTAGAGGCTTCAACATGGAGCTCTTGGATCTGATGAGACATCTCTAGGTGCCATGGAGTCCGAGAAATCACCCGTCAAGATATAAGATATGGTGATTGTTTGGGCCTCAAGGCTCTTAAGCGACTACGCCCGAATGAGGTAGCCCAAAAAGCACGGGAGCAGGGAACCAAAAAAGCCTCCATAGTGTTCACCAAGCCACCCCGATGTGTTGGCTAGTTTGGGTCCCATGCTTCTTTTGCAAACTACAACATCTAACAAACCTACTACATCGACTAAGACTCGCACTATTTTTTCGCATTTGCAAACAAAAGACAATGAGAGAACCGGATGGAGATGGAGAAAACCATGAGAGGATTTTTCGTAGAGGGCCCCAAATGGAGCTCTGAGATCTAATGAGATGTCTCTAGGTGCCATGGAGTCCGAGAAATCACCCACATCGAATGGCATGTTTGGGCCTCAAGGCTCTTAAGCGACTACGCCATGAGGTAGCCCTAAAAAGCAAGGAGTGTAGGGAACCAAAAAAAGCCTCCACTAGCATTCACTGTGCCATTTGACATGTTGGTTTAGTTGGTTTGGTCCCACGAGCTTCGCTTGCAAACTACAAGCCTCTCCAGCAAAGCCGCTCCTAAGAGCCCCTACACTTGACTCAAACTCGCACTATTTCACGCTTTCAAACAAACAATAAACAGACAATGAGAGAGAATCAAAGATGGAGAGAGAGAAACCATGAGAGATTTTTACAGAGGGCTCTTCAACATGGAGCTTTCATGATCGATGACGAGACATCTCTAGGTGCCATGGAGTCTCGAGAAATCACCCATCAAAGATATGATGTGTTTGGGCCTCGTGGCTCTTAAGCGCACTGCTACGCTGATTGTGAGGTCAAAAAAAAGCACTGGGAGCATAGGGCCAAAAAACCAAAAGAAGCCTCCACTAGTATTCACCATGTGAAACCCTGATGTGTTCAAGCGTAGTTGGTTTGGTCCCATGACCTTCCATTTGCAAACTACAACCTCTAGCAAGCCTTACAGACTTCGAGACCCACTATTTCATGTGATTTGCAAACAAAGCAACAAGAGAGAACCGGATGGAGATGATGAAAACCACAGAGGATTTTCTAGAGGGATTCAACATGGAGGTTTTTGATCTCCAATGTCTCTCATGTCCTATTGTTTGTAAACACGAAAGATAAAGTAATCTCGAGAAATTAGGGTCAGATGTCAAAGATATGGCGAAGTTGCAAACGGGAAAGCATGGGACAAAACCAACTAACCAACAACAGAGGTGGCTGGTGAAAGCATGGAGGCTTTTTTTGGTTCCCTATGCTCTGCCAAAAAGGCTACCCCCATCAAAGCGTAGTCGCTTAAGAGCCCTGAGGCCCAAACATGCCATATCTTCGATGGGTGATTTCTCAGACTCGTGGCACCTAGAGATGTCTCTCATTTATCCAGAGCTCCATGTGGGGCCCTCTATGAAATCCTCTGGTTTTCTCCATCTCCATCTCCATCTCTCTCTCATTGTCCTATTGTTTGTAAAAACGCGCAAAATAGTGCCAAAGTTTGAGTCAGCCAGTAGGGGCTGCTAGATGTTGTAGTTTGCAAATGGAAGCTCATGGGACCAAAACCAACTATGCCAACACATCAAGGTGGCTAGGTGAATGCTAGTGGAGGATTTTTTTTGGTTCCCTACGCTCCCCGTGCTTTCGGGCTACCCTGTCATCCGGCGTAGTCACTTAAGAGCCCTGAGGCCCAAACACGCCATATCTTCGACGGGTGATTTCTCAGACTCCGTGGCACCTAGAGATGTCTCATTAGATCTAAGAGCTCCATGTTGGGGCCCTCTAAAAATCTCTCTCATGGTTTTTTTGTCTCCATCATCGGGTTCTCTCTCGTTGTCCTATTGTTTGCAAACGCGTGAAAAAATAGTAGTTGAAAGTCAGAGGGGGTCATAGAGGGTGTAGTTTGCAAATGAAAGCTCGTGGGACCAAACCAAACTATGCCAAACATCGGGTGGCCTAGGTGAATGCTAGTGGAGGCTTTTTTTTTGGTTCCCTATGCTCCCCGTGCTTTTGGGCTACCCCGTCCGGCGTAGTAGTCGCTTAAGAGCCCTGAGGCCCAAACACGCCATATCTTCGATGGGTGATTTTTGACTCGTGGCACCTAGAGATGTCTCTCAGATCCAAAGAGCTCCATGTTAGGGGCCTCTATGAAAATCTCTCTCATGGTTTTTCCATCTCCATCCGGTTCTCTCTCGCTGTCCTATTGTTTGTAAACGCGTGAAAATAGTGTAGCTGAGTCAACAGTAGGGTGCCAGAGGTGTGTAGTTTGCAAATGGAAGCTCGTGGGACCAAACCAACTATGCCAACACATGTCGGGGTGGCCTGGTGAATGCTAGTGGAGGCTTTTTTTGGTTCCCTATGCTCCCCGTGCTTTTGGGCTACCTCGCCCGGCGTAGTCGCTTAAGAGCCCTGAGGCCCAAACACGCCATATCTTCGACGGGTGATTTTTTGAGACTCCGTGGCACCTAGAGATGTCTCTCATCAGATCCAAAGCTCCATGTTGAGGCCCTCTATGAAATCCTCTTGTGGTTTTCTCCATCTCCATCCGGTTCTCTCGTTGTGCTATTGTTTGCAAAACACAAAATAGCAAAGTCTAAGTCAACAGTAGGGTTGCTAGAGGTTGTAGTTTGCAAATGAAAGCTCATGGGACCAAACCAACTATGCCAACACATCAAGGTGGCTAGGTGAATGCTAGTGGAGGATTCATTTTGGTTCCCTACGCTCCCCGTGCTTTCGGGCTACCCGTCTCGGGCGTAGTCGCTTAAGAGCCCTGAGGCCCAAACACGCCATATCTTCGATGGGTGATTTCTCAGACTCCGTGGCACCTAGAGATGTCTCATTAGATCCAAGACCTCCATGTTGGGGCCCTCTATGAAATCTCTCTCAGTTTTTCTCCATCTCCATCCGGTTCTCTCGTTGTCCTATTGTTTGCAAACACATGAAATAGTGCAGTCTGAGTCAACAGTAGGGTCTGCAGAGGTCAGTAGTTTGCAAACGGAAGCTGTGGGACCAAAAACCAACTATGCCAACACATCAGGGTGGCCTGGTGAATGCTAGTGGAGGATTTTTTTGGTTCCCTATGCTCCCCGTGCTTTGGGCTACCCCGTCCGGCGTAGTCGCTTAAGAGCCCTGAGGCCCAAACACGCCATATCTTCGACAGGTGATTTCTGACTCCGTGGCACCTAGAGATGTCTCGTTAGATCCAAGAGCTCCATGTCAAGGCCCTCTATAAAAATCCTCTCATGGTTTTTTCCATCTCCATCCGGTTCTCTCGTTGTCCTATTGTTTGCAAACGCATGAAATAGTGTAGCCTGAAAGTCAACAGTAGGTCATAGAGGTGTAGTTTGCAAACGAAAGCTCATGGGACCAAACCAACTATGCCAACACAATGGGGTGGCTAGGTGAATGCTAGTGGAGGCTTCATTTTGGTTCCCTACGCTCCCCGTGCTTTTGGGCTACCCCGTCTCGGGCGTAGTCGCTTAAGAGCCCTGAGGCCCAAACACGCCATATCTTCGACGGTGATTTCTCAGACTCCGTGGCACCTAGAGATGTCTCTCATAGATCCAAGACCTCCATGTCAAGGCCCTCTATGAAATCCTCTCTGGTTTTCTCCATCTCCATCCGGTTCTCTCATTGTGCTATTGTTTGCAAACGCGAGAAATAGTGTAGTCTGAGTCAGCAGTAGGGTCTGCAGATGTCATGTAGTTTGCAAACAGAAGCTCATGGGACCAAACCAACTATGCCAACATGTCAGGGTGGCCTAGTGAAATGCTATGGAGGATTTTTTTTTTGGTTCCCTACGCTCCCCGTGCTTTTGGGCTACCCCTCGGGCGTAGTCCCTTAAGAGCCCTGAGGCCCAAACACGCCATATCTTCGATGGGTGATTTCTCAGACTCCGTGGCACCTAGAGATGTCTCATTAGATCCGAGAGCTCCATGTGGGGCCCTCTATGAAATCCTCTCTCACGGTTTTTCCATCTCCATCCGGTTCTCTCTCTTGTGCTATTATTTTTGCAAAAAAAATGCATGAAATAGTGCACTGAAAGTGTCCTGTAGGGTGCCAGGTCGTAGTTTGCAAATGGAAGCTCGTGGGACCAAACCAACTATGCCAACACATCGGGGTGGCCTGGTGAACGCTAGTGGAGCATTTTTTTGGTTCCCTACGCTCCCCGTGCTTTCGGGCTACCTCGTCCGAGCGTAGTCGCTTAAGAGCCCTGAATGACTAGATTGGCTTAAGAATGAATTTGATAGGGGTATGTCTAAGAACACATGGGAGTTATCAATCACCTAGTAAATCTTTCTTGTTTAGTTCTGGATGGGAGTCAGCTGGCCTATGGCTTAGTGACCTTCCATTCATTGATAATTTATGTTATGATAAACCCATGGATGCTTTCAAAAGTGCCTTAAAAAGGATAGGGGTAGTCATCAAGCCTAGTGAAGGGTGTGATGTGATTTCCAAATAACTTGAAATGCCTACAGATTTAAAGGTAATAACATGAATTGGATAGGATTAGACAATCAAGAATCATTGAGTGTCTGAATCAGAATGTCATTGCATCTGGAGACATTCTCAAGCATTGGAGTAATGTATATGGAGAGACATTCTCAAAATATCAACAGATGAAAGGCATCAAATTGTGACGACTGTCGGGTGTTTTAACAGGGGAGAAGACTACGAAGCATAGAAGAATGTAGTAAGTGCATGATAAGATAGGAACCAATACAAAGAGACCATGAGCAAGAAGAAGTGCAAGTAAGGTAAATACACATATACACATTGATAAATTGAATGAATAATTACTCAGATTAGGTAACTCTTTATATACATACATTATATAAATATTGATTTCCAAAGTTTGATGCATATTATACATTGAAAATGCTAGTACATGTACATCACCAATAAATGAAAAAATAATCCATAATGTCTTAAATATTGTCAAGTGCACATCATATTAGATTCATGCAAAAATAATCTCAGAAATGTAAGGTCTCATACAAAATTATCAAGTTCCAAATAGTATTTTAATGTGCATAATAAATACAAAAATGCCCAAATAGGTCATATACCATCAAGTTCAAATGCCATATAGGCGTACATACAATGCCATGCACATAGGCATACAAAAACAATGTCATGTAAGACATATATATTTCCTACTCATCAAAATCTATCCCTCTCTTGGCCTTGCTCGAAGAAGGCCCTCCCTTAGACGAAGATGGAGATCCATGAGATGACTTTGGATCATCCGAGCCCATGCTTCGAGTCCTCTTCCACTGAATACTCACCTGTAGATGAGCCTGTAAATGCAAACAATGTTTTTTTGTCAAAACTTAATTTATATATGTTTTCAACATGTATTTAAGACCATGCTAGAATGAAAGTATTTACATAAATACACAAACTTACCGCAAGTTTTCGATCACGCCGAATTTGCATCTCACGCTCAGATGAGTCATGGAGCTCCTGCAGTATGAACGGGGGTACGAAGATGATGAGATGGAGGAGTCCGTGCCCTCGAAGTCAAAATGGAGGGGGTTGAAGTTCCCTACATACACATAAGATCAGAAAATCTAACATCAGAATTAGTGAAAATAGAGCTAAGTACATGTATCTACATAATGACAATATTTTAACTAATTTTATCAATATAGAACTATTGTTTTTACCCCGCCACGCCTGTGAATCAAATGAACAGGGCTGCTACCTGTCGCAGGTAACTCCTACATATACACAATGAAGGACATTATTAACATAATTTAATAATTCTACAATGAAAGACATTACTAACATGTAATTTAACATAATATGAATTACATGAGAAATTTAACAAAATTTACGTGTTGTTTGAATACCTCAGTGAGTTGTTTGCACAGATGAAATCAAAAGGCAACACCTTTATCTACTTGTCGCAGAGATGGTGGGGTGTCTAGTGAAGTCAACATCTTTATCAAACATGTATATCACGTGAGTTAGATGGACATACAAGAACATACATATATTTGACTTCAAAATTTGACTATATATATATATATATATATATACATACACACACACACACACATGTATGTGAAAATTTTACATAATTAACATTCTAAATTACCTCTGTGAATGTATGTGTATGCATGGTGCTCGCCGCCTATGGTCGGGATGAAGATGTGCCTCCCGCGCACTGTAATATCAATGCATGTACATGTACAAATACAATTATTTCAAAAATTTAACATATATAAGTAAATCAGTACTCCAAATTTTTGAACACACATAACAAAACATAACAAATTTACTTGCGAAGGTGATGCCGATGAATGTAATCCAAATGTCTCACTCAAAAGGACATCTGACATAGTGACATTATCGTGTTCACCCCTAGCACCAGGTGCACCAAAATCAAGTACGCATGAAAGTATCATCCTCCTCGGGCCCCAAACATATGCTACCACATGACGAGAAAAGATGTGGCCTCATGCTAGTACTCCCGAGGGAATACTCTATGTACCTCCATGAGCATCTGGCTCAAAAATCTCCCTCATATGTCGAACAAGGGTCAGATAGCCCCTGAAGCGTGTGGAGTGTATCAATCTCTACTGTCTCCTTCACTGCTTGAGGGACAATCTCAGGTGAGGGGGCTTCTGTGTGGGGAATCTACCCTGTTGAATAGGTGCACGTTGTGCACCTGGTCGATCCTATGTAGATCCTTTTCCTCGGCCCTGGAAATCTAGAAATCAAAATAATTTGGGATCTCGTTGAGGATAAACTCGCAATAGAGTTTCCTCAGAAAGTATAGTGGCACCTCGTTGTTATTACAAGGTGGAAAATCAAACACCATCCACCATCGGTCCCAAAAATTATTTTTAATCAAATTATTATTGCACCAATGGATGGGAAATCATTACATGTCAACGGAACAAGAAAATTAGTGTGGGGGTCCGTGAATAAGGTGCATATGAGTTCTTTTGAAATTTCTTTTTTCTTTACATCCACATATGACAATTTGTTGGAATAATAAACCCTACAACCCTCTCTGTAAGTTGTCCAATGATCAATTTTCCCCATTTCCACATCAATTTGAACAAGTAATGCCTCCAATGTGTTTGCAAGAGAGGCATGGTGGGGGTTTGTAGATTGTGCATCCCTCATTGTTTTGATTAAATCCTCAATTTCAATTTTGTTTTCAACTATTTGGGCTGCTAAATCTTCTTGACTACCCGAGGGATGTTGAGCAACTGTGGGAGTGTCGGGAGGGATGACAGAATAACAGGGTTTGGTTGTGGTTGATTCCTCGACCTCTAACTGTAACAATAAAAAATATGTATTCAATTCAAATTTTAATCTATAATTATCATATTTCAATATCCAGTTGAATGAAAAAATGTGAGGGCACGGTTAAGCTTTGAAACTCGCGTTTGAGGGAGGCAAAATGATAGAGGCTCGGGCCTATTTTTAATTTATAATAAGAATAATGCATACGCGTTATATAACACGTACACATTATGCTTTGGTGATTCCTAAGCCAAACAAATTAAAACGCGAGCACATTTTAACAAAATGCATACGCGTTTTGCTTTTTTATGATTCTTGACCGCTTTTTGGCCCCCAACTTGGTGCACTCACCCTCTAATAAGATATTACTTTCTGATTTGTTGTATGATAATCTATAAAATATTAAGATCATACATATGACAGGTGTTATCCAGATGAAGTAAGACAAAACTGATTCCAAGTGTTTTTCAAAGTATATTGAATGTTGGAATGACCAAGGCTTTTCTGACAATGACAACTATACTGATTAAAAAAGCAGAAAAGGAGCATGGACTATTTAATGTTGTTCAATATGGTCAATAGACTACATGCACTCAAATCTTCGAGGGACACGATCATTTTTGGATAAAAGAAGAAGTGAGGTTTCAGATATGGAAGAAGAAAGGAGGAGTCAAGACTAATATCACTCAACCAAAACAACCCATCGTAAATACTAGTCTCTACTTTAATAACACCTCCACTACTACTATACTCAACACTACTTGTATCCAAAGTGGCAGTGCCATTCAAGCAATAGCAAATGCACTCATGTTTAGTGCAAATAAAAGTTATTCATGTTTAGTGCAAATAAAATTGTCCACAAAAGGCTACCACTCATGATATAAAATTTGCAAATGTATGGAAGTCTTCATGTATTCATGTTTAGTTCAAATAAAATAGTCCACAAAAGGCTACCACTCATGATATAAGATTTGCAAATGTATAGTACTGAATTTGTAACAAATTGGAAATGTACAGATAGAACCTTTCAATGTAATGTTTCATCTATATTCCAACACTTCCACTATCAATCACACCCCTTATCAACATGTTATCGACAATACAAAAAATATTTTTTCAATAAAAACCAACCAAACAACCGATGTAACCACCGTCTCAAACATGTTGCAACACTAACATAATCTCCCCAAATAATTATAAACCACATCAACTACAAAAGTAATTAACTATCCAAAGCGGTATCAAATGTATTCATGTTTAGTGCCAAAAAAATTGGCCACAAAAGGCTACCACTCATGATATAAAATTTGCAAATGTATGGAAGTCTTCATGTATTCATGTTTAGTTCAAATAAAATAGTCCACAAAACGCTACCACTCATGATATAAGATTTGCAAATGTATATGTATGAATTTGTAACATATTTGAAATTTAGAGATAGAATCTTTAAATGTAATGCTTCATTTATATTCCTACACTTACAAAATCAATCACAACCCTTATTAACACCAATTACAAAAGTAATAACTATCCCTCTAAATCAAATAACATACACCGTTCTAAGCATTCACATTGCATTGTACACATGCGATTACTAGTATTAATGGAGTGTTTAGAATTAATTTAAAATAATAGTGTAAATTTATATTTAATTTCTTAATTTTGTTTTCATTTTTGTGGGGTAAATTTATTATTCTTTATTAAAAATATATTTTTTTTTTTATATATAATTTACTTTAATTTAGAATGTAAGTAGAGATGTGGATATTTATATAATTTTGTGTATACATATAAAAAATTAAAAATACATATTTACATTAAAGCTTTTGGGAAAATTTGTGTATTGATTAAATAAATCAATGCACAAATTTTCTAAATAAATTTGTAATACATATTATATATTATGACCACATAAAACTTTAAAGTAATTATAACTAGCATAGATAGGTATTTTAGATAGATGTATTTAAGATATCTATGCTAGTTTTTAAATATAGAATTGTATATTTATTAAATTTTAATTACAAATATAAAACATTTATTTATATGTTTTATTTATAAAACACATCTAAATGTAAAAACTAACATAAAATAAAAAATACATCTAAAAGTAAAAACTAAAATAAAACTAATCTAAAAGTAAAAATACATTAAAAACTAAAATAAAACTAACCTAAAAATAAAAATACATGTAAAAGTAAAAATACATTTAAAAACTAAAAAAATATAACACTAATTGACACTTATTACCGATTCGACACTAATTATCTTCCACTAAAAATATAAATATAGTTACTTACATGTAAAAGTAAAACATACTTTTAAAAGTAAAAACCTAAAGACAAAAATAATATAGTTACTTACCCATTCACACTTATTATTTACTCGCACAATTATCTTCCAATAAAAATTAATATCCCCACACTAATTATCTTGAATTTACTTGCACTAATATTCCCACACAATTATTTACCAATTCACACTTGTTATCTTTCACACTTTAAAAATAACTTACATTTCATTACTAAATAAAGTTTTAACCATTAAATATTAGTCAACAAATAAAAAGTTTTGCCAATCAATGCACATCATTACACTCCTTGCCTGGATTGTAGGAACACGAAAGCAATAATTAATCCTAATTAATAAACTAAATTTTGAAGAACTTAGGATGGCGTGAAGCTCCACCTCTCATACCTCCCTTCTTCATTTCACATTCTCTTGCTTTAATTCCAGTGATATTCTACTTGCACTCGATGTAATCAACAAGCACAAATCTGGTGAGGTCCACTCTCTCCTCCGCTCACAAATTCCATACCAAAAAGTGCTAAAAATTTGTCACTTTGGTGAAGAGAGATGGACCCCATCACTTTGTGCTTTCTAGATACACAAATATTATTTGTGTTGTGTGATATTTTAAAAATATGCATATACTTCTTCGAAGGAACATTTAACACTTCTTTTATTTTTGTTTGTAGTAGAAGCAATTCAAGTGTTATTGACATGAATCAACATTGTGAACAATAATATAAGATATATCTATTCTCTTTGGATTTAATATTGAATGTTTTATTTAATTTATTAACCTATAAAATATTTCAAATAATTGTTTGGGGGTTTGTTGATTTGTGGCTTTGAAAGTAAGTCTTATACTCTATCTAGAATCAAACTTATTATACAAGGCTTCCATCCCGATTTTATGGAAGGTGTGAGGTCCATTCCAAAAGTAGGATGCGTACAAAGTTAGATATACTTGGGCTTGTTCCAACTATTATATTTTCACTAGAATAGTCTTCCATAAATACTCAAATGATTTATTTGATATAGTAATGTTTAGTATAAATAAATTTCTTTATTTTACAACATTAATAATTTCGCTTGTGCTAATTTATTTCATGTTTAAATGTATTAATATGTCTATGTATTTATAAAATTATTGAATTAAAATTAGGCTATTGGTGCACATTCTGAGTCACATTGGATGAAACACATTGAGAAAAAGATCCACACACTTTAAGACACTCAAATCATGTGTGAAAATGGCCCAAAAAAAGGGATTTAAATCCATATTAGTAAAATTTTGTCAAACTAGAACCATACTACTGTGGTCATAAAGCAAGATAACAATAAAAGATCAAAAACAAGGGGAGAGAAAACCATAGAGGTGAGATACAAAATCTGAAAGGGATAGTAGGTAGGGCCAAATAGAGCAATATCATAGGGAGCCAAAAATAGGAACACTAGTTTCCTAAAATTAACAATACAAAGTCAAAAGTGTCAAAATATGGACAAAGCACAAAGGGAATGCATCAAAATTCAAACAACCTAGGGAGAAAAAAATTCTATATCTATAATTTCTCTATCTTTTTTATTTAGGCTAATACATTTTACCTTACTAAAATCTCATGTCATATCAAACTTTGGCATTCTTTAACATAAGGAATTGTACAAAGAGACCCATTTTATAAGGCATTGTATAAAAATAACCATAATCTTAAGAAACCATATCTAGGAGATGAGACATTACAACCACTTTAGGATTTCAAAAGCAACATGAAAAAGTTAAATCTAATAGATTTTAAACAAATAAAATGGAAAAAATCTACAATAATAAGATAAATTACCTATAATTAATCAAAATTAAAGTCTAGATGGAATAATGATTGAATATATACTAAGCAATTTTTTCTAGCCTAGGAATTATATAGGATGATTACCTATTAGAGTGAGAAAAAAGATAATTCAAGCTCTATTTCATGTGGTTCCTACTACCAGATGGTACAATTCTTTGCTTGAATAACCATGATTACATTAGATGAAACAAACTAATAAATTTTATTTTGCATCAATATTTAAAATTTAAAAATCAAGGATAGATAATTATAAATTTAGGGATAAACCATTTAAAAGAGTATAATCCATTATTTTGAATATGAAATTTGAATTTTATTTTATAAAAACATGAAAATATATTATAGCGCTTTTGGCAAACTTTTCAAAGATTATGCATTTCGAGGGTTTTGGAGTATTTGTGAACTTAAAAATATATGATGATAGTGGATTTTATATATGTATAATATTTTAAAGTTCACTTCATCACCTTTAAAATGGTTTTTAAAGTTCGCAAATCAAGTTAACCAATTAATAGATATGATTTGGTCAAGGAGCACTAAAAAATATTAATAGGATATTTTTTAGATTTCTCCACTGTCTTTTCAAAGACACTCCTAAAGTGGATACACATGATATACATGTAGTATGAGCTTTAAATGTTCATATATAAACATTGATTTTCTATTTTTAGTAGTTGTTCAACTTCTCCATCAGATAGCTATATACGTAGCTTACTTTGAATAAAGAGATAGATCTCAGGCATACGTATCTCTTATGGAGTTTTCCAATTTGTAAAAAAATAGAATTTTAATGTAGTAATTTTATTTATATATAGCTCTTTCATTTTGAGTTTATTGTTATAACACATTAAGCACCATCATTAGCGTGTTGTCCACCACATTAGAAGTCCAATCCAAATTAGTGTTATCAAAGCATCCCGATTCCACTCTTGTATGTTACAACACACGAGGTCAAAATACTAGAAGTGTGGTATTGAGACTCATGATCCTTCAAATTACCTTCCTTATCACTTCAAAATACCTCAAAAACACAAGAGGAAAGGAGAGACCCCTTCAAAGAATTAACTAATGAAGCCCTTAAAAAGTAGATAAAGGAGATGATAACATGGTTTTTCGATGTTCTCTCATGGGTTATCCTTACAAATGCACCCAAATATACAACTACACACACCTATACAACTATACCCATGTCATGTAAACTCTTCATGGGTCTTGTACCCTTTAACATATAACTAAAATATGACATTTCCCAATTTGAAGGAAAAATTGATGCTTATTACCTAAATGGACTAACCAAATAGATTTATATTGATTTTTCACTAATTTCTATAACATTCACTTTTCTAGTGCTCAATATTTATAAAATTATGCTTGAAATATGTAATCATGTTTAATACAAATGAAATCTCGTGTTTGAGTTGTGAATCTGGTGTGAATCATCTTTTTGGTCAAGGAATGTAATGACCACGTCAATTTTGTGAAATGCTCATGAAAAAATTGCCCAAAGACCGTGATTATACTAAAAAAATTCATCATGTGTAGCCTTTGTGATATCCAATGAAAATTGCGCTTAGTTCTCCGACTCGAAAAGGAATACTCACAAAATATGGTTGGAGTGGGGAAGTGGATCATCGGTGCATTTTTACACCAAAGGCATATTCTAACAAAGTGTGAATATGCCTCTCGATGCCTAATGGAGGACATGTGGTGATTTTCTAGGAAAATTCAACATGAGGACATTTGTGTCAATATTGCAATCTTGCACCCATGTGAGAAATTGGTTAAAAATGCAAATAAACCTCATGGCTCCGCCACCCTTTAGATTGAAACACGTGGAAATTTCTCAGTCAAGGATTGAAGATCAGATACTCGGGTCAATTTAGCAGTTTTACACCGAGTTGAGAAAATATACAAAAATGTAAATAAGTCCAGTGACTCCATCACTCTTAATATTGGTACACGTGTCGATCTCTCAACAAAAGTCAATAGGTGGGGTTTTATGTCAAATTTGCAATCTGCACTCGTTCAAAAGGCAATGTAAATATGCAAAGAAAATCCCTAAGGCTACGAAGCATCATATTAAGCCATGTGGACAGTCTACATTCAAACAGAGGAAGCAAGTTGGATGACTAGGATGTTATGCATTTGGCGCCCCCATTAATGCATTTTTACACGAATCAAAGGATTTTTTTAGAAGTTTTCAAACATTTCGAATCGTTGTCAATGTATAGGAACATTTGGGTATACTAGTTGGGAGAATTCACAAAAGGAAGGAGAAAATACCATTGAGAAGTGGTTAAATTGAGCTAAAGAACTCAAGAACATGGGAGAAGAAGAGAACTTCATAGAGCTCGTAGAGAAACAGATAAATACTTTTTTTTCCCTATTAATTCTTAGTACTCAAATCAATATTAGAAGGAAATATAAAATTCAAAAGAGGAGATCTCGGCATCGGGTTTCCATGTAAGTTCTAACATTTCCGAGTAATGTAGATAAGGTCATGGACACAAAATTATTAAATTCTGATTTAGATGATTTTCAGAGGAGGATTAATAATCCGAATAAAAGAAAATGGATGACAACCATTGATGCTAGTAACATTGCCCTAGCAGTTGCCTTCCCACCATCCATACACTCCCCTGAGCTTATATGGTTATGTGCTAAGAATTATGACCCTAAGAAAAGAAATAAGTATTAGATGGAAGTGGAGATAGGGTGATAAACTTAACATTAGAAGCTTTTAAGGTAATTTTAGGGTTACCAAGATTGGATCAAATAATAATTGCTATAGTTGAAACAACACAGCTGATTATGAGGTGAGGCATGGTGAATATGTTCTAATGATAAATGCCCAATGGTTAAAGGACAATCAACCATCTATCAAAAGAATCCCCAAGTGATTCACCAGGGCCATGTTTGTTAAGGAAGTTGAGGACCTTATTGTGTTACTAATCAGAATGGCAGGGTTAGAAGGAGCTAATGATTTTGAAGAATGGATGTGCCCTTTCATAATGGTTATCCTAGAAGAACAAGGAATTTTTTTGGCGATCTTCATATCATCATCCATTCATGCTAAACTTATGACAATAGTTGTAAATATTAGCACAAGTAATCTAGTTGACATCAATTTCTATATGATGTGTTATCTCATATATACCATTATTTTCTTCAAATCATTTCTAGGTCTCCCATTATAAAAAGTTTTGAAAATCATAGGGTATATGATGTATACCCACAATTAAGGTTGGATAGATGGAAAGGGAATGTCAGGTTAGTAAATGATTCTTTGATTTCCCCTATAACATGTCTTTTCAAACTAAAGTGGGAACAATATAGATTATCTACTAGTGCTAGGGAAAAAATTCTAGAGTATGGTTGCATCTTTATACAATACAAATTCCTTACATATTTTAGGGTAAGTGGATTTGAGGGACATCCCTTAAGCGACCTAGATATGTGGATGAAAAGTGGGGTTTAATGAAACGTCAAGAAAATTAACTCTTGTGCACAAAACTATGGAAAAAGACACAAAACAAATATCAAATTCCCTCTCTAGATTAGCAGATATTCATGCCAAACCATAGTAAAATCCAAATTGATGGAAGAAGAAATGGAGATATTTCAAATGGAAAATTTCACACCAAGACTTAATTATGACATTCGATGGGTTGTTAGTACAAGAGAACATGAGCCTCACTTTGAGGATTCTTTGGATGAATTGTATAAATGAAGGAGTAGTCACCCACCACCGAAGTAGTGCTAATCCAAGCAAAGGGAAAAGGTTTTGCTACAAATATAACTCTCTCAAAAGTGTTAGCAGGATCATCTAGAATCTGTAAAGATGATGAGGGAGCCTTAAAAGGTGTTGATATTCAATCCAAATCAAAAAGTACCAAAGAAAGAGAGGCAGGATCTCGGGCACTTTAAGAGAGCTAAGAAGAAGGTTAAAATAACACAACCTTTGGTGATGGATATTGATATTTTAATGAAAGAAAGTGGTTATGTATAAAAAAGCACAAACATAGAGATCCTAAGGTAATTGATCCCCCTACTCTAACAGAAGCTCAAAATAGGTCTGGTTACTTCATTAACTCATCGAGGCTGCCATCCCAGACTCATGAGAGTATGCACTCTACTCCAAACATAATATCACCCACTTTATTCGCATTTTCATCTCCTACTGAAAATTTTCTAGGAATAATTGGTAGTGCTCATATGTCTAGTTAATTAGTTGATGTTCGGAAGGAGAAAGTGCAAAATGAACAAGTGATTGAGAAACATGGAAAGCAATAAAAATTAGTTGATGAGATATGTGAATTACTTAAAGAAATGCCTGAACTTGAAATGGTTGATGTAAACATTGAAACTTATACAACTGAGGGTGTAAGTGTCCTTGAACAAGAAGTGCATGTTCAATATATTCATTAGGCATCAAGTGCAAGTGTGGGGGCTCAACTCCAAAGTAATCAGAGTGAAGGTATAACCTCTGTCATGAATGTTGAAAAGATAGCTCAAACAAGTTTGAATGAAACAACTGCAATAGGTGTTTCCTATATTGAAACCCAACCACCAAAGGATTTAAAGGAAGTCAAAGAAGGTGATCTCTCTCAAGAGATAAGTATCATGAAAGAAGATGTATTTGAGGTGTCAAAATAAATAAGCAAACCTATTGAGATTCCTCTTAAATAAAGTACAAGTAAAAATCAGGAATCACACCCGAGGCTCAACCTACAAATCATAAGGTGGTAGAAGAAAAACTCCAAGAAGATTCATCCACCAAAAATTAACTTACAGGAGATGAAGATATTTCACAAGATAAAGAGCTATTTAAAGCCTTAATTTTGGATAAATATATTCCAAAGAAGATTGCAAATGTGATAACTATTTGAGGAGAGAATGTAGATATAAGTATAGTGGTTACTCTTATTGAAGGTCCAAAGGAAGAATTAAGTGAACATGTGTTCTCTATAGACATTAAAGGTCAAGATGAAAAATTAGTGATTGGTAAGAAGTTAGAAGATATCACTCAACCACAGATTTAGGAACATGACAAAGGGAAGTTAGGGGTTGTAACATTGGAAAGTGAAAATAAAGTGGTAAAGGTGGGAGAAACATCAAAATAATTGGTATTGTATTATGAGACTCCATAGAAAGAAAATAAGGGGAATGCCCCTATGACTAGATGGTTAGGAGGAATTATTCAACAAGGAGAGAAGGAAGTTACTCAAAAGGAAGTTTTAAGTATCACTAACATTTCATTCCCAAAGCCCAAACAATCTTTAAAGAAAGAAAATATTTTGACTAAGACACGTGTGGACCAAAGCATGGATTTAGGACCTTGAAAGTTACAAATCCTCACCAAGGCAAGTCAAAGGATGATATTATAGAAAGTGACTATGATATCCAACACATCCAATTGGGAAGGCATACCAGGGAATCATTGAAGCAAGAAGTTACAGTGGCAGTTGAAGGCTTACTACAAAAGGCCAAAGAGGATAAAATATCTTAAAAGCGGTTGAAAGAGAAGATAAAGAAACTGACTTCATACTTGAAAAAATTGGTAGGGCTTGTAGAAGGAGATCAAGAAGTTTCCACTACTGTTACCCCTAAAATGCTAGATAAAATAGAAAAGGCTAGTAAGAAGGTTAAAGCAATAGATAAATGGGTAGAGGACTTGTCTCAAAAAGGTAGGAAGGTCATTAAAAAGGAAACAAATAGGTATGCAGTATTCACCAAAACACTCAATGACATTGAGGAAATCCTAGAAGCGATGTGAAATGATTTGTATTCCTGGGAGGGGATTATTCCCAAACTTTAAACAATAAAAAAAATTAATGAGGATTTTCTAGAAAAGAAGGGATAATGCCACTGAAGAAAAGGGGAATCAATATGTGATGAAATATTTGGCGAGAATCAAAGTGGAAACTATAAATCAAGTTAAAAAAGTTGGTAATTGATAAGGAATGGGTAGGAAAGACTGTTGATAGAATAGATAACATAGTGGAACAAATGGTATTTGATAAGCATAAAATAACTTATGGGAGTTGGGAAGTTGATACCTGTCTCAATCCTTTGAAAACTACATCAAGGAGGAACCTTGTTCTCCGATGTTATCAAAAGACTCATCCTTGTATAGAACAATATTTCCAAGATGACTAAGAAATTGAGGGATTATAAGTGAAGAATGTCCAAATGTGTTGATACACTAAAATAGCATCATCGATATTCAAATATCACTCGCGACTTGATGAAGAAGAGTTGGTACAATTTTTCCAAAGGTATGATGCATACAAAGAAATACAACCGCACGAGGAAGAAGGTGACAAAGACGAAGATGTAACCATGATTTCCCAATGAGCAAGCTTAGGCTTGATTTTCGTAAACATTTTTCATCTTTCCATTATTGATACTCTTGTTTTATGCTAGTGAAGCATTACTTTGAATGTTTTTTCCAAGCATGAATGTAACTTGATAAAATATAGTAGACTTTTATATTGCTTTGAATGAATTTTAAATCTATTATGAAGAATGCATATTAATGTAACAATTTGAGTTTTTTGCATTGGTGAAAAAGTTAAATAGCGTTTTATAGGGCCCCAACGCATGTAAAAGGTTCACATACATTCTTGATATTACATCCAATAGAAACTAAGAGAAAGTACCTAATCTTCTACTGATATAAAATCCTCTCTACAAAGAGGAAGTTTCTTCACAAGCCTATTCTTTCTAGGAACATATTACGATGTTGCAATTGCCATTTGTACAAATACAATGTCCCATACTAGATTACGAGACATACCCAAAAACATAATCTCTTCAATACTTTCCATAGGACCATCCAACAAACCTATCAATTCTGATCTCCTCTCATAAGAGGAAACCCATTCAATAATGTCTAGACCACCTTTAGGAAAAGCCTTCTTCCCTGATGCTTTAAAGGTGGAAGATGGACTTGATGTCCATGCAAAATATGGGACTGCAACTACAACTATTTGTAGAGAAGATGGAGCAGGAAGTTTGGAACTAGACTCACCCATACATTTCTTCATGAAGACTGGTGATGTCCTAGGAGGCTAGAAAGGCATAGTATCTCGTTGGTTTCTTTTCTAGAGTCGAAACACATTCCAACAATTCATTCATTTTGTGAAAGAGAGTAGGCATGCTACCTACTGAAATACCTTCATCAAGTGCATAATATTTTAAGGTGACGTCCTTCACCATAAACCCCTCATCACGAGATGAGAGGGCATGTGTTGTCCGATGCACCTATCACAGAGGCCGCGCTTGAGCCAAAACTGTTTCAACACCTTAGGAGTTTTCTTATGTTCTAACCTAAAGAGGTGAAAATATATCATTTGAAAGGCATGGAACATGATATTGATCCTTCTTAATCTTTTTATCAATGCAACTCTAACAACCTAAGTTGTCTATGGTCTAGTGTAGTCTTTAGGATCTACAATCCCAAATAGCATTCTCATGAATGCTTCATCTGGGCCTGATAAATAAAAAATTGAGTGCAAGTCTTCAGAAGATATGTCTTTAAAGCTAGATGATAATGATATTCCTGCCATATTGTAGATAAAATCTCACCAAGCCTCTTGCATTGAAGAAAAGATGTGAGTTTGTAGTGGAAACGATGTGAATTTATAGGAAATGCGAGGCTGGTGAGTTGAACAAAACAAATTCATGGTGAAATGAATCCAAAGATTGTTTGTGGTACCCACACAAGATAAATAAACTTGAAAGAGTTTGACATCATTCAAAAAGGGAGTGATTGGCATGATGTGACTTGATCCATGTGGAAACACTCAACTTAGAAAGATATGTTAACGAGTGTGTGTGTGTGTGTGTGTGTGTGTCGAGGTAGATTCCCAAAAGGAGGGAATTATTAGCATCAAATCAATTGATTTTGGGGACACTCAAAATTTAATAGAGAAATGATTAAAAAAAAAATACCAAAAGGGTGACATGGCATCCCAGTCATTCTAAGATGATACAAAATTGTAAATCATTTGTAATTCCTCCACCTAGCAACATGAAAGAGAAATATTTTCAAAAGGAATAATAAGTAGATCAAATCATGTGCCAAAGGAAGAATATTCTCTAAAAAGATTCACATTTTTGGGGGAAAAGAAAAGGTGATAGAAATTAATTTGTATACATACGAGAGGAATGTTCTCATATGAAAAGGGGGTTAATTTTTTCTAAATTCTTAGAGAAAACACAACAAAAATGACTGTACTTTTCCTGAGAAACCTGAATCAAATCGAGAGACCAGTGAGTTATTTTTAATTTATCCAAATCTTCTCATGCAAAGATGATTGCAAGCGCTGATAATCATTGGAAAGCTTTGAGAGCATATGCTTTATGGTACCTTGCTAAGAAATTTGAATTTCTTGAAATTAATTGTGTGTTATCTCTTGAGCAATGTTATCTTTGTTCTTAAGGTAGAATACTTTGAATCAACTACTTGTTTCCCTATTGCAATCTTATGTTAATGGTTCCTTTGAATTACACTAGATCTTATCTTAATTTATGGAATTTTGGCAACTTTAATTGCACTATAAATAGATATTTCTTTCTGTGGTGTGATAAACAATTTTAAATTCATGTTGCCTCTATTTAATTGAGAAGATTTTAGTAAAATCTTGAGTGTATCATGAGATTACTTGAACAAAATCTATTAATGTTTTGTTGAGAGTTTAACATGAGATTTTGTGTTTAAGTTCTCAAAGGTTGTGTGAAATCTTATACTCTTGGGCTTCCATGAGTGCATACCTTTTAGTTAAAGGGTTGTTGTTAGTTGTGTGATGTGTTTTTCTTTCCTTGGGGAAATCTCAAAATTTTGTAATGTTTTCTTACAAGTTTTGTATAATCAACTTTATCTTGCTTTAATCTCCCATTCATACATAAAAATTATGACCTACAATTATTAAATCCATTTGAATTACCCATGTTTTCCTTGCTTATAAACATATGTCAAGGGAATTTTCCATTTCTATCCTCCCTTTCCATAAATATGTAGAAGTAATCAAAGATCCACATTGTCTAGAGTAACCTAAGTCCAATTTTGAAATACATTTGCATTATCTAGTGTGACAACTCATGAGATTTAAATAATGCTTGCATTAAAGTGTATTTTTAGGACTATCCTTTATATTTCCAAGAAAGAGCTTAGAAATAGAAATATTATCCACTTATTCACAATAACATGTTACAAAATGGGTCCTCTCACCCTGGTTAAAGGTAGAACCTAAAGCAGTAGGGAAGGTCATCCCCTTTGTGAGTATAGCCCAATATTTTCCAAGTCAAGTCTCAAAGAGTTTGTCAGATATATCCCTGGCTTCAAAATGACTATATCTTCGGTTTGACTTATTCTATGCATTCACTTCAGTTAGTAAATTTGTTTTTTGGCTCTCAAGGTGGTGCAAATTTTTGCACCAACACTCTCTTGACGTTGTTATTCGGGCATATTTTCATAAATACGAAGATATATTGACCTCTGGTAATGTATAAATTATGCTTAGATGCAAATATATGATCTAGACTTGATCCTTTGTAAAGCATTGTAAAAAATGAGCTTAATCAGAAGTCTTTTGCTTGATATTTTCCTTGTTTAAGCAAGGTTTCCATTAAATTTGACTTGGCTAGGGGTAAGTATTGATAAAGGATAGAAAGATTTGCCAAGCTTTGATGAAATTGATTGTGAAGCTTCAGTTGGCAAGTTGTTTAAAGTAATTTACACATCTAAGGTGTAAGACCTTAGTGGCGACTCCATCTTTCTCAAAAATAAGGTAAATACAATACCTTAAGCTTCAATTATAGCAATTTGTCATTAAGATTTGTAAATCTGGAAGGAAGAAGGTCCTTCTTCAAGACATATCCTACTAGAAGGTTGTTTCCAGAGTTAGGAAGGAAAAATCCAACAAAGAAACAAGTTTGGAAAGCCTTGGGTGATCAAAGATTGAAAGAAAAGGTTGTGCCTATTGTTGAAAGTGATCAGCCTTTGGTAGAAGATTACTCCAAGATTTTTACATGATTCTAGATCAATCGGTCCCTACATAAATGTTTATGCTCCAACTCGGTGGGTCCTTCATCCTCGACTAATATGGATATTTCTCAAATCTCTCCTTTATTGATTAGAAATAATAGAGTATTTTGTGAAACAAAATCATTAAAGGATCATTACTTTAAATATCACACCCCATTGCCTCAAATACCTCCTATCCCATACCATTTTAATCCTCCTGTTGGGACACCTCCTCAAAATAATATGTCTCATCCTCCACCTAGACCTCCACTTGTTGTAAATGTTTACAGCACTGTAGATTTCACGGGGTATTGCAGGTTATCCTAATGCTATCCCACATGAGGTAAGAAATATATTACCTAAATTCTAGGGTAATAATTCCATTAGTGGTGATCAACACCTCAAGATATTTTCTAATACCATGGAAGATTTTGAGGTTGCTTATGAAGATGTATATGTAAAGTTGTTTATACATACTCTAGAGGAAGATGCCCGAGATGCTATATGTCATTGTTAGATAACTCTATTGATTCATGGATAAAGATGAAAAATGAATTTTAATGCCAATATGGTGACAAGGATGATCCAAGGTTTCTCCTCACAAAATTTGAGAACATAAAAAAATCCAAATGAACTCGTTTCAAGATTTTAACACCAGATTTAATAAGACCTTGACGAGAATGCCCGTAATAATAAAGCCAGGTGATTAATCATGCCTAATTAAATATTCTGATGCCTTTGACAAGAAATAAACATATTACTTAAGTGACAAAACCACAGGACTTTGAAACAATATTTCTCCATGGCGGTGAAAATAGAGAATAATAGTAAGACAACTAGAAAGCCTTCTCAGAGAGAAGGTGTTAAGTTGATCAATCCTGAAAATCCTCAGGAAATAAAAGGAGTAGACCTAGAGGAAGTGGTTAAAACTCTAGTAGGAGTAGTGAAGGAAATTTCTTACAAACTTGCTAGAGTAGAGAAAGGGTTAGGTCAAAGCTCTCAGGCCCAACACCAACCTCAAGGGCAGAATAGTTTTGGAAATCATTCTAGAGGTGATCATAGAGTTGATGATAGAGGAAAGAGACCCATGGGGTCAGGAAATAAGCAACAATCACAAGGGGAAACCAAGTTTGTTCCTGATCCATTAACTACTAGAGTATCTACGGTAGAGAAGAATCATGTTATTGAATGGTGTGATAATTTATTTCTATCAAATTCCCCATGTGATCCCAAAGTGAAGAAAGTGAATAGGTTGATGATGATACTAATTTTGGTGATGTATACATGATGGAATGCCCGATAGTCCTCAACAAGGAGCTAATTCTACTGAATTGTTGAGTGATAGGACAATGGAATGTTTTTGGGATTGCATACACTAGGTATCTTCTATCCCTTCTACTAGTAGTCTTGATATTGATATGGTTCATTAATTTGAGTTACCTAACCACGACTTCGATTATTTAAGGTCATTAATGATCAAAAATATGATGGTGGTATTCCTTATGAGGAGGATAGGTAGCTCCTAATGAATGCAGTAGTGGCATAAGAAAAATAATATAATATGAGAAATAGGATAGTCAAAGGACCAAAGCCACAACCCAAACCAAAAACTCCTCTCCTCACCAATATCACTAAGTTTGTTCTTAAGAAATATTTTCTAAACAAAATCCCAATTATTGCTAACAAATTTGATTCCCCTACATCCACTCACGATATAAAAAACTCATACCACTAGAGAAATAAATCACCCTACCTCTTAGTGGAACCTTACCTAAGTATACCCCTTGTGATATGGCTCAAATTTTGATTCAGATTAAAGTTACCATGCCAATTGTTGAGTTGCTCAGAATTCCTAAGCACAAAAGAAGAGAATTTGAATACTTAGGTATTAAGGAGGAGTTGGTGGCCACAAGTAAGGAGGTTAACAATGTATATCTCCCACATGTTATTGTAGAGTTAGAAGTGCCCCAAGAAATGGAAACTTTGGGGAATCACCTGAGATATATTTAGGCACTTCTTTGGTAGAATCTCAACTTGATGTGGATCCATTTTTACTACTTTGATCATCAAAGATAGACTGTCCACAATTATATGTTTGATTCAGAGCTTCATGTAATGTGATGCCTCTTGAAGTTATGAATGAACTAGACATCAAAGTGACAACAAATTTTAGAAAATGCCAGGCTAGGATTTAAGAAAAGTTTCAGTGATAGGATATATGAAAGGTTTAGTAGTACAATTGGTAGTGTATCTTTATTGAGACAAGATTTCTACATGGCAGTGAAAATAGAGAATAATATTAAGATAGTTGGAAAGCCTTCTAAGAGAGAAGGTGTTAAGTTGATCAATCCTGAAAAACCTAAGGAAAGAAAAGGAGTAGACATGGAGGAAGTGGTTAAAACTTTAGCAAGAGAAGTGAAGGAAATTTCTTACAAAATTGCTAGAGTAGAGAAAGGGTTGGGTCAAATCTCTCAGACCAACACCAACCTCAAGGGAAGAATAGATTTGGAAATCATCCTAGAGGTGATCATAGAGCTTATGATAGAGGAAAGGGACCCATGGGGTCAGGAAACAACAACAACCACCAAGGGAAAACAAGTTGGTTCCTGATCCATTAACTACTAGAGTATCTATGGTAGAGGAGGATCATGTTATTGAATGGTGTGATAAGTGATTTCTACCACATTCCCCATGTGATCCCAATGAAGAAAGTGAAGAGGTTGATGATGATACTACTTTTGGTGATGTATGCATGATGGAATGCCTTGATAGTCCTCAACAAGGAGCTACTTCTACTGAATTGCTGAGTGTCAGGACTGTGGAATGTTTTTGGGATTGCATACACTGGGTATCTTCTATCCCTTCTACTAGTAGTCTTGATGTTTATATGGTTCATACCTTTTGAGTTACCTAACTATTAAATCAAATATTTAAGGGCATTAATGATAAAAAACTATGATGGTGGTATTCTTTCTGAGGAGGATAAGTAGCTCCTAATGAATGCAGTAGTGGCCAAAGAAAAATGTAATTTGAGAAATAGGAAATTCAAAGGACTAGGGCCACAACCCAAACCAAAAACTCCTATCCTCACTAATATCCCCAAGTCTATTCCCAAGAAATAATTTCCGAACAAAATTCCAGTTATTGCTAACAAATTTGATTCCCATACATCTCGCTCAAGATGTAAAAAATATCATACCACCGAGAAAAAGCAATCACCCTACCTCCTAGTGTAGCCTTACCTAAATATACTCCTTATAATATGACTCAAATTTTGAGTCGATTAAATTCATCATGTCAATTGTTGAGTCTCTGTAATTCTTGAGCACAAAAGAAGAACATTTGAGTATTTACGTAATAAGGAGGAGTTGGTGGCCATAAGTAAGGAGGTTAACAATATAGATCTCCCACATGTTATTATAGAGTTAGAAGTGCCCCAAGAAATGGAATTATGGGGAATCACCTGAGATATATTTAGGAACTTCTTTGGTAGAATCTCAACTTGATGTGGATCCATTTTTTACTACTTTGATAATCAAAGATAGAATTGTCCACAATTGTATGTTTGATTCATGAGATTCATGTAATGTGATGCCTCTTGAAGTTATGAATTAATTGGAAATCAAAGTGACAACTTTTTTTGGAAAATTCCAAGCTATGGATTCAAGAGAAGTGCCAATGATAGGATATATGAAAGGTTTAGTAGTGAAATTTGCAGCTTATCCGTATAAATACTTGACTATGAATGTAGTCATTGTTGAATTCCCTTCTAAATGGGGTATGTTGTTTTTAGAAAATGGGATGAAAGTTTTGGAGGAAGTGTACAAATGGACATGTCATATTATACCATACATGTGGAGGGAAATTTGGTGAAATTGTATGGAGAGAAGAAAATGCTACACTTGATTGAAGAACTAAACAATGCTTCCTATGAAATGTTGTTTACTGATGTAGATGCTGATAATTTTTTTCGATATGCATACTTTGAATATTACAACATAAATGAGAATCCATGCTTAGAACAAGTTGGTGCCCCCTGGAATATGATTTTTGATGGAACATGCTCCAATATGGGTAATGGGGCTGGTGTAGTGCTTATATCCCCAAACAAAGAAACATTCAGATTTTTCCTTCAAGCTAAAATTTGAATGTACCAATAATATTGTAGAATATGAAGCATTTATCCTAGGCTTGAGAATTGCATGGAGGTATGGAATAAAGGATATAATTGTCAAAGGATTCTAAGTTAGTGGTGAATCAAGTCAAAACATTGTATGCAACAAATAACCAAAGGATGAAACAATATAAGCATGTAGTATGGGACTTCATTGAGATGTTTGAATATTTTAATATCCTTTACCATGATCAAGCTCAAAATGTTGTAGCTGATAAATTGGTAGTGCTTTCCTCGAGGTTTTATAATTACATTGTTTCTCCTTATTGTAATTATGATGTAGAAGTGTTGTCAAGACCCTCTGTGCTTGATAATGTGAAGCACTGGCAAGTGTTTGATGATGATGCCCAAGTGCAGAGGTTCTTGTAAAATAAAGGAGAATTTACAAATCAATGCATGGATTGGGAGCCAATGGTTTCAACATGTGATGGAAAATAAACCCTATTTGGCAAGGACATAATTCATTGAAACTAACATCATTCCTAGGGGGTTGGTTGCCTTGGAATCTAATTTTGACAATGCAGATAGGGTGGTCCATAGGCATATCTCTACTTCAAGGGATGTTGAGGAATATAATTTGGGAACCAAGGAAAATCCTAGGAAGGTGTGGATAGGGAGCAATCTAAGCAAAGAAGAAAAGTAGTAGTATGTTAAATTTTTTAAAACGGGTCGATATTTCTTAACATGGTCCTATTCAGAATTAAAATCTTATAGGAAAGATTTATTCCAACATGAAATACCCTTGGAACCTAATGCTAAACCATTTAGGAAAAAAGATGCCTATTAACCCACTTCTCTCACTTAAGATGCAAGAAGAATTAACAAAGTTGAGGGATAAAGGGAAAATACAACCTATAAGATACTCTTCATGGGTGGCCAATCTTGTACCAGTAAGAAAGAAAAATGGAGATATAAGGCTTTATGTGGATTTCAGAAATCTGAATAAGGCCTCAATAAAATATAATTATCCATTTCCTAATATGGATAACATGTTACAACTGGTCATAGGATTTGAATTACTCTCAACTCTAGATGGTTTCTCAAGATATAATCAAGTAGTGGTGAAACAATCAGAAAGGATTAAAATTGATTTCACCACCCCATGGGGAACATATGTATATGTGAGAATTCCATTTGGTTTGATGAATGTTGGGGCTAATTTCCAAAGAGTCATGGATGTTACTTTTTGGGTTACATTAATGATTTTATCGTAGTATATCAGATGATGTAATTGTGTTTTCCAAGAAGAGAAGTGACCACCTCAGCCATGTGGAGAAAATGTTAGTAAGATGCAGAGAGTATGGGATCTCATTAAAGCCTAAAAAAGTGTCATTTTGGAGTTTAAAAGGAAAAATTATTGGGGTACATTATGTCAAAGGAGGGGGTCATGATAGATCCCGAGAGGGTGGAAGCAATTGCTAAGGTTCCTATCCCTAAATCAAAAGAGGGAATTCAATATTTTTTCATTCAAATATATTTTATCAGGATGTTCATTTTTATTTTCGTTGAGATAACTATTCTTACAACAAGCATGTTGAAAAAGTTCCAAATCATCAAGTGGGAAGAAGGAGCTATCTAAGATTTCACTAGAATAAAATAAGCATTGAAAAATGCCCCAGTTTTGGCAAGTTCTAATTATAATGTTTTTTCCAAATATATATTTTTTACATCTAATTACACAATTGCTTGAGTATTGTTGCAAAAGGATGATGAAGGAAATGAAAGTCCTATTGCCTTTTTTAGTAAAGCCTTGCAAGGTACTGAGTTAAAATACACTATCATGGAAAAGCAGGTTTTTTCTTTGGTGAGAGCTACCAAATTATTTAGGCCTTACATATTGAGTTCCAAGATTGTAGCCTATGTTCCCATACAATGATTAAATACATTTTGTCGAAATGGAATTTTCCAAAGAAAAGATGTCATTGGGTGAATAAGCTACAAGAATACGATATGTACATACAAACTACCAAACTAGTTAGGGGCTTGGGCTTTGTAAAATTAATGGCGTAAAGTAACTTTCAAGTAATGGAGATCAATGAGGTGGTAGAATTAAATGTGGATATCCAAGACAAGATGGTTGATTCCACATGGTATAAGTATGTAATATTCTACCTCATGAATATGGAATGTCCAGGACATTTGGATAAGAATCGAGAGAAGGAAAATTAAATTGGCCTCTAAAAAATATGTTATAACTGACTATGGCTTGGCTTGGAAGAATCCAAAAGGGATCTTATTGAGGTGCATCATAGAAGAAGAATCTCCCAAGATTATTGTAGAGTTTCATGGGGGAGTATGTGGAGGTAACTTTGCTGGAAGAGTGACTGTTTATAAGATTTTGAGAGCAAGTTACTAGTGGCCAACACTTTTTAAAGATGTAGCTTTGTTAGTCAGAAATGTGAGAGTTGGCAAAGATTCTCTAAAAGGATGAAAGCCTCGGGTACTTTACCTTTACAACCAAAGTAATAGTGGAATCTCCTTTCAAACAATGGGGAATGGACTAAATTGGAGAAATATCATATTCTTCGAGTGCTGAAAATAGATGGATATTGGTTCACTATTGAATACTTCGTCGTAATAATATAATTTGTAGGTTTGGGGTACCTACAAAAATAGTTTCTGATAATGCTATGAGATTTAGGGCTAAACCATTAGTAACTATGTGCCAAGAGTATGGAATCATCCTAACATATGCATCCAATTATAATCCTCAAGGAATGGTCAAGTTGAGTCAAGTAATAATTTTTTCTCAAAATACTTAGGAGGACATTGGAAGTTAATAAAAGAAAATGGGGTGAACAACTAAAATTTTCCTTATGGGAAGATAAGATTACTACTAAAAGATCTACTAGAAAAATCCCTTTGAGTTGGTTTATGGAGTCCAGGCTCTCTTACCCTTACATACATGTAATTGTCTTCTTATAAGTTCATGCAACATCTTGAGGATGAGGAAGTAAACCCCTACGAAGATAGGATCAACCATATATTGGAATTGGATGAAGAAAGAAGGGAATCCCATCAGAGACACCTTAAGTTCTAGAGACAAAATCAAGAAAATATTTGATAAAAAGGTGACTCCTAGAGCCTTTAATGTTGGAGATCTTGTTTTTTTATGGGACAACAGGCATGAGGACAAAGGAAAACATGGAAAATTTGATGCCTTATGGATGGGTCCCTATTCCATTGATATAAGGATTTGTGAACACACCTTCTTGAAAGACTGGAGGAGACTTGTTGGAGTTGCTCACAATGACAAACACCTCAAAATTTTTCTCGGATTAAACACATACAAATAGGTATGAACTTTGTATAGTGTACAATTGTATTTGTTTTTTTTTTTTTTTGTTTGTTTGTTTGTTTCCATTTTCATTTTCTTGGTCTACAGTGACCAATTGCATTAGTGTCTCAATATGTTTTTGTGAAGTCTATTTTCTTTGTTATACCATGTGTGTATTTTGAAATGACTTCACCGCCCAATGGATTAAGGCACTTGGTCTATGAATTGTTTTGTTTATGTGGTTCTTGTGGCATTCGTGGGGGTTCCATTTGGTCTTGCCCCTTTTCCTAGGTGTTCCTTCAAAAATTTCTTTTGACTTGTTTATCAATGTTCAAAAATGTATGCTTGAAAGATGTAGTCATGTTTAATACAAATAAAATCATGTGTATAAGTTGTGAATCTGGTGTGAATCCTCTTTTTTGGTCAAGGAATGTAATGACCATGAAAGTTATGTGAAATTCATGTGAAAACATTTCCAAAAGACCTCGATTATCCTAAAAAAATTCATCTTGTGTAGCCCTTGTGATATCCAATGCAAATTACACTTAGTTCTCCAAATCCCAAAAAGGAATACGTGTCTAAATATGGTTGGAGCAGGAAGTGGATCATCGGTGCATTTTTGCACCAAAGGCATATTATAGCACAAAGTGTGAATATTCCTCCAAAGCCTGATGGAGGACACATGGTGATTTTCTATGCAAAGTCAATAGGTGGACGTTTGGGTCAATATTGCAATCTTACAGCTATGTGAGAAATTGGTTTAAAATGCAAATAAAACTCGTGGCTCTACCAACCTTTAGGTTAAAACATGTGGTAATTTCTTAGTCAAGGATTAAATATCATATACTCAAAGTCAATTTAGCAGTTTTGCACCTAGTCAAGAAACTAGACAAAAATGTAAATAAGTCCTATGACTCCATCACTCTTAAGATTGGGACACATGTTAGCCTCTCAACAAAATTCAAGGGGTGGGATTTGGTCAATTTTTCAAAATTTCTCTCATTCAAAAGGCAAAGTGCGAATATGTAAAGAAACTCCCTAAGCCCACAAAGTATAAGATTAAGCCACATGGATGATACCTACATTAAAACGGAGGAAGCAAGTTGGATGACTAGGATGCAATGCATTTATGGCTGCCACCATCAATGCATTTTTGTACGAATAAAATCAAATGTTTTAGAAGTTTTCGAACATTTTGAATTGTTGTCATTGCATCATACAAAGATATGGGTTCCCTAGATGTGAATTTTCACAAAAGAAAGGAGAAAATTTGACTAAGAAGTGGTTAAATTGAGCTAAAGAACTCAGGAGCACAGGAGTAGAATATAACTTCACGTAACTCGTAGAGAAACAAGTAAATAATTATTTTTCCCCATTGATTCTTAGTACTCAAATCAAGATTAGAAGGAAAGATTAAATTCACAACATGAGATCTCTAATGTCAGGTTTCCATGAAAGTTCCAATATTTCAAGTAATTTAGATAAGGTCATGGAAACATGATTATTAAATGCTGATTTACATGATTTTTGGATGAGACTGAATAATCCAAATAAAAGTAAATGGATGGAAAACATTGATGCGAGTAACATTTCCCTAGTGGTTGCCTTCCCACCATCTATACACTCCCTTGAGCTCATATGGTTGTGTGTTGAGAATTATGACCCAGAAAAGAAAGAAGTATTGGATGGAAGTTGAGACATTGTGATAAACTTAACACCAGAGGCTTATAGGGTAATATTAGGGTCACCAAAATTGGATAAACCAATAATTTCTACAATTGAAACTATACAAGATGATTATGAGATGAGGCATGATGAATATGTTGTAATGCTAAATGCTCAATGGTTAAAGGAAAAATACCATCTATCAAAAGAATCCCCAAGAGATTGACCAGGGCCATGTTTGTTGATGAAGTTGAGGACCTTATTGTGTTACTAAGTAGAATGACAGGGTTAGAAGGAGCTAATGATTTTCAAGAATGGATGTGCCCTTTTATAATGGTTATCTTGGAAGAACAAGGAATTTTTTTGGGAGAGCTTCATATCAACATCCATTCATGCTAAAATTATGACAATAGTTGTAAATATTAGCACATGTAATCCAATTGACATCAATTTCTATATGATTTCCTATCTCATCTATAACATTTCTTGCTTCAAATCATTTCTAGGTCTCCCATTACAAGAAAGTTTTGAAGATCATAGGGTGTATGATGTATACCCACAATTGAGGTTAGAAAAATGGAAAGGGAATGTCAGGTTAGTAAATGATGCTTTCATTTCCCCTGTAACATGTATTTTCAAACTAGAGTGGGAACAATATAGATTATCTGCTAGTGCTAGGGAAACAATTATGGAGTATGGTTGCATTTTTATACAATACATAATATTTACATATTTCAGGGTAAGTGGATTGAGGGACAACCATATAAGTTACCTAGATATGTGGATGAAAAATGGGCTTTAATGGAACTATCAAGACAGTTGACTCATGTGCACAAAAATATTGTAAAAAGGCACAAAATAAATATCAAATTCCTTATCCAGATTGGTAGATATTCATGCCAAACCATATTAAATGCCAGATTGATGGAAGAATAAATGGAGAGATTTCAAATGGAAAAATTCACACCAAGACTTAATTATGACAATTGATGGGTTGTTAGTACAAGAGAACATGAGCCTTACTTTGAGGATTACCTGGATGAATTATATAGATGAAGAAAAAGCAAGCCCCCATCACTAAAGCATTACCAATCCAAGCAAAGGGAAGATGTTTGAATACATAAAAACTCCCTTAGAAGTGTTACCAGGATAATTTAGCATTGGAGCCTTAACTGTGTATTGATCTTCTTAAATGGTGAGGGAGCCTTAACATGTGTTAATATTCAATCCAAATCACAAAGTACTAAGGAAAGAGAGGCACCAGATCTTAGGCACTTTGAGAGAGCTAAGAAGAAAGTTAAAATAGTACAACCTTTGGTGAGGGATATTGGTATTTCAATGAAAGAAAGTGGTCATGTATCAAAAAAGTCAAAAACATAGAGAGCCTGAGGTAATTGACCCCCTACTCTGACAAAATCTCAAAAGAGGGTGGTTACTTCATTATCTCATCAGGTGTTGTCATCCTAGACTCATGAGAGTATGCACTCTACTCCAAATGTAATATCACCCAATGTAACTACATTTTCATCCCCTACTAAAATTGTTCCAGAAATAATTGGTAGTGCTCATATGTCTAGTCAATCAATTGATGTTGGGAAGGAACAAGTGCAAAACAAACTAGTGATTGAGAAGCCTAAAAAGTAATCAAAAATAGCTAATGAGATAGTTGAATTACTTAAATAAATTCCTAAACTTGAAATGGTTGATGTAAACATTGAAACTTATACAATTGAGGGTGTAAGTGTCCCTAAACAAGAAATGCATGTTCAAGATCTTCATCAGAATCAAGTGCAAGTGTGGGGGCTCAACCCCAAAGTACTTAAAGTGAAGGCACAACCTCTATTATGAATGTTGAAAAATAGCTCAAACAAGTTTGAATGAAACACCTATAATAGGTGTTGTCTATACTGAAACCCAACCACCAAAGGATTTAAAGGAATTCAAGGAAGGTGAGGTCTCTCAAGAGACAAGTATCATGAAATAATATGTAGCTGAGGTGTTAAAATAAATAAGAAAACTTGTTGAGATTCCTCTTAAAGAAAGTATAAGTAAAAATAAGGAATCACACCCGAGGCTCAACCTACAAAGCATAAGGTGGTAGAAGAGAATATCCAAGAAGATTCATCCACCAAAAAACCACTTACAGGGGGTGAAGATATTTCAAAAGATAAGGAGCCGATAAAGCCCCAAGTTTGGATAAAGATATTCTAAAGGAGATTACAAATGTGACAACTATTTCAGCAGAGAATGTAGATACAAGTACAATGGCTACTCTTGTTGAAGGTCCAAAGGAAGCATTAAGTGAACCTATGGTTTCTATAGACAATAAAGGTCAAGATGAAAAATAAGTGAGTGGTAATAAGTCATAAGATATCTCTCAACCATAGTTTCAGGAATAGGACAAAGGGAAGTCATGGGATTTAACATTGAAAAGTGAAAAGAAAGTGGTAAAGGTGGGTGAAACATCAAAATAATTAGTATTGTATTCTAGGACTCCACAGAAGAAAATAATGGGAATGCAAAAATTTCATTCCCAAAGCCCAAACAATCTTTAAAGAAAGTAAATATTCTCACTAAGACACTTGTGGACCAACATTTATTTAGGACCTTGGAAGTTGCAACTCCTCACCAAGGCAATTCAAAGGATGATATTACAGAAAGTGACTATGATATCCAACACATCCAATTGGGAAGACATACCAAAGAACCATTCAAGTAAGAAGGTACAGTGACATTTGAAGGCTTGCTACAAAAGGTCAATGAGGATAAAATATCTAAAAAGTAGTTGAAAGAGTAGATAAAAAAACTGACTTCATGCTTACAAAAATTGGTAGGCCTCTGAAAAGGATATCAAGAAGTTTCCACTACTATTACCCCTGAAATGCTTGGATAAAATAGAAAAGGCTAGTAAGAAGGTTGAAGTAATAGATAAATGGGTAGAGGACTTGTCTCAAAAAGGTAGGAAAGTCATTGAAAAGGAAACAAATAGGTATGTAGAATTCACCAAAACACTCAATGAAATTGAGAAAATCCTGGAGCAGTGTGAAAATGAGTTGTAGTCTTGGGAGGGGATTCTTCCCAAACTTGAAACAATAAACCAACTTGATGAGGATTTGCTAGAAAAGGAGGGAATAGTGCCACCTGAAGAAAAGGGGACTCAATATGTGATGGAATATCTAGCTAGAATTAGGGTGGAAACTATAAATCAAGTTAAAGAAAAATTGGTAATTGAGAAGGAATGGGTAGGAAAGACTATTGATAACATAGAAAACATAGTGTAATAGATGGTATTTGATAAGCATAAAATCACTTATGAGAATTGGTAATTTGATACCCTTCCTCAATCCTGTGACACGTAAATCAGGGAGGAACCCTATTCTCATGATGTTATCAAAAGACTCATCCTTTTCAAGAAAAATATTTCCGAGATGACTAATAAATTGGAGTATAAGCCAAGAATGTCCAAATGTGTTGATACACTAAATCAACATCACCTGATATTCAAATATCACTCAAAACTTGATGAAGAAGATCTGGTACAATTGTTCCAAAGGTATGATGTATATGGAGAAAGACAACCAAATGAAGAAGAAGGAGCCAAAGATGAAGATGTAACCATGATTTCCTAGCGAGCAAGTTTAGGCTTGATTTTCCTAAACATTTTTCATCTTTTCATTATTGATACTCTTGTTTTATGCTAGTGAAGCATTACTTTGAATTGTTTTTTCCAAGAATGAATGTAACTTGATACAATATAGTAGACTTTTATACTTCTTTCAATGAATTTTAAATCTATTATGAAGAATGTGTAATAATGTAATAGTTTAAGTTTTATGTATTGGTGAAGAAAGAATAATAGGTGTTCTATAGGGCCCCAACCAATGGAAAAGGTTCACATACATTCTTGATATTATATCCCATAGAAACTAAGAGAAAGTACCTAATATTTTATTGATATAAAATCCTCTCTGCAAAGAGGAAGTTTCTTCACAAGCCTATTCTTTCTTGGAACAAATTTTGTTGTCTAGACATTACCGATCTAGACCACCTTTAGGAAAATCCTTCTTCCTTGATGCTTTGAAGGTGGAAGATGGACTGGAAGTCCATGTAAAATATGGGAGTACAACTACAATTGTTTTTGGAGAAAATGGAGCAGGATGTTTGAAACTAGAATCACCCCTACATTTCTTCATGAAGATTGGTGATGTCCTAGGAGGTTGTGAAGACATAGTCTTTGTTGGTTTCTTTTCAAGAATTGAAACACATTGCTCCAATTCATTCATATTGTGAAAGAGAGTAGGCACGGTACCTAATGAAATCCCTTCATCAAGTGCATAAGATTCTAAGGGGATTTCCTTCACAGTGAATCCCTCATCACAGATGAAAGGGCATGTGTTGTCAGATGCACCTGTCATAGTAGGCTTGCTCTTGAGCCAAAACTATTTCAACACCTCAGGAGTTTTCTGGTGTTCTAACCTAAAGAGGTGAAAATAAATCATTTGAAAGGCATAGAGAATGGGAATGATCCTAATTAATATTTGTATCAATGTAACTTGAATAACTTGAGTTGTTAATGGTTAAGTGTAGTCTTCTTGGGATCTGCAATCCCAAATAGCATTCTCACGAATGCTTCACCGGTCCCGATAGATCAAAAATTGAGTGCAAGTATTCAGAAGATACGTATTTCAAGGTAGATGCTAATGATGTTCCCGCAATATTGAAGATAAAATATAACCAAGCCTCTTTCATCCGAGAAGAAAAGATGTGAGTTTTTAGTGGAAACGAAGTTAATTTATAGAATGCGAGGTCGACGAGTTGAACAAATGAGATTTATGGTAAAATGACTTCTAAAGAGATTGTTTGTGATAGCCGCACGAAGGAAATAAACTTGAAAGATACTGACATCATTCAAAAAGGGATTGATTAGCTTGATGTGACTTGATCCATGTGGAAACACTCATCTCATAAAGATATGTTAACGAGTGTGTGTGTCTCGAGGTAGATTCCCAAAAGGAGGGAATGATTAGCATCAAATCAACTGATTTTGGGGACACTCAAAAGTTAATAGAGAAATGATTAAACAAATAATACCAAAAGGGTGACATGGCATCCCAGTCATTCTAAGAGAATGAAAAATTGTAAATCATTTATAATTTCTCCACCTGGCAGAACATGAAAGAGAAATATTTTCAAAAGGAATAATAACTAGATCAGATTGTGTGCTAAAGGAAGGATATTATAAAAAGATTCACTTTTTGGGGGAAAAAGAAAAGGTGAGAGAAAGTGAGTTGTATACATATGAGAGGAATGTTCTCATATGAAAGGGGGTTAAATTTTTCTAAATTCTTAGAGAAAAAGAGAAAACTCGACTATAATTTTCTTGAGAAACCTAAATCAAACCGAGAGACCAGTGAGTTATTTTACTTTGTCCAAACCTTCTCATGCCAAGATGATTGCGAGTGTACAGTCATTGGAAAGCTTTGAGACCATAGGTTTTATGGTCCCTTGTTGAGAAATTTGAATTTCTTGAAATTAACTCTATGTTATCTCCTGAGCAATGTTATCTTTGTTCTTAAGGTAGAATAATTTGAATCAGCTACTTTCTTCCCTATTGCAATCTTATGTTAATGGTTCCTTTGAATTACACTAGATCTTGTCTTAATTAGTGGCATTTTGGCAACTATAATTGCACTATAAATAGAGCTTTCTTTTTGTGGTGTGATAAACAATTTTAAATTCATGTTGCTCTGTTTAATTGAGAAGATTTTAGTAAGATCTTGAGTGTATCTTGAGCGTAGTTGAACAAGATTTGTTAATGTTTTGTTGAGAGTTTAACATGAGCTTTTGTGTTTAAGTTCTCAAAGGTTGTGTGAAATCTTGTACTCTTGGGCTTCCATGAGTGCATACCTTCTAGTTAAAGGGATTTTGTTAGTTGTGTGATGTGTTTTTCTTGCCTTGGGGCAATTTCAAAACATTTGTAAGGTTTTCTTGTGAGATTTGTATAATCAAATTTATCCTGATTTAATCTCCCATTCATACACAAAAATTATGATCTACAACTATTAAATCCATTTGAATTACCCATGTTTTCCCTGCTTATATACATCTGTTAAGCGACTTTGCCATTCCTATCCCCCTTTCTAAAAATATGAAGAAGTAATCAAAGATCCACACTATCTAGAGTAACCTGACTCCACCTCGAAGGACATCTGCATTATCTAGTGTGACAACTTGTGAGAGTTAAATAATGTTTGCATTGACCCTATCTTTTCAGGCCTATCCTTTATATTTCTAAGAAAGAGCTTAGGAACAAAAATATTGTCCACTTCTTCACAATAACAAGTTACAAAATGGGTCCTCCCACCCTGGTTAAAGGAAGAACCTAAAGCAGTATGGAAGGTCATCCCCTTTGTGAGTGCAGCCCAATATTTTCCAAGTCAAGTCTCAAAGACTTTGTCATATATCCCCGGCTACAAAACAATTATATCTTCTGATCGACTTCTTATAAGCATTCACTTAGCAGTTAGTAAATGTTGTTTGGCTCTCAAGGTGGTGTAGATTTGGGTACCAACACACTCTCATGATTTTTTTGGCATGTGAAAAATGGTGAGAATCATATCGCATATAAGATGATGATATGTGTTTCAGAACTATCAATAGAGAGCCCCTAGAAAGATGGGATGGTTTTGTAATATCAAGTATATATAAGAACACTATCCAATGAAAAATTATGATGACCAATTGAAAAAAATGCACTAGTTACACTAGGATCATGATTAAACAAAGGCAAGACAACACCAATGAGTTACAAACCCTATTGATAAAAGTGCACACTAGAAAAAGAATCATTAAATTATAGAATATTATAGCATGACACAAGGGGATTTCTATATAATATCAAAATATTTAATATAATAAAATATTATTTATAATACCAATTAAAATAAAAAATAATATCGACATATTTATACCTAATATATTTGTTAAAATATAATAAACAAAATAATGATTCAGAACTAACAATAATAATATGTAATTATACATAGTTATAATATTTTTTAAATTTTAAATTTCTTGAATTATTTACATCATATTTGTACCTCTTAATGCCATCACAAAATTAATTTGATTCTAGTTTACATGTGGCATAAATTAGGCATAAAATTAATGCAATTAAAAATGCATAGTTTCTTTAGCATTTTACCACTTTTGCACCATTCACAATGACATGAATTCATCAAAGAGACATGGCCAAAAACACGAAAAGATCTATTTCTTGAGATGGCATGAGCAGATTTGAACAATAAAACTGATCTGTAATTTTCTCCTTCTCTATCTAATTAAATGGGTAGGTTACATATATATATATATATATATATATATATATATATATATATATATATATGTTTTGTATTCATTTATAGCATATGAAGCCTATTTTATCTCACACTAATCTAGGCAAGTTGTTCAAACAACCTTTTCTCCTATTTACATAAGTTTTTTGCAAACAACCTAAACAAAATTACTTATAATTATAATATATCTAACTCACATCAAATGTGAAAATTGAATAGTATAATTCCTAACATTCCCCTCCAAAGGGGCAAGGAGCTCTGAAAATGGAATCGTATGCCAACACACACTTTTAGGTCTACATAATGTTATTTGGATCTTACTACACATGATCACCCACATACGCAAACTTATCTCACTTTCACTTCCAAAGAAATTATTACCGTCGATCGTCTTCTAATGAAGTACGATAGTGAGAGGATATTTGCGCTAAAGGGTCCGTGTAGTCAACTGCCCTCCTATACAACTATTTTTATAGCCATATTAAATGTTCAAGAGAAAATATAGGAATTACAAACATCACTAAACTTATGTTCTTATTCACACACACACACACACATACACACCCAAAAATTAAAAATGTGTCACTACTACAGATGTAGGACTTCATTGTTAGAGGCTAATGAGAGGTCATTGGTTGACTTCCTTCCGCATTACCTTCTTGCTCCATCAATATGTTGCTAACTCAATAGAATGTGAATGTGAGGCTCATTTTACAATATGGACATTGGGTTACATCAAAAATATGTCTGTAAGACAATTTTTTATTTTGATTTTTGAACTTTTTGACACTAATTTAAAAATGATTTTGACTCTTTTTACAAACAATAATGACGAAACATATTATGTAGAATCTAAAACAAGAAAGGACTTAAAAGACCAATGATAAAAACATAAATGACTACACAATTTTTACTCTACACAAGATGATATACTTTGATATTGACTCGAGACAAATATAAAATGATACAAATATGAAAATTTAGACATATTATAGATACTTTATAAGACCTATTTCTTTAATAAAACAATAACAACTTTATGGATCCAATTATAAATTTAAACAATTATAAAGCTATCTAAGATCTAAATATAGACATATACCAAAAAGTTACAATTGCTATAAAACTAGCAATCGCACGTGAGGTGTGCGATGATAACGCCGAAAGAGAGGTTGGGTAACAAGGAGAAGGTTGATTTCTTTAACGGGAATCCGGAGGCTCATGCGGGTGTTGAATAACTATGTTGAAAGTTGCTTGTTGTTCTGGGGATAAACCTGAAGCTGGAGGGTCAAATCTTTCCATGAAGGAAGCTAAAATATGGTCTGCCTTATTATCTTCAATGAAAGTGGTGCCAAAAGACTGCAGAGCAATAGGAATATGATGTGCGCTCCAATTGTGGAGGGTGTCAAATTCACAAAGGCCCAACATTTGCAAGATGTCAAGGAAAGAAGTGTTCCAGGGGTGGAATCGAGCCAACAGTTGCCAATCATATAGTTGCTCAACAGGAAGGGGGGGCTCAGCCTTGGACTCAGTGTCTCTGTCAGAGGTGAGTGACGGATTTGAACCACGCCGTGCATTATGTCAAGGCCGATAATCGTATCTGAAAAAGCTCCAATTGGAAATGGTTTGTTGAGGTATTGAACCAATACCAGTAGAAATGTTGCGGAAAGGTTTGTATAGAAGGAGTTCAGACCAACATAAAAGTTCTAAAGAGGGGAAGTCCTTAGATGGAACGCATTGAAATTTGGGGAACACCCAAACAATAGTTGGATGGGTACGACTCTTCCACCTAGTGCGCTTGTGATATTTTCTGAAACTCATGTCGCGAGCAACTTCAATGAGTGGAAGGCTTTCCATGTTTGAAGGGCGGACCCTGTATGCATCTAAAAGCAGGGATGTTTCTGCATCCTCACACTCTGCTTCAACCCAACTTCTTAAGATTTTTCTGCCTACATTTAGCGTCAAAAATTGTAAAAAGAGAATCAAAACAAAATGAATTCAACATAAGAAGAGAATCAAAACAACATTATAACTGATAAAATGGAAATTATAAATTGTAAAAAATTCTTAGAAGTTCTTCAGTACCATTACACTTGCCTCGGCGCTCTTAGGCAACCATAGGAGATTCCTATAGACTACATCTTATATTTTCCTAGCTGTTCGACTATAAATAATTAAGTTGTATGATGCATTATAAAAGGTACATGAATTGCAGCTCCATAACAGAAAGTGCAGCTTCATAATACAGATGGCAGAACAGTTTTCAAAGCAAAGAGAAAGGTTTAGAATAGAGACCGGAAGCCGATGCTGGTGACTTAAATTAACTGGTTGTTCCAGCTCACCTTTGAAGAAGTTGTCGGAGTTGCCCCTCCTGGCCTGAAAGTGCGATTTACTGCCCCGATGGAAGATGCAAGAGAGGGAATTCGATTACCAGAATCATATATATCATGAGTACCAGAGAACGATACCTTGTCCTTTCCTGCCTCTATTCTGGCTTTGGAATTATCTCTTGGCTTGGAACTTTGCGTTGTGGAATCCTAATTTGCGTCAGTTCTCTTCTCTTGCTCAGAGCTGAAATAATTCTCTACTCGGAAGATACTGATCTCAGTGTCCTTCGTCACGCTCTTGCTGAAAGAGATTCACTTCTCCAACCCTTTTACAAATGTACTGTTTGTATTCCCACTGCCTGCTTCAATGGAAGGTCGATGTACCGCTTGGCAAGAATCACTTCCAGAGAGAAAGGAAGAAAATGAAACACTTCTATCACAAGCCTTGAAATCTCCATTGAATACATCAATACTGATTCCATTGAGCCCCGGGACAATCCTCGCACTCCTTCCACCTTTGTTGGACGTACTCATTTGTATTTTTCCAGTCTACGAACAATGAAATAGGTTAGTTAGGAATCATTACATGAAAATTCTAATCTCTATTGTCTTTGGTGGCTTGACTATTCACAGGACCACCCTGTATTCTTCATAACGAAAAACAATTCTACTTAAAGATAATCATTTTTCGCCAGCAGAACTGAAATTACTACTCCACAATCTATTATTAGCGACGATGGAAGTTAAGGTTACCAATATATTTCTTCGGTATTGAACATGTAGAATTTACTAAGTTTTAGATACAATCTGTTGTTCTTCAAAATTCTGTGGTTCATCTGAAATCAGTGTGCGATCTCCAACCAAAAATTGTATCCCGCCCAACCATGAGAAAAAATACAAAGTCAGTTCAAGATACCCATTAAAGGAAATTTGAAGAAAAGACACAACAATTACAGGAAAATGTTGAACAGAGGCTTCTAACATACCAAAGTTCTTAAGATTGGACAACCGAGAAATGCGATGATCCGTATTTGGTTTCTTTCCAATAAATTGCTACTCAAAGGAAATTGCTTCGGACATAAATTTCAAAGGCCAATAGAACCAAAAATCTTGCCGACATGTTTCTAAGACTTTCTGTTCTGGCAAAACATTCTCTCCTTACCTACCTAGAAACTTCGAATCAGAACATACATTTTCATTATTTTGTGCGAGCCAAAGATCTTGGTAGCAGCACTAATAACCGGGTAGAAGGTGATTTATATTTTAGAAAAACTATAAAAATGTAACCATGCACAACATTGAGGGCAGATTGGACTAAATGTAATGCAAGCTAGATTAATGCAATTTGTATTAGTTTTCTCTGTTGCAGCTCTATTTTTTATAACAGCAAACTTTTTTTCAGTATTTACGCTTCTTTAACCTCATGTAGGCAGAGGAATACTCATTCACAGTCCATAGCATTATGCAAGTTTATGTAAATTGTAGCCAAATGGCTTCATTAGCTTCAAAAACACTCAAATTCGAGATCAAAGCAGCACTACCTCACTCAATAAAACCTGATTGAGATCAACCAATAATCAAATAAATTCATTTGTTTTGACATCCACCTCATAAAGGCTAAACAGCCAGAGTCATTTGAAGTATAATTATAGATAAAGATGACTATTATTTTTCGAAAAGCTAGAATTTGATCTAGCTTTAGTAATACATGGCGATACAGTCCCTTGACAGGGCAATTCAAGGAGAGCACTAAGTTACCCATAGCCGTAATGCACTGCATTGCAGAAACTACAAAGAAAGGATGTAATGTCTTGTTGTTTGTCAGAAGGGGTCGGACTTTCCCACATAATTCACGTCTTTCGGTGTAAATATAAAATCGAGTCAAAAAGTAATTATTCTTGTTCTTGTATGCGTCCTTATAAAAGCACTGTTTTTTTTCTCGATGTATGCCCTTAACCCCCAAAAGGTTAAAACTGAAACAAGGTAAGAGCTCCACGAAATGGGATGAATAGTGGTAAAATACTGGGGCTTCTAAAAGAGAACCCCCAGATTTAAATCCCCAGGAGACATGATAAGGTGCTGAAATTGTGTAAAATAACAAATCCAACTCACTGAGTGCAGCGTAATCCCAACAGACGAGGTGGGTGGAAGTTTCGGGTATATTATAAGGAAGATATAACCATTTATCAGGGCATCTAAACCAAAGGTCACCCCATTTAATCGAATCGAAAAAAAAGGACGAGCACTAAAAAAGAACGCCTGACAACTTAAATGGCATTGATCTTAAGAGAATCTCAGAATGAGCTGTTGTTTCTTTCACAAAAATGCTTAGGTAGGGGCCGCTTGAAATTCAATAAGAATTTTACATGCGAAGAGATCAACCATGTTTCAAGCACTTCGACATTTCCATGATATATAGATACCCGAGAACTATATAAAGCATCTCTAGAAATGAGGTCTTACATTTTCAAAGAACGCTGCAGGGTTGCAAACTTCATGATGAGCTATGCCTCTACTCATCTGACCCCCCAGAGAATTTGCAGCAATGTTAGGGCGCCCAGTAACCTGATTACTTAAAATCCTTTCCTGCCCATTTCCAAACTCAGGTCTGGCACTACAACACCTGGGAATAAACATGCAGAGATGGTAAAAAATAAATTCAAAGTGAATATTACCCACGAGAAGTTGAAAATTCCTAAAAAATTAGATAGAAAAAAATATGATGGAAAGTTACCCCTGAGACTTTAGGCCTTTTCTTTGGAATGAAGAAACCGAATGGGAAGGCAGAAAACAAGATATGTTTTCACCACTAGCTCGGCCCGTTGAAAAAATGGACACAGAGCTAACAGTCTTCATCTTTACCAGACTCTAGAATTCAAAATGAAATGGAAAAAATAAGACTTACATAATATTACATGCATGTTGCTTTCAAAAAAAATATATTACATGCATATTACAGTAACTTACATAACAAAGATTTCTGGGTACCTTGAGCAAATCTTTCTTAATTATTGCAGGCGAAACACAATGGACTGGTTCTGGAATAGATGAAAAAGAAAATGACGATATCGTCATACGACAAAACACCATCAACTGCTTGTGAGAAATATTATGCTCCTTCAGAGGGTAAACCAAACTCTCTGAAACTTATGTTGAAGCTTGTGTTGAAATTAGACGCCCTTGGTTTACAACAAGCATCAACTAAACCCGGCTTCAAACTTATAATAGGGACGATATCCTTACTGGTAATTTCATCATTGAAATGCATGGAACAAGCTGGTGCCATCTGGCTAAATATAACCCAGTCCCTCTGCTCTCTAACCATTAACTCTGTATTTTTCAACACAACTTCTGATATTAAATGACGAGAGGACACACAGTTAAATGACATAAAAATGAACGATTTCACTGTCATTCCCTCCTGAAATATGCAAATTTCCAAATCTGTACGTGGATTCTTGGATCTATCCCGCTCATTTTCAGTCGCACCTTCAAATCCCGATTAGGAAAAATCCACTAGATTTTCACCCGCACCTGTTTTGCAATAAACATATCTGCGAAATTAACCAAATAAAGAATAAGCGTCCAATTTTATGAGTAAAGTTTCAATGAGCAGGAAAAAAAGGAAATTGTACATATATTTACTAACAGAAAGAAATGCAAATTAAATAAAAATGGAGTCAAGAAAGACACGCTAAGATCAGCCAAATTCGAAACTAAAATGCACACGAAAATAGGCTTTTCAGAATAATCCAAGAAAGAACCCAAAAAGCATTGTCAAAATAGTCGGCCCCGAAACATTCTGTCAAAGCCAAAAATAAAAGACGCCACTATTTACGGGAAAAACCAGCTCGGCAATAAGCGGTTTTCAGAGCGAAAAATGAAATTTCATTGATATGGTGCGATTTCGACATAGAGTAGCGCACACGCCCCCCAAATAGAGAATCGTCGCGCAAATACACGCAAGAAAATAAAAGCACAACGCTACTCACGTCTTATCAGCAAGCTATTTCAGCCATAATAAACCGAAATTCATCAAGATATATCGAAATTTAGGCATAATCTTCAACTACATCCAGAGATTCGTCCAATGCAAGCAAGTCCAGTAGAGACAGACGTGAATTCACAAACTCAGGCTCGGAGCGATCGAATTTATAAATTTGTTTGTTCTATTATAATGAAAATGTCCGATCCTTCAAAATAAATATCCGCATAATTTCGCGAATGAACAGAAAATGGAAAACGACACCGACAAATCTGAAGAGAGATTTCAAAACATTTTATCCGCGTTCTGTACCGCACAAATTGGAAAACAGTGAAGCGCACAAAAAACACAAAAGATCAAAACTAAACAGTAGGTAGGTAAGTATTAAGAATGCACACATGCTCGAATGCCTTGGAGAAGTCTGGAACGTAAGGCTTCATCTCCATCTTCAAAAGATTGACGACCACCAGAGACCCCACATATTTTAGCTGCTCGGAATAAGGGAGAACCAGCGGAGCCAATGAGGTTAGGTGGGCGCGCAGGCCTTCAACTGCAACTTTGATGAGGTCCTTGGTGAGCCTGATCCCCACGATACTCACAAATGACTCTGCTCCGTTCGTTGAACTCAGGAATTTTAATTGCTTTGGATGCAGAACCTGTCCTCCATTTCTGACTCACGGAATGCTTCTCCCTCTGTCGCGCATGGTGCAGGGGTCTCCTCCTTACAAGTTTTCTGTCCCTGGTCAGTCCGGAGGATTTCAAAAATAAATCAACGAATTTTGACCCTGTTGCCTGCCACGTGTACGGTCCAGGATAATCCGTGCATCGTCGACCAACTAATCGTGATCGTTCATGTCTTGTTGTTTGTCAGAAAGGGTCAGGCTTTCCCACATAGTTCACACCTTTCGGCGTAATAAACAACGATAATGAAACTAAAATAGGAAATAATTGAATTAACTAAACTGTAAGCTTCATACAAAGTGGTGACGGGATGTTTATGGCATAAGGGCATAATAATATTAGAATTTCCACATGTACGTGAGAAGACACAAATGTTACAATATGAGCAAACATAGGGGAGAGGAGCCAATCATCGTGAATCATAATGTGGGAGGTTGTTAGAGCCACTTAACAATCATAATTTTTTTAAAAAAATACCCTTTTGGAGAGCATGATTTTTTTAATATACAGATTTTCTTTCAAAAAATTTGAGTATGTGGAAAATATATTTTTAAGGGATTTAAAATAAGTACTTTTGAATACAAAGGAATTTAAGGCAACCCATTAGTTGTGAATAAAATCACCTTTTATGGGTTGTTTATGTGTCATCATTTCATTGGTTCATTTATTGATGTGACTTGATGTGACTTACTTTATTGGCTAGTTTTTATTTCATTTTTAACTTTAATTCAAATGGTCATTGGCACTTTGTTTCACATAACTACTAACAGTCATTGGGCCATTCACGGTCATTGGCTCCTTTCCCTAGTGAGTATTAGATCCGCATGAGGAATATTTTATCACAAATAGCTAAGGACCATGATTTGATTTCACTCTTGACAAGATTTCTTGATTAACCATGTCTCCATAGGACACAACATTCACTTATGGAACTTGGGGATATACCAAAATAGTGGAGATGAATGTACTACAATTTATTTTGGGGTCAACCAAAAATTATGTCCTTGTTCTTCTATCTACGCCATTTGATGAGTAATAGCTCTTCCAAGAAAACTACCATTTTTATTTTTCATGCCACTTCGGCTTGGAGTGGAGTTGATTTGGAGACTAAACATAAATTCATCAAACCATTACAAAGTGTTATTCAAAAACATATCAATTTAGTACATTAACCAACAAATATGAGTAAATTACTCTTAGGGTAGAGAAAACTTATTAAACGGAATATTAAACCAGTTTATAACGTACAACGACATTTAATGTTGAATAACATTTAAAAAAGGATTGAGTTTTCTAAGTGACTAATAATTAATCTCATAAATCTCTAGCAGAGTTATAAAGATAAGTTAGAAAATGGTATGAGTGGGTAAAGTTTTAAACACTAAATCTTAGTAAATTCTCATTCAAAAAAGATATGATTACTATACCCTCATAATGAAATGTAGATAATTAGTAAACATTAAAATTAATCAATTGGCCTAAGTTGTTTAGCTGCCTTAGACAAACTAGTAAACAACAAACAAATCGCAACGTGAACTAAAATTAAAATAGCCAAATTTAGTGAAATTACAAATAATGCTCTTAAATTAATTGGAAATATATGTACGTACTTAAAAGAAATTGTATGTGCTTGTTTGGTCACATTAATCCATGTTAAAACTCGGTGAATTTTTTTGAGCATTACAGATGTTGTTTACCATCATTGGGCCTCATATTGAATCCAAGTTTGATTTCGATCGCCTTTAGACAATCCTAAATAAAACAAAGCACAATCCAATGTTACTTAGTCAAGGTCATGAATAATGAAAATCGATTCAAATATAATATTATCACACACTAATTAGATTCTCAAATGTAATATCTAGATCTCGCAGTAAACTAAATGAATCTCTCATTACTTAGTTAACTCAAGCTATAGTGCTACCCCTAAATGAAAATCACTCTTCCATTTGAAAGCCCATCTCTTTGATATCAAATGAGATGGTATGAGAAGATTTGAACCAAAAAAATGGTTGTAATTCTCTCCTTCTCTATCTAATTCATATGGGTAGGCTACCTATATATAGATCTCATTGTATTTGATATAACATAGGAAGCCTATTTTATCTAACACTAATCTAGGTATGTTATTCTAATAAATTTTTCTCCTATCTACATAAAAACTTACCAATAAATATAATACATCTAACTCACATAAAATGTGAACATTAATCAATATAATTCCCAACATTTCTAATGTAAATTTGACCTAATTACACTTTATGAAGCCGTGGTTTATTTGAGTTTTACACCACAATTGTCTCAAAATTTGATTTATTTTGAAACTACCATTTAGAATATTAAAACTAGGTTCACGTTATCAGAGACACTAGAAAACACACCTTGTGCATAAGGTCTCTTATTCACAAAATACCAAAAACATCATAAAACACAATAATCCCAAATAATCAAATAATCCCACAAAAAAACTAAAAATGTAAAACCCCACAAAATGGTGATAAAATACAATTCATTACTCATTTACTAACCCTCACCTACTCACATTTAATTTTTTCCACCCCACCTACCCATTTACATGCCCAATGCACTATGGACCCTTATTATCTCACCCACCTATGAATATTATAACCATATATGTATCATTCCCATATGCATTCAAAATCTATAAAACACCACTCACCCCCATCATTTCAACCCCCTGACTCATTGTGCACTTGAGCCCATACTTGAGTTCTCGGTCCTTGTTTGCATATCTCATTTTTGTAGGTCTTAAAGAGGTGAAAGAGGAGCACAAAGGATAGGTGAAACTTGTTGAAGTAGTGTTTTAGTGATATTCCAACACAGTATGAATCACAATTGGGATTGGCTTAGGATGTCCGTGCAATTTTCGATGTGAATCGAAAATGTGATTTCCGTGCAATTTGAGTCAAGCATACTTTTCATTTATATGCATTATCTTGTCATTTTCACTTCAATAAAATGTCTTTTATCTCCTTAAATGGTTAGGGATCGACCAAGGTAGGTCCCCTAACCACCAAAAGATAATAACATTTTTCCAAGTGTGTTTGTGTCAGTTTAGATTCAAATCGGAAGAGTATTACCCATGTTATTTAATGAAGAACCCACAATTGTCCTTTTCTTCATAATGGCACTGTAAGCCTAGTTTATTTAATAGCATTGATTTGGATATTTATATATCAACTAATCCACTATGTTGTATGAAATATATGAATCCACTTTGCTCCAACCTTAGATAGCTTATGAAAATATTTAAATGATTCAATATCTTATGTGTTATCATCATTGGGTCATTGAGGCTAGTGAGTTAGAAAGCGGGCCATCGAGAGTTAGGAATATCAACCAATGTGACATTATGGGAGCCAAAAGTATCATCCATTGGTCCGGTGAGAGATATGGATGTTTCAACCATTGGGACATTAAGAGATGATCTAAATTTTTCAGCCATTGGGCCATTAAGAGAGCCACATAATTTTGGTAAGGTCTCTAAAAATACCATATGATCCTAAATGATGGACTTATGCATATTGCATGCTAATGTGAACTAAATAACGACTATATGTGAAGTTGAGTCTCTAAGATGAACTTTTCCCAAGTATAATTTTTTTATAAATGTCATAACAAAATATGTAGTTTGTAATGAAGAACTTGTAATAATTCCATGTAACCCCGATTATAGCCTATATCTCGAAGTGTACCCGTATGTTTGATAATCAACACGTGACTTTAGAATGTACTCAACCACCCGAGGTCATGTTAGGGAAACTGATATGAAATGGAATGTGGCTATGAAATGGATAAATAAGGGGAATATGCAAAATGTACGAAAATGGATGAAAAATGGCTAACAAGAAATCAAGGAATTCAAGGAAATGAAAAATGGGCACTATAAGAATCTTCTCGTCTAAATAAATAAATGCTTGCCTTACTTGGGCAAGTGAAATGGAGTGGTCGAGGAGAATGGACACACAAAGGAGTCTATCAATGTCAATGTCACCAAACACCCTCGAACCTGGCTGCGAATGCGTGGTAACTATCATGTGTTTACTTTGTAGAAGTCTCCAGATAAGGTCATGGAGGTGTGGGAGGAAACATGTGAATAGGACAAATGAGTGAATTGTGGGAACTAGTTGTGACCAGGTTGACTTTACCATAACTTGTAAGCACTGTTTGTTTCGACATTCAAAGATGTCAAGTGTGTGATGATAATGGGTTGAAGTGAGGCGGTCTTAAAAACAAGACGCCTAAGTCCTGGTCAACATCTGTCAATTATGGTGCTAGGTTTGGTTGTGGCACCGTTGGATCACAAACGTAATATCTTGGTTGTCTAGGGCCTTGAATGATCATGTGGGATGTGCAAAATACTAAAGCAAAGAAACAAACAATCTCACAAAGAAACCGCAAGAGGGAAAGGTCAATCCTAAGACAACTAGGGAGGGGAGATGTGTTAATTCCTTTCTAATTAACTCTATGTTCCTTAATTAACAAATGGAAACAAATAGATTTAAATCAAATCAATTCAATTACTTTCCTCGAATTTAATTAAATCTACGTGTTTCCAACAACTAATTAACAAATGAAATCTAACTAATTAAACAAATGAAATAAACTAATCTATTTGTTTTTATTCGTTTAATTATTTTAAACAAGAAGGGAAAAAGAAAAATAAAGAAAACTAATTAAATTAATCTAATGTTTTTGTATTTTATGTTTACTGGAAACAAAATAAATATGCACAGACAAACTAACTTCTTCTAATTAAATGAAATTGCTTCTATTCTAATGCAAATTAAACTAAACAAAGAAATAGCCGGATGTGGCTATTTCCTTGTGCAAAAGATTTAATTAATCTAATAAAACAAATTATTTTTCCTATTTGTAATTGTGGATGCATAATATTTTTAATGAAGAAATGTAAATCTAACACAGAACAAAAAAACTTCAAAATCTAACTTCCCATGCAAATCCACAAGGATAGGCAGAGAAGTAAACTTTTCATGGAAGCTTTTCTCGTGTGCAACCAATATTGAATTTTGAATGTAATGAACTTTCCTAAAAAAATTAATAAATGAAGAAATGATAACAAAGCATTGTAGTAGAAAATTCCTTTGAATCCTTCTTAGGAAAATCCATAGGGATAAGATGAGAGGAAATCCTCAATGGAAGATCTTATTAACAAAACCTACTATAATAACTATTGCAATTGAATCTTTCAAAGGAATGTGTTTAATCAAACTAAAGCTTTGAATCTATTTTTTAAAAACAAAAACTTGTGGGAAGTAGAAGACACCCCCAACCTTGGAAATGTTGTACTAAGACACATCTACGATTATTAATTCTTCTTGATGTCCCCTCAACTTCTTTCCAATGTGTGTTCAACGTATCCAAAGAGTTGTGCTAGAAAGATGTGTAGTAAGAATGGTAGAATGTTGGAGCTGGCTAATTTGCAGGTAATTTAGCAACAATGTGAGCAAGAGAGCAGGAAGGAAAAAGAAAGGGTTTGCTTACATACTTCTTGCCAGGATACCGAAGCATAACATTGCAAAATAAATTGAGAAAATCTAACCAATACTTTGGGAGGAAGATTGGTTCTTATAGAAATTTGGCTCGTAAGTGGTCCGGACCACTGATTGACCCAAGAAATTCCACAACACCTAAATAAGGGGCAGTTAACTTTCCAACAAAAACAAGTTAGGAAGATAAGATTTGTACGCATATAACAAGCTCAAGAACAACCAAATTGGTTAAGAAACATGCACTAAAAGTGAGTTTGAAGAAGTTAACACACGTTCAAGACATGCCAAAAGTGTCCTTGTTAAATGTGCACGTAACCGCCGGTCTATGAAGACTGGAAATTACATAACCATTGGGCACTTACGCAACCACCATTATGGGAAGACTGATGGTTACATAACCGTCGTGAGATTGTGTTTCTTAAAACCAAAAATCTAAGGAAAATCTTGTCAAATGATAAAAGAGAGTGGAAAATGCTAGAAAAAGGACAAACAAGGTAAGATAACATACTTTGGAGGCAAGAATTTGGATCCGAACACCACTAGAAAGATATTTTTTCATCATTAGGGATTTAAATGTTCCAAAAATGTTACACCATGCTAAATCAAGTGCGTACATATTTCCCCCTCAGAGAAGTGTTTTAGCCATGAAGAGGCATAAAACATAGAGTCCGAGTATGACGCTTCCAAATGGGAAGGGTAAAAGTTATACTTGACGTGGATTGTGCGTTGATAGTGCACCAATCCAAGCTTCTTGCCACCTTTAAGAAGAAAATAGAGTCAAGTACAAATAAAAACATTATTGATAAGATATATGAAAATAAAACAACAAGAGGAATTACCATATCCACAGGATAGAAATATACTGCGCCAATGCAACGCTCCAACCTTGTAAAACACGAGACACAATCAAAATAAAGTTACAACAACATATATATATATATATATATATATATCAAAATCACTATTTTGAGTGTGTGCATGGTTTTGTTTAGCTAAGTTAGAAAAATGAGAACAAACACCTAAATAGTTCTATAACAAAGCTAAATCAAAATCTAAAACACCATCAAGATAAGAGCTGAGCAAGGTTAGACAACAACATTATTGCATTAGAACTTTGAAGCATAAATCAAACTAACATACTAATTATTAAGAACCTCTACTCTTTGAATTACCAATAAAATAAAATGAACCTATGTAAATTCAATGGAAATCAATAGTTGATTGTTTTATTCTCCAGAAATTAGGAATGGGAGCTCATCAAAGCATGACTACAAGACCACTTTGATTATTCCCATATGACCTAAGAACTTGGATGAATGGAATGCAAGAAATGGAAGCTTAACTCTTCAAACGGTGGATTCTTCAAGAATGAAAAAGAAGCTTATAGTCTATTTGCTATTTGCTATGTGCTTTGATTTTGTCTTCTTAAGGAATTTAGGTGTAAGTGTAATGGTAGGAGGAGGGCTCTTTATATAGGCCAATGGGTAAAGGAATCACTACATCCCTTTGTATGTGGGATAATAGAGATGTTGAGTTACTTGTGGATAAGGGGGGTCTAGATAGGGTTGAGTTAACTTTAGGAGGGTTTGTTTTTCCTTTAGTGACTCATGTGGATAAAGGGGGCCTATTAATTAATCAAGATGATTTAATTAATAGATGTGCAAGCTTATAAAAGCTTTTAGAAGAATATTAGCATGATTTAGACTATAGAAGGGGATTAAATCAATTAAATATTGATTTATTGGTTAAATGAAAGGGGAGGCTAATTAATTAATAATAATTAATTAGTCTACATATAAGGGGGATTAAATCAATTAAATATTGATTTATTGGTTAAACGAAAGGGGAAGCTAATTAATTAATAATAATTAATTAGTCTAGATAGAAGGGGATTTATTAACGGAAGGTCGTTAATTAGGGTATTTGTTAGATAGACGACTTAATTAATTAGCGTAGTGTAATTAATTAATAACAATAGGAGAGAAGATGGGACCTTTTGACGATAAGTCACCAATTTGTGGGAAAGGAGATAATTAGCGTAATTTAAGTATTTAAATTGCTTGGGCATAATTATGGGTGTCTACATTTGCCCCTCTTTGGGGTGGCGTAAGTGACACCACTTCAAAGATAGTAGACAGATAAAATTTTGAAGGGATAGAAGAAAAATTAGCAGGAGGGAGAGATGCCCCCTCGAGTGTCAATGGGGTGATGAAGGAAGACAATCGACGATCGAAAAGGTGAGAAACAGATAGAAGAATGTCCGGGGTAGAATGCCCAGGTGAAATGGAAGATTAGGGGTGAGAGGAAAGTGATGTAGAAGAAATATGGAGAAGTGGAGAGAAGAAATAGCCTCTAGCCTTTGTAGTGGAACAACTTCAGTGTCATCATATTGCCAAAAGATCTACGTCATCGGTCCTTATGAAAAATAGAATGAAAAAAGTGTAGTATGACATGAAAAGCCTCAAATGTCCATTCTAAAAACACCAAGTCCATGCAACATACAAAATGCAATGAAATACAAGAAAGTGTGCATGGTTTTGTTTAGCTAAGTTAGAAAAATGAGAACTAACACCTAAATAGTTCTATAACAAAGCTAAATCAAAATCTAAAACACCATCAAGATAAGAGCTAAGCAAGGTTAGACAACAACATTATTGCATTATAACTTTGAAGCATAAATCAAACTAACATGCTAATTATCAAGAACCTCTACTCTTTGGATTACCAATAAAATCAAATGAACCTATGTAAATTCAATGGAAATCAATAGTTGATTGTTTGATCCTCAAGAAATTAGGAATGGGAGCTCATCAAAGCATGGCTACAAGACCACTTTGATTATTCCCATATGACCTAAGAACTTGGATGAATGCAATGCAAGAAAGGAGGCTTAGCTCTTCAAATGGTGGATTCTTCAAGAATAACAAAGAATCTTATAGTCTATTTGCTATGTGCTTTGCTTTTGTCTTCTCAAGGAATTTAGGTGTAAGTGTAAAGGTAGGAGGAGGGCTCTTTATATAGCCCAATGGATAAAGGAATCACTACATCCCTTTGTATGTGGGATAATAGAGATGTTGAGTTAGTTGTGGATAAGGGGGTTTAGATAGGGGTGAGTTAACTCTAGAAGGGTTTGTTTGTCTTTTAGTGACTCATGTGAATAAAGTGGGCCTATTAATTAATCAAGATGTTTTAATTAATAGATGTGCAAGTTTATTAAATCTTTTTAGAGGAATATTAGCATGATTTAGAATATAGAAGGGGATTAAATCAATTAAATATTGATTTATTGGTTAAATGAAAGGGGAAGCTAATTAATTAATAATAATTAATTAGTCTAGATAGAAGGGGGATTTATTAACGAGAAGGTCGTTAATTAGGGTATTTGTTGGATAGGCGACTTAATTAATTAGCGTAGTGTAATTAATTAATAACGATAGGAGAGAAGATGGGCACTTTTGATGATATTTCAGAAATTTGTGGGAAAGGAGATAATTAATGTAATTTAAGTATTTAAATTGCTCGGGCATAATTATGGGTGTCTACATTTGCCCCTCTTTGGGGTGGCATAAGTGATGCCACTTCAAAGATAGTAGACGAATGAAATTTTGAAGGGATAGAAGAAAAATTAGTAGGAGTGAGAGATGCCCCCTCGAGTGTTGATGGGGTGATGAAGGAAGATGATCGACGATCGAAAAAGGTGAGAAATAGATAGAAGAATGGGCAGGGGTAGAATGCCCTAGGTGAAGCAGAAGAATAGTGGTGAGAGGAAAGTGATGTAGAAGAAATATGGAGAAGTGGAGAGAAAAACTTAGCCTCTAGCCTTTGTATTGGAACAACTTCAGTGTCATCATATTGCCAAAAGATCTATGTCATCGGTCCTTATTAAAAATATAAGCATACGAAAAAAGTAGAATGACATGAAAAGCCATACTACGAATGATTGTCCATTTCTGAAAACACCAAATCTATGCAACATACAAAATGCAATACAATATGAGAAGGAAATAAGCTCATTTAATAGGGAAAACAAGTATGAACGCACATATCCAACCCAACAATGGTCAAGATAGTTGTACAAATATTTTGTTATCAAGCTGAAGAGATCCACATGTTCGTGATTGATGACAAGGGTTAAAAATGATGCCCCGAGCAAGGATACATGCAAGGGGAAATGATAATGGACATTGGGTCCAAGTAAAAGCTTTGTGTCCAACAAAACAACACCGGACAACAAAACATGCCCCGAGTATAGAGGAAGCAAGTAGCTAGCTTTGTGAATTTTTGTGAATTCGGCGATCCATGCGTCATATTTATCTGGGGAGATGTGAAAAAAACCAGAAGGATATGGAGAGAATACCATGCGCAAGACACAAGTTTCAGCCATAATAAGCAGGTTACCTATTTTTGTAGGTTTTTTACTTTTTAGGATTTTGTGAAAAAAATTGCCTTGTTTTTGGATTTTTGAAGTGATATATATATATTGTTTTCTATTTTCTGAAATGTGGTGGATAGTAGAAGAAAATAGAAGAAATAGAATGAAGGGCCTAGGCGCAACAAAACATGCCCTAGGTGGAAGAAAGAAGAAACAAGCGACAAATAATGTCCTTGTATAGTGGAAAAATTAATAAAATAATTATTTTTGAAAATAATTATTTACGAGAGTGTGGATAAGAAGAAAAATCACCTAGGAGAAATAAAAATTGTCCTAGTGAGAAGAAAGGGTATTAGACAAAAAATGCCCTAACACCTTTGTGAAAAAAATAAAAAAATAATTTAAAATAAATAATTATTCAACAAAGTGAACGAGAGGAGAAAATGGATATCAAAACGAGCCTCCAGTCACTCCCAGCGGTGATAAACAACTTGATATACCCCACTTGGGGGGGTAAATCACCGCGACCAATTCATTTGTTACCGACCGCTGTTGAGTTTTTACTGGGAGGCTCTGACAGCAACAAAGACGATGGTGATAGCACGAGACTGATTGAGACGGGAAGACACGGGCCGAGGGTACAAGTGACATGTAGACGATGGCATCTTTGTGAGTATTCGAACCCTCCTTATCAATTTTGCAATTAATGCCCTAGAAGTAGGAATTAGTGTTAGGGGTCATGTCAAGTGCGCATGCACGTAGGCATAGGTGTGCTAAAGGTAGTGCGAGACATCCAAATGGGGGTACAGGCACCCTAAAGTGAGTGCACACATGCACATGTACACTCAAACATGCACCTGCGCATGCGTATGTGCCACACATGTGTGCGATCACATACACACTTCACGGTATCCCACACACAAAGGGTCTACACATGCACGCATGCGCAGTACCCATATGATGGCACAAAGCGAGCTTAGGCGGTTATGCGAATGCGTATCCGCCAAAAGGGTGACACACACACCCCAAAGGGCATGAAAGTGCACTAGGTAGATGGAGAATAGACATGAAAATGCCAAAAATGATGGCACTTAGAAGAAAATTTAGGATTTTTGGGTTAACCCTAAAAATGAGAGGTAGAACTTATTAGAAATGTTAGTAATCGACAAATGAAATGGTTTTGTAGAGACATTTGCAGTGTTTTAGATGCGGAAGCATCATTCATGGATCACCGAGCTAGAGGGGAGCATGCGTCAATGAGACCGACATGCAGAAGTGGAGACAGTGGGCCTACCCTATGTCTTGGATGCCCCTCTATCATGCTGGATCATGGTCTGCTTATTGCACTAGCCGAGCAGTGGCACAGTGAGAGTCAGTATTTTTGATTCCCTATAGGGGAGATGGATATTACCTTAGAGGATGTGTGGTGGATTCTTCGCGTGCCCATCTTGGGTTCACTGATCAAGTACACCTATGATGTTGGGAAGATCGAGCAACCATCAGGGATTTGTTTGATTGAGATGATATACCACATGACGGTATGATGGTTACGTTTCACAAGTGTATTTCCAACCCGACACTGTACTAAGGGCCCTTATACGTTATGGCACTTATCAATGGGTTTTTAGTCACTGATAAGACTGGGACCTCTTTCTTGAGAGGGTTAATGACACTGGTATAGGGGATTTTTAGTGGTGAGTTCTATTACTAGGGACAGTGTATACTGGCGCACCTTTACTGGGACCTACATCTTATTACTTACCACCTTCAGAAGAAGGTTGAGCCTACCTTGCTACTACATATTTGGTCATGTGACCACAATGCTATCAGTGCCCCATGGGCTCTCTACATGTTCGAGATCCAGAGGAGCCATCTTACATGGGGTGGGTTTCAGTAGGTGGCGATGTACGAGGTCACCTGGGTAGCCTATACAGATATCGTTGAGAGTTTGATGAGATTTTTGATAGGGATATCATATAGAGACCCTACGCATGGATACATTGGCCGAAGGATGCCATAGAGCTCAGTGTTTACATAGTGGAGCATTTCCTTATCGATGATCGAGTTATATCATTGAGCTATATAGGGTAGACAAATGTTAGTGATAGCTAGGCATGGTGCAGGGGGTTCGAAGCCTGACATATGGTATGCCCGCTTGTGATTTAGAGAGACGGACCATAGGGCCATGCATACAGTGACCCGAACTAGGGCCAATTTTTAGATGTGGTTCCATAGGTATGGGATCCAACACGACAGATTAGAGATCTGTGCACTACCATGGATTATTGAACTTGGTATGTTACTATTCTACCCCGACTGCCCGACTATCCTAGAGGAGGCACGGGCATCGCGTGCTAGACTATGCGAGAGCTTCATCATGGTGGTGACGAGAGAGAGGGTGCAACAGGTTGTGACCTAGAGGATCCATTTGATGGATTACCCCATGATGAGCAGGGTACCGCACATGTACATGGACCGAGGTCGCAGGGACTAGGACAAGAACCTACACAGTTTCCCTAGCTTAGATTACAAGAGTAGGGACCTGTCATCCGAGAGAAACACAAGTATAGGCCCTGGTGGCATAACCAATGGAACAGATAGCCACCCTATAACAACAATTACAATAGGCTCTAATAGAGAGAGACCGAGGACAAAGTAGAAAGAGACGAGGCCCAAGCCACGTGCGTGATAGCAATAGCCGAGTGAGATCAAGCTCGGACTTAGAATTTGATAGTATTAGTAAAGCGAGATCGAGGCTCGGCCTGGCGGCTGGGGAGGTGATAGTTACGTGAAATTTTAGCACATATGATAGATGGCCATGCAAATGGCTCAGTGACAGTCTATATCGGTAGACAAAAACCTAGTGTAGCCCATGATACGAGAGTGAGACAGACTAAGAGTAGAGTGCATAGTGGGCTAGGCCAAGCTTTCCTGAGCTTCAGCAGAGATAGTGTCTTTTTGGCGCAAAAATGGCACTGTGGTGATGCCTCGGATGCACGAGAGATTTGGCTACACCAGAGGGTAGAGCCTCTTATTACATATCTTTATATTTTGAGGTAGTTCCGGCCGAATGGCGGCACCGTCCCACGGCCCAACAATCGAGTAGAGGGACTCGGTCGAGAGAGGCCTTAAGCCTCAGTGGAGCAGCCACGAGGAAAGTTAGGGTGACCGAGCGATGCTCTTGCTATGTCACCACCACAAGATAGAACAACCACCCCATCCGAGGGCTCGAGTCAGCCTTGATGATTATTTTTGACACATATGTGTCTTGACGAAGGCTTTTTGATGTCTGCAATTTTGATACATGCCTCTGATGAAGGTAGTTATTCTTTGATATATGTATCATCTTTTTGTACGCTGCGATTATGTATATCCATTTTTGACATATATATACCACACATGTATTATATGGACATTTTTGACATGACATATGTGTTTATGAGATGGACATTGTTTGTTATTTCTGATGGAGTACATGGATAGATAGATGTGTTTATGATGTTAGCTGATTTGATTTCACATGTATATGTATCATGATTTGTTGATGTATCGCATGTGTTTTGATTACTAGATGATATATCTTGTAGAGTATATCAAATGTATTTTCTTATGTGATGTGTCATACTTAGTGGATGAGATGATATGATGATATGGGTGTGGGGGATAGATTTTGATATTTGTGATCCCTCTTGCCCCCATTTGATGATACGATATGTGATGATTAGCTTAGCATTCATGTATGATGTATACTTAGCTTTTTCTTGATATATGATGTATAGATGATGTTAGATGTGATGATATTGATGGAAATATGATGATGTGATAACAAAACAATGCACATGCAACAAACAAACACAATCAAATGCTAACAAAGAACACAATGAATCAACATAATAATACACCATGATTCATTAGCATGCAAAAACACACTTCAATATGCACAAGTAAGAATAAATCTAATCTAAGCAAGAAAAGATGAATTCTAACAAAGTATGCCCAAGCAACAAACAACACAAATGCACAAACATGAAGCAACTATACAAGCAAACAAGCAAAGCAAGAAACAAGACAATGCAAGTAAACTAAAGTAAATATTTTTGCAAGTTTGTTTTTCTGAAACAATTTTCTATTGTTTTTGTGTTTTTTGCGAAACAATTTTCTATTGTTTTTGTGTTTTTCTAAAATAATTTTCTATTGTTTTTGGGTTTTGATATTTTTGAATGTTTTTGTGTTTTCCAACAGTTTTCTAGGGTGATGCACAAGTAACCAAGAAAGTGTGGATGCCCCTAGTGTTAGATGGGGAATATACAAGGCAAAAGCCACACGCTTATAAACAGGAAGATGAAGTTGCAAAAATGCCCCAGCGTAAGATGGTGAATAGACAAAGACCATGCCCTTCACAGATGAATAAAAGGAGACAATTCAGTTCAAGGCTTGACAAGATTGGGCTCATAGGGAATCTTGGAGGTAGACATGGAACTAGCCCTAGGCTAAGTGAAAGTACCCCCCAGATGTAAGATGCTTGTGAACAATGAATCTTCCCAAGGCGCCAAAACCGGTTTTCACCAAGGACTTGTCCAAAGCACCACAATTGCATGGTTTTCATTTATGGATGACTTGTTTTCTCTTTTTCTTTTTCTATTTTTTATTTTTTTGTATTTTGATTATTTTACCATGTTTTTGTTTTTTTTTTCTTTTCGATTTTGTGCCATGTTTAAGCATAGAACCACTTAAGGTGCATGGCATTCATGGGCTCATGGAGCTCATCACCATTAGGGTGAGCGAGTTTGTATGCTCCTATGCTATACTTGGCTACTATAACATAGGGTCCTAACCAATGCGGTTCGAACTTTCCTTTCTTTTCTCGTTCTACCCTTGTGTTGAACTGATTCTCCTTCATGACCAAATCACCAACCTCAAATTGATGAGGTATGATTCTCTTGTTGTAATTTCTGGAGACTCTATTTTGATACACTTTGAGGTGATTAAGGGTGCGGATGTGCTTCTCATCTAGGAGCTCTAACTCAACCAATCTAGCCACCCAATAATCTTCATCTTTATCCAAATAATCCCTAAGAGAGATTCTTAGGGAAGGAAGTTCAATTTCTAGTGGGATGATAGATTCCGTCCCAAATACCTAGAGAATATGGCGTCACACCCGTAGGAGTGTGAATGGAGGTCCTGTAAGCCCAAAGAGCTGGGTGGATTTGCAAATGCCAATTACAACTGTTTTACTTACCATTTTCTCCATTATTCACACCAAAGTCTTATTTGTGGCCTTGGCCTATCCATTACCTTGGGGATAATATGGTGTAGACCATTTTAACCTGATTTGGAATTGATAACAGAGACCCTTTACCATTTTATTCTTAAATGAATTTCCATTATCAATAACAATGGCTGCAGGAATGCCATACCGACAAATGATATGATTCATGATAATTTTGGAAATTTGAGCACCTATTACATAAGTTAAGGGGAAAGCTTCTACCCACTTGGTAAAGTATTCGAAGTAGTCGTGATGATGCGGGTATGGCCATCAAATGAAGTTGGGGTAAGCTTCCCTATCAAATCAAGTCCCCATTTAGAAAGTGGCCATGGGGTGGTGATTGGTTGCAATGGTTGTGATGGAGCATGGATGAAATTTCCATACTTCTGACAAAGTATACACTTTCTGACATAGTTGCAAAAATCAATTTCCATGGTAGGCCAATAGTAGCCTACTCTCAATAGTTTCTTAGCCAAAACCATTCCATTAGTATGTGCTCCACACACCCCTTCATGTACTTCTTTGATCACTTGGATCAACTCCGTCATATCGAGACAACGTAACAAATTCCCATCATAGCCATGATGATAAAGCATACCTCCTAAAAGGGTATAACGGGCTATTTGGTGAATTAGGCTTTGTTTCTCAAAACGGGAGATGTCATAGGGGAACGTGTTGTCCTTGAGATAGGTAAAGATGGGCTCATACCATGGGGAATTGGGACCAACAACATCACAAGCCAGACATGATTCTGGCATGTCGTACGCAGGTTGGCATAAATTTTCCACAAAGAATGGCATGTCATTATTTCCTAGCGGAATGCGGAGCATAGAACCCACTATTTCCATAGCATCTGCTGATCTGTTTTGTGCTCGTGGAATTTGAACAAATATGATATGGACAAAATATTGTTTTAGAGTTTCTACCAGCATCTTGTAAGGTATGAGATTTTCATCCTTAACCTTGTATTCATCATTAACTTGCTTGATAATTAACTGAGAATCACCCACAACCTTAACATGATGAATGTTCCATTTGATGGTGAGCTTCATCCTTGCGATAAGTGCCTCATACTCTACGATGTTATTTGTGCAAGGAAAACCCAGACAAAAAAGCCTCCAGTATGGGGTTGCCAGAAGGAGTAATGAGGACCACACCTATGCCTGAACCATGAAAAGTAAAGGACCCATCAAAGTGTATCTTCCATACAATAGATTCTTCAATGTATAGCAATGAGGCATCTGGCAGATCTAGATTTAAAGGTTTAGTGCCTTGCAAAGGTGCTTCTACTAATTGGTCAGTGAGTACTTGTCCCTTAACCGACTTCTGATGCACAAACTCTATGTCAAATTCACTTAGTAGAATGATCCAATTAGCCATTCTACCTGTGAGGGCAGGTTTAGATAACAAGTATTTGAGCAGGTCAACTTTGGATATAAGCTTGGTTTTGGTATTTAATAGATAATGGCAAATTTTTGAAAAGTAAAAACAACATCCAAACAAGATTTTTCAATTTGGGGATAGTTGAGCTCATAAGCGATGAGAGTGCAACTGAGGTAGTACACCACTTTTTCTTTGTGACCAAGGTCATATTGGGCAAGCAACACACCAATAGCAAATTACGTAGTAGAGATATAAAGTAGGAGTAGTTCACTAGGAGTTGGAGGCATGAGGATAGGTGGATTGGCCAAGTATTGTTTAAGAAAACGAAGGCCTACTGTTGTTCGGTCCCTAGATGAAGGTGACGTCCTTTTTAAGTAGGTGGGTGAACGAATGACACTTATTAGCAAGCTGGGAGATGAAGCGGCGAATAGCTTGTATTTTTCCCGCAAGCTATGTAGTTGCTTAATGTTCTTAGGAGGAGGCATCTCAGTAATAACAGACACTTTAGTAGGGTCTACCTCAATTCCCCTTCTTGATACAATGAAGCCCAATAGTTTTCCTGATAGCACGCCGAACACACATTTCTTTGGGTTCAGCTAGACCTTGTACTCTTGTAGGTGCTCAAAGATACGCCACAAAATAGGGTGATCCTCCCTTGTCTTAGATTTTCCGAGGATGTCATCCACATAGTCTTCCATGATATCATGGATCATATCATGGAAAATTACTGTCATTCCCTCTGATAAGTATCTCCTGTGTTTTTGAGACCAAATGGCATCACTTGATAATAAAAAGTACCCAAAGGAGTTGTAAAAGTTGTCTTGTGCTGATCTTCATCAGCTATCTTGATTTGGTTGTATCTTGAAAAGCCATCCATAAGAGATAGCATCTCATATCCTGTTGTTGAATCCACAATCATATCAATATTTGGTAGTGGAAAATCATCCTTAGGGAAAGCCTTATTAATGTCTCTAAAATCCATGCAGATTCTAATCCCGACAGGCTTTTTCTAGATAGGGACGATGTTGGATATCCATTCAGAATAATCAATAGGCCAAATGAATCCTGCTACAAGCAATATTTCTAATTCCTCTTTAACCAGGAGAGCCACCCTTGGGTGCATCTTTCTGAGCTTCTGCTTAATAGGCTTAACATCTGCATGTACAACTAAGTTGTGCACGACCAAAGTTGGATCTAAGCCTGACATATCCTTATAGGACCATGCAAATACATCTATAAACTCTCGTAGCAGCATGGTGAATGTTTTTTGTTCCTGTGCCGAGAGTGATGCTCCCAATTTGACTATTTTTGGGTCCTCTTTTGTACCAATGTTTACATCGATAGTTTCCTCTACTAGCAACTTTGACAAGTCCTCCATACACGTAGGATTGGGAGGAAGGTTGAGATATTCATCCAAGGATGTCTCCACGAGATTTTCATCCTTGGCATGGTCACTTTTATTGTCCTTTGATTTTTGCACCTATTTGTCGGCCAGTGCCTCAAAGAGGTTTTCACTGTGTGACTTGGACTTTGATTTTTGCCAAGGCTTTATGTTGGAAATTTTTCCCTTGATTTTTCTTAAGTTTTGTTGACCACGAAGCTCAGCCTCCTCACCGAAGTAGTGCAGGTATCCAAGTCAATATAGAAGCCCTTTTTGTGGTCTCAATGGGAATTATATCATGAATGTCCCTGAACTCTATAATAATTTCATCATTCTCAAATATATCTAGTGACATATGACGTTGTTGGTCCCATTCAACAAGGAAAGGGTAAACAAGGTCAAGGGTAGGTTCGTAGGGGTTATGGTTAGGACAAGTGGTATTCATGAATAGGTTCATGGAGGAAAGATCCTCATATTGGCTATAATGGGAATTCGTATCATTGTCTAGATAGTCAAAGCTATCCTCACATTTAGAGCAAGTAGAATTTTGATCATTTGTATGTGGTCCATAAGGGAAAATTCCAATGCCGTATCTTTCTATTTTAAAATGTGGGAGAGGTATTGGTTCTCATTGTCCTTGCTCATTTCTTCCACATCCTAGGCCCTTGTAGCCCATGGAGTACATCATTTTACTAGATTTCTTGTATTCAAGGGTTTGATAGCAGGTTGGTTGAGTATCCTTTGGGACCCAAGTTGTAGGTGGATCTAACAATTTTTCTTTAGCTAGTAAGCCTCCAGGTAAGAATGACCCAATAGTGTGCTCATTTCTAGGTCTTCTGAAGTGATAGTTAGGTCAACCTCTAGTCTTGGGTGACAATGAGAGGTCTAAAACCAAGAGGGCTTGTTGCACATTATATTCTCCACAGCCATATTCTAGAACCTTCATCTCCCATGAATCAAAAGGAGAGGTTGATGTAGAGGCCCCATGGGCGCAAGAACTGAGAGAATCTGAATCTACCCGAGATTCCATGGCTTCAGATTGGAGAGGGACAACTATATCGATGGAGGGACACACATATGTACCCTTACATGCAAAACTATTGAGAGCTCTGCAGTGAGCGAAGGGCTCTGAATCTCCTTGTATTGTAATAGTGTGTCCCTCATGCTTCAATTTAATGTATTGATGGAAATGTCAATGGCACAACCTGCATGGCATGAATCCATGGTCAACCTAGAAGCATATTATATAGAAGTTCCAAGTCCAGGACATGGAACTTTGTTTGATGACAAGTGGGACCCACTTCCATGGGCAACATGATTGTGCCCACTGACTCCCTTTCTACGTTGTCGTAAGCGGTGATAGTGATGATGTTTGACTCAAGGTCTGCTTCAGTATGTCCTAGTTGCTTAACCAACTTTAGTGTGCAGATGTTCAACCTTGATCCGTTGTCCACAAGCACCGTTTGATCTTCCTGCGGGTAACGACTACCTCAATATACAAAGGAAGATTATGTGTTGGATTTTTAGTAGGGATTTCCCTATGATTGAAGGCAATGTGTTTAGTTAGCACAATGTTTTCTACTGCAGCTTGAAGATGTGTAGGATCTACCTCTAGTGGCACTCCTGACCCTTGAAGAGTTTGGTACAAAATGTCTTTGTGTACATTTGAAATATTAAGAAGATCCAAGATCAGAATCTTGTTAGACATTTTCTCAAGTTTCTCTAAGATGTTATACCTACCATTTTGTGGGGTTGATGTAGAAGGTTCAGGAATCACGAGGCGGGCATGCCTTGTTACCCACCAAGCAATCCTTTCCATTGATTCTAATGGTGTTGACATGGTCATTAAGAGAGTGAATCATAATGATTGTTTTCCTTCTTGGTATATAAGTAATTCTCTACTGTATAACTTTGGGATGACTCTCCCCGATTCAGCTTTGAGTTTTTTGATTTATCATGTTTGGGGATGGTTCTTTATATATCCCCGTCTTTTCGTTGGGTGTCCGATTTTTCTCGGGTTGTCGCATCTATCTCCCCATTATAAATGAGGTCTTGGATATAGTGATGAAGTCACAGACATTTTTCTATTTTATGTCCCTTGACATGATGCATTTTGCAATAGTCATGCTCCTTGTACCATGACGGTTTTGGAGCATTGTCATCAAATGGTTGTGTCGTAGGATATGTCACCATGTGAGCCACATCCAATTGTTTTAATATAACTGAAAAAGGCTCATTAAGAGGGGTGAACATTCTTCATTTTGGTGGTGGTTGAATAGGTCCTTTGGTCAATTTAAAAGGTTGACTAGTTTGGACCATTTGTACACATTTGGAATCTGTGATCCCGTCTCCCACCACATTTTTGTTTTTGTTAAATACTTTCAACTTCTCCACAGGTTTAACATTTTGATTATCTTTAGATTGTGACTTAAGAATTCTTTTAGAAATAAGGGATTTCTCTATTTGAACACCATTTTCAATTACCTCCTCAAAAGTGCGAACACAATGCATTAGGAGGTGGAAAGTGATGTCTGGATTTAGGTTGGGCACAAAGATAATTACCAGCTGTTTTTCAAGAAAAGCGCAAGGGAAGAGACTGGCTATCCCTCTCCACCATTGTAGGAAGCTGGTGAAAGTCTTATTAGGACATTGTTTGATGCCACATAAATCTACCATGGTGATATCACTTTTTATGCTTTATGAAAAATGACACACAAACCTTTCTGCCAATTTTGTTTAGGTAAAAATAGACCGCTGGGTAAACAAGTAAACCACTCTAAGGCTTGACCTCCTAGACTCTTGGGAAAGAGTTGTATGAGATAATTATCACTATAAGACACCTCTTAACATGCCATATAGAAATCTTTGACATGATCTCGTGGATCTCCCTTTCCTCTATATTTGTCAAATTTTGGCATGTCGAATTTTTTAGGGAAAGGTTGAAGTGTCATAGCTTTGTCAAAAGGATGGGGACATAGTTCTTCATATTGATACTTTCTAATGCTCCCCACATTGCTCTCTTGAAGGCTTGCAAGTGTTGCCTTCATGGATTGTACTTCTTGTGTGAGCAATTGTTCTTTAGTAGGAGAAGCTGGGATATATACACGATGATAATCCATATCATCTTCTCCTTGATTTTCTCTATGGAGTTCATTGATTTTGACCTTATGCTTTGGTTTTGGACATTCTTGCTTGCTTCCTTTTGTACATGAGAGGTTAGCAAGGCTAATTGTCAGCTTAGGCTACTAATTTGTTGTTGAATGGTGATCTCTTCTCCCAAAGGTTCCTCTTCTTCCTCATATTGTGGAGGTTCTTCAACATTCTCGTGTCTTGACCTGATTTTACGTGGCACTTTGATAAAGGGTATTCTATGTCCCACTACATTATCATTTCCTGTGTTGGAGGTAGAAGCATGTCCGTGTGTTAAAATTTCCTCCATGTTGATAAGAGGTCGCTCTTCCTCATTAGCATTATTCGTAGGTGGGATTGTTTCATTTGTAGTGGGAATTTTGGCCCCCAATTCTACAACCCGTGCTAGCACCCTATCCTTGTTTCTAAAAAGGAAATTGTCTAATAAGGTGGGGTCAAAGTCAAATTCCACATGTGGGGACTCCAATTCATCACCACTATGATCGACCATGTCTTCTATCTCTTTTTCCGTGGAAAATAGAGGCCCTAGATCATGTCCAATAAAAGGGTTTGACCCTTGTCTATTTGAGGCTTCCCAAGCTTGCGCTTGTTGTTCCTCGTATGTTTGCTTCTTGAGTCCTAATCATGTTTTGGGAGCCATGATTTGCGATAGTTTCACTAAGGTAAGTTGTAAATGTGTTCAAAACTTTGTGACCACACCTAAGTGAAATGTAAGATGTATGTCAAGAATATGAATGAGTAACAATGTGAGAATACCAATGTGATAGAGTGATAAATCAACAATGACACAAATGTTTGGTATCTAAGCCTATCAAATGAAGTACTTCCTAGACTATGTTTCAAAAAGCAATTTGGTGTTGCAAGATAATTAACAAGATGTTCTCACTTATGCCAAGTTTAAGAGAATGAACAAGACGTAAGTAAATACAAGAAGTTAATGTGACCTCCTAACAAGGTATACTAGAAGCGAGCTCAAATTTGATTAAGACCTATATCCCAAAAGTGCTAGTTACAATTTGTGAGTGACACAACAATGTCACCAAGATATGTTAACCAAACTTTGTGAGAAAGTAAGGTATTGATATCAAGATGATATTGATATAACATGCACAAGTGGTAACACGTAGCACTCTTCAAAATTGAGGTAATAATAGAGTCGAACTAAAAGCTTAAAGTATAACTAGGAATTGTTAAAATGTGTGTAGTGTAACCTTACAATATAGATATTTAGGTCAAGTTTACAAGAAACAAGACATAAATACCAAAATTGTAGTGATACGATACAAACAAGGTAACCTTTCTAAGGAAGTTCAAGATGATGAACCACACCTAACTATAATGACGATCTTGACATGGGTATCAAGATCACAAAGGCCACCAATGATATGAATATGCCTCCACACACTTTAGACATTTAACTTACCCAACCGCAAACATGGATGGACATAAATGGACAAAAAGTGGTAGAAACAATCGATTGGTAACACAAAGGTAGTCACCCTTCTTTTGATCAACAAAGTGTCAAAAGAATGTGAAGGAATTAGATCAAAATGGGGATGAAAAATGTTGGCTTCACTTTGCAGAGTTTCGCTCACCTTAAGGAAAGTGAAAAACTAAGCAAAAGTAACGCGTCACACGTTTCGTGATGAAAAGATGGCTCACAACTCAACACTATTTTGAAGTGGTCAAAGTGGGCTCCTAGCCAAAGAATATCTTCCTAGGTGGTTCTCTCGCCCTAGGTGTTACAAAGCTATCTTAAGCGAGCGTGATTTACCCAAACAAAGTCCTAACTATCTTGGGAGTATCTCGGCTTTACTTTACCCCCTTCAAGCACAAAGGGAAAATAGTGCATCCATGTGTGCTCTCCCTCGGGTCACCATACGGACAATTGGTAACACTATCTCACAAAGGAATCACTAGTCAAGTCGGTAGTGTGGAGCACTTCCCATTTCATCCACAAGGTTCCCTCTTGCATGGACTACTTTGCGGTTCCTGGAACCACCCCCATTGTTGTAGCTTAAGGCCTTATGCTAAAGGGGTTATGTTCCAGTTGAGCGGATAGGGACATACCCTTTTCTAAAACCTCTAATACAATGTTTTGAATATGTTGTTATTTTTATCTTGTTTAATTAGGTGTGGTTTGCTTGAACACCTTTTAGCAACCTGTATGACAACTGTATTAGTAGTTTTTGACTTTGTTTCGATTCCACCTTTCTTTAACAAGTGTGTGTTTTGGTCCTGCACAATGAGTTTAGTAATTTTCCATAAAAAGAGTAAACATCATTTATGATTCTCAAGATCATCCAAGGATGCAAGAGAAGAGCATACGTGATGTTTCCAAAATCCAAGAAGATATCAAATGGAAAAACACTTTAATTCAAACACACCAAGTTAACCCATTCCAATTCAAATATTCCTAACAATTTCAAAGCATAAAAAAGACCTAAGAATCATTTCTGATTCCCAAGATCACCCCAAGGGATGTGAGGGAAGAGCATACATGATCTTATTCTTATAAGCAAGCATGCAAAGTTTATCTAATCAAGTAAAAGCATGTAAAAACACCTTGCAAAAATGAGTATTTAATTAGATAAAACTTGCAAGAAAGTTAGCACGTTAACACCTTAATCTCAAGAAAAAAAATAAGACACTTACGCCCCTATTTTGGCATCTACGCTCGGGTTAGGGTGGATGCGACACTCTATGTTTGTTTGACTTACAAGTGCACTGTGCCACGAGAAAGGTGTGTGAGCTCCTAGAACATCGTGTACGCCACCAAAGATTAAAACAACAAGTATAAAGATCGACAAAGAGCCTGCGCTACTAGAGAGGTTCCTATACCACCAAAAAGGTGTTTGTGCCACCAAATATTAAAACAATATCAAATTTTGACAAAGTGCTTGGGCCAACAAAGGGGCGCCTGTGCCTAGGTTAGTGTGTATTCGCTGGTATGACAAGTTTTGCATTGTAGTGAAGGTATAACATAAAATGGCATCTATGCCTAGATTACTATACGTGCCCTGATTAGGGTATGTGCGGGGGTTAGTGTATGTGCGCCGAGGTCGAAAAATAGAAATTCAAGCTCCGACAGGCACCTGCACCAACTAAGAGATACCTATGCCATGATTAGTGTATATGTGCCTGTTAGTGTGTCTGCACCACTCTTACAACAAAAGTATGGTGATAAACACAAAAAAGCTCACAATACTTCAAATTTTAACAAGTTAGCTTGAAATTAGCAACAACCCATTAAAATGATAGCTATAAGTGAGAAGCTACACATATAATGCTAGCAAAAATTCCAAAAAATTAAACATTAATTACTATATGTACATATAAAAGGGTTAGCCAAAAACAATAGAATTCAAGCTAAAAACTGCTAAGGGACAAAGGATCCGTCCCAGGCATGCCAAATGTGTGCATGGTTTTGTTTAGCTAAGTTAGAAAAATGAGAACTAACACCTAAATAGTTCTATAAAAAGATAAATCAAAATCTAAAACACCATCAAGATAAGATCTGAGCAAGGTTAAACAACAACATTATTGCATTAGAACTTTGAAGCATAAATCAAACTAACATGCTAATTATCAAGAACCTCTACTCTTTGAATTACCAATAAAATCAAATGAACCTATGTAAATTCAATGGCAATCAATAGTTGATTGTTTGATCTTCAAGAAATTAGGAATGGGATCTCATCAAAGCATGGCTACAAGACCACTTTGATTATTCCCATATGACCTAAGAACTTGGATGAATGCAATGCAAGAAAGGAGGCTTAGCTCTTCAAATGGTGGATTCTTCAAGAATGACAAAGAAGATTATAGTCTATTTGTTATGTGCTTTTCTTTTGTCTTCTCAAGGAATTTAGGTGTAAGTGTAAAGGTAGGAGGAGGGCTCTTTATATAGCCCAAAGGGTAAAGGAATCACTCCATCCCTTTGTATGTGGGATAATAGAGATGTTGAGTTAGTTGTGGATAAGGGGTGTCTAGATAGGGTTGAGTTAACTTTAGGAGGGTTTGATTGTCCTTTAGTGACACATGTGGATAAAGGGGCCTATTAATTAATCAAGATGATTTAGTTAATAGATGTGCAAGCATATTAAAGCTTTTAGAGGAATATTAGCATGATTTAGACTATAGAAGAGGATTAAATCAATTAAATATTGATTTATTGGTTAAATGAAAGGGGAGGCTAATTAATTAATAATAATTAATTAGGCTACATAGAAAGGAGATTAAATCAATTAAATATTTGTTTATTAGTTAAATGAAATGGGAAGCTAATTAATTAAAAATAATTAATTAGTCTAGATATAAGGTGGAATTTATTAATGCAAGGTCGTTAATTAGGGTATTTGTTGGATAGGCGACTTAATTAATTAGCATGATGTAATTAATTAATAATGATCTAGGAGAGAATATGGTACCTTTAGACGATATGTCACCAATTTGTGGGAAAGGAGATAACTAGTGCAATTTAAGTATTTAAATTGCTCAGCGTAATTATGGATGTCTACATTGAGAAATCATTTGCACATACCCACCTAAGGATTTTGAGCTCAAAATTACCTGTGATGGGTTTAAGTGAGAGTACGGTCAAAATGATGAGCACTTTGACGTGATGGTATCCTAACCAATGGGAGGAGGAGTGCGTCATTGATGGGTGAGTTATCTGCATTTATTCATTTTTACCCTAAAACATATAAAATGTGAAAAAATCAATGTAGGGGGATATTTTTAACAATTTTATAGTCAAAATGTCCACAAGGGGAGTGCCTAGTAGGATTTGTAATTTGTTTCTTTAAAAATGGTCAATTTTGTCTTTTTTTTTGCATTTGTGGGGCCTTAGGGTATGACCCACATTTCACAGACGGAACTGCCACGACGGTTACACAACTTCTGCTCTACACAAAGTGGCAGTTGTGCAACCGCCATGTCAGTTACACAACTGTCAAAGGGGGAATGAAAATGTGGGATTGCCACCATGGTTATGTAATTACCACTCTGCATAGAGGGGCGGTTATGCAACCACCTCTCTGCATAGAGCGAAAATTGCGTAATTACCATGGAAGAACGCATATTTGACTAAGTATGGATTTTTTTGTTTTTAAAATGTTTTTACGATGTTTTTGGTGAGATTATTATGCATTATTATGATTCTAACTTTCTCTTTTTGATGTTTATGAATGCATGTCCCGTATATCAGATGG